>OX104065.1:136551529-136765109 GCA_944474145.2 Dicrocoelium dendriticum | reverse complement strand
AAAGTGCTGTGATATGGGAAACCTGGTTTTATGAGCTCGAAACGTCCGCATCATTTCGAATACCCACTTGGCGTTGAACTTCGGTGTGTTCAGCTGCAATTATTCAACCCGTGGATGACATCTCCATACTGTCAGAAGGCTTCGGGTTCGTTTCGCGGAAATACTAGTGGTTTGCGTAGCATTGATCTGGGTGCCGTAACACAGCCGGTTGTCAATGCGCCACATTGGAAAATTGCCCAAACACGCATTGTACTCTCAGAACCTTCTTTTCGTTGCATGTCTGTTGGAGGCAGATAGTACATCTCACTGGAGCCGTGTAGTATGTGGATGGCTTGCCGGACTATCAAAATGCGGCCGTTTTTGTCGGATGTTGAACCGACAAGTTAGGTTTAACTCCTGGCGATTCCATTTTCCATCCACAGTGGACGAGTGGGTCGATATATCTTTGATGTTATTGTACTGTTATTGAACTTCCAATTTCTAGGCTAACTACCCAAACGTCTCTGTGGGGCTACACGATAAATCTGCATCCATTGACACTGATGTTGCAAGGCATCGGACACAACATCCATATCAATAGAAGGGATAATCGTCAGTGACAAATGGTGGGCTTGCTCGCACATTTCACTAAATAACGGATACCTTGCTGATAAAACAATGCGTACAATCGTTGGCCCCAAATTAACATAACCCATAACCTCACAAGGGCAAAGCGACGGTGATCCCAAACTCTGTCGACTGATAACCAATTCATGTAAGCAGACGGAAGTTTTGATTATTCTTGCCTGGACCTGTTGAGGTTCTTGGTTGCCTCCATTGTAATCGAGCAATTCTAAGCCTCCTTTTGCCATTTTATGTGACACAGATTTTCTAGAAACATTACTTTGCAGAACTGGATATGTATCACTGTAATTTGATAACCATCCAACAAGTCCCTATCGTTTACCGTCTACTTATATTTTTACTAGCAATGCTCACGCTAAACAATCGTGGAAGCCTCTGTAGTTACAGTGGAACAATGGTTTAATGACAGGAAATAAAGTACATGTTTAACAAATCCCGTAGGATGAAAGTTGCAAGGTAAAAACACAGTGCCATTTATAGAAGGCGCAAGCCAAATGACTCACCAAGATGTTTACAATAACACAGATGCGAGTATTCCTGCCTGGAGTTTAAAGGGAGTCGTCGTCGTTGTTTGTTCTTCATTGAGGCTGTCATTTGATGACCACATGCCACATCAGGTTGTGTTAATGCGTCGTTAATTCGCCTTTCGAATAGGGATAACGTGGGTGCATTAATTACATGCGCAGGAAGGGAGTTCAGGGGGGGGGGAATATTTTTCCTTGACATTCCAGCCGACTATACTACGTGACCATCGTCAGACGTGTACCTGGGCTCAGTTTCAAAAGATGGTAACAATTGTGATTGAGGTTTTTACGATCCGATATACCATTATGAGATCGCCTCGTAGACGCTTATAACGTCCGCTGTACACTTTTAGTGTTTCCAACCCGAGGGGTTGGGGATGGTGGGACAAACGTTTGACATTCTGTGTTTCTCTTAGTAACCCATTCCTGGTTATTACGTGACAAGCTGTGTATCTTACCCTACAGTTACACGACAGAGGAAAAGATGTGTCTATATAGATTTTTAGCACCTGCGCCTGTAGGTAAGACGTCATCCGAGATGCCTCTAGTGTTGGCCTCTCCAAATGAGAAATCCAACGTCAAACATTGCGTTTCCCCCGATCCGACCCACGTGTGCATTACCCCGGCCAATATGTCACCCGCTGAGATAAATGACGAGAAGCAGATTTGACACTACTCATAAGTAGGGGATTTTGCTGTAAATATTTAGGATTTTCTTCGCAGTAGTTTCCAAATCAGGTACTTCACATACCTGTAAGAGCACCAGACGCCTGTTTCGCCCTGTTGGGTGTTACCAATATTGCGGATCCATCAGACCCATCAGGATCTAAACCCATTCTAGGGCAGCGGAAGCCAACGACTACTCGTGAACCGGAAGAACAACAAAAACGGGATGGTATGGACTTACCAACAGGCGCAATAGAGGAGCCGTGACAAGGCATTGCAAGCCTTGCGAATTGAGCCGACAGTGGATCGCGAGCGGCATCTGGTAACGAGCCTGGGCCCAGAGCAATGGAGGTTATATTTGTCGAGAACGCAGTGCATCCGGAAAATACGCCGCTAGCGAAGCCCACAGGACTGAACGCAGGCCGAGTGATGCAGCAACGGGAAAACAAGTGGCTAGCTTTCGAACGACTCCTGGCTGGCCAGTCTCGGACATAGCGAAGCGGAAATACAGAATGGAAACATGGAGGGACTGTTCCAAAGTTCAAACTCCTAGGCGGTGAGTCGTGGGAAGGAAACACGGTCCATAACTATAAGTTTGTAAGTGGCCACTTGTACCTTATTGTGGCAATACATGCTGTACCTTCCTTCCACGTCCTTCTGCTTACATCATGACCCCTAGCCGCTTTCACCGTCGGCTAGCAATTTATACCCCTGAACCACGCTTTTTGTCCTGGGGCATCAACTCACTCTTACTAGGAATCTGGCGTTTTTACATCATGGTTTACAGTTACCTAACTTTTTACTCTCTTCAGGAAATGCAGATCTTTTATCTGTCCATTTCCTTGAATCTACATTCTCCTACGTGTGATGCATTTTAAGATATCGCTGTGGCTAGGATAATGGGGATGTAGGGTCTACATGTTGCAGATCGGGATACTGGTACATGCGTTTACCTGTCGACGGAATTCACTTGACCCCCGTTCAACAGCACTGCTGCCGCGGGGAGTCAGGCGCCACATAAGCGTCAAAGGATGCCATAATCGACTAGCAAGTCCAGACCCACGTTTCTCAGCACTACACCCTTATCCTCTGCAATCATTCAATAACCTTAACACTTATACGCTTTCCTTACGCCAGAACATCCGGTACGTCCTTTATTTTTGTCACACTGTAGTATCTCTTGCGTTGCCGTCTGGCACCTCGATTTTGTCACTAGTCTTAAACCACGTAGTATCACTACCGACCCTGCTGCATTCGCTCAATGCATTCAAAAGTAATCCACCGATGAACACCGCCACCTAATCAGGATCGCCGGCGCTTTTGGCAGATGATCAGTGCTGACACCTTCTTCAAACGGTCCTTGGAACCGGCCGATCTTTTCTGTCATTGTTGCTGTGCTAGACTACTATTGTGTAGTGTATCCAGAGCACAAAAGTTGGAGAGTGGTGTACCAGTTTTTAACGACAGGGATTACAAAGGGAGAAATACCTGTCGCATTTCCATGTACACGGGCCTACAAATGCAGCATGCAGCTGAGTGTGATAAAAAGTGACATCGAATTAAATAGCTTGAACAGGAACCAAAAAGATATACTGGTGAATGTCTCCTTCATTGGTCAATTGACATCACCTGTAGCTCCATTTCGCCCAACGAACAACGCGTTCACCGACTGTTCCCAGGTACTTCCACGCTTTTTCAGAAGGTGATACCATTTACAACGGTGTTCGATCACAGAGTTATCTCCTCGTACGATCAATCAGTAGCAGTCTCGAAGTAGCAATGTCTTTCATTGCTGAATTGTTGGATTGTGCCACTGACATTTGCCCTTTGTTAGATGTCTCCAGCAAGCTCCACATAATACTCCACGGCGATATCCTTCCCACTCTTTTCCTTTCAAGTCCTGATGGTTTATTCTATCTGCTTCGCATGATACTCCCTATTGATTATATTCCCACTGTACTCAAAGACGGGTTACTCTATCCTCCATAGTCGTACATGGTATCGAAATGGAATTCTCTGTCAGATCTTAATGAATTCCACCGAGCACCTTATCAACGCCAAAACTGCGTCTAAGCATGGTGTTGCTATAAAGTGCTCTGTGGTTACTCCTTGCCTCAAGCCCAGAAATAAACTTTATCTCCAGCTTGATATGTTCCCCCCAGTCATATGAGCATTGTCTTCCTGTGGTGAACAATTTGCATCTTATCGATTTGGCTAGCGATCATTGATAGAGTGCAGAGAAATCTCCGAGAGTTACCATGTTTCGCAGAATGATCAGTGAAGTTTCTCTAAACTTTTCACATTTTTATCACTTTGAATCGTTCACATATGGTTTTATTAATATCTCGGAATATGCTTGGAACCGACTGGGATTTCATGTCTCAGAAGGTTTGAATACAAATCGGTTTTGGTAAGGTTTTATTTTGGCAACGTTTCGCCCTTGACACAAGAGCTTCTCCAGGCCAGGTGAATCGTCACAAAATTGGTTTGGCTTTTTCTGGGAACGTAAATTGAAGATTGCAAGACATAACATGAACCATAGGATAATAGTGTTGCAGGTCTTACTAAGGACGATAGCATGGAGAAGCGAACGAAACTCACGGTAGGTCAGATAATCGATGGAATTAAAGTATGCCTTACAATGAACAATGAACAATGAATTTATACGGGTTAAGAAGCGTTGCTTTACAAGCCCCGTTGGATAGTTGGTGGGGATATCAACATAATAATTATGATGAAAAGGATAGTAAAATAGTTAATACTTTAAATACGAAAATGAGGACTTATCGTTTGCTTCGCTGCAGTCCTGCGATCCACTTAGATTCACAACACCCACAGTTAACAACAAATAATTCCAGGGTAAACTCCAGGTGTAGGATGGAGACGTAGTGTTAAGTAACAAAGTGTAAGTGGATGAGTGCATCGTCCAACCGTCTTTTAAATATTGTTAGTGTCGGTGCAGAGACGACCGATTCTGGGAGAGCATTCCACGGGTGACAGACACGGATGGAAAAGAAATTTCTGCGGCACTCCAGACGACTGTATTGTTCTGCGAGTTTTAATGAGTGGCCCCTCAGGTTTGTATTGCTGCTGAGTTTCAGTAAAGGGCGGCACACATGATGAGGGTCTCGCAGAATCAAGTATGTCATAATCAGGTCGCCTCGTAGCCTTCGATAGCTTCCACTGAACAATCCTAGTCGTTGCAGCCTCTCCTGGTAGGACAGATTGCGCATTCCAGTTACGTTCTTAGATGCGCGGCGTTGAGGCTGCTCCAGTGCATTAAGGTCGTGTTTCAGCCATGGATGCCAGGCTTGAATTGCGTATTCGACATGGGGGCGAACATACGCACTGAGCATTTGTCGAAATATGGAGCTGTTTATTTGTCCAAACGCCCGCCTCAACAGCCCAACGTGTTGATTCCCGGTCTTCGAGGCCTTTTCGGATTGCCTGGAGCAACCCAAGTCATCTTGAACCAGGACACCCAAGTCACGTTCGAGAGTTGATTTTTGCAGTACATCCGTTCCGAGTCGGTATGAGTAGCTGCCCTGATGTCGGATGGAAAGCACCTTGCATTTACTGACGTTGAAATGCAATAAGTTTTGGATCGACCATTGATACACTGTATCTAAGTCACTTTGGAGCACATGTTGGTCGGCGTTCGCCTGGATCCTGCGCCAGATCTTGATATCGTCGGCAAACATTAGGAAGTTTGAAGCGATTCCCTGTGCAAGGTCATTAATAAACACCAGAAACAAACGTGGACCTAGAACCGAGCCTTGCGGCACACCACACTCGACTTGTATGGGGTCCGATAAAGAGCTCCGAACTCTGACCACTAATTGCCTTTGAAATAGAAAGTTGGCGATCCAGCTTAAAAGAGGGTCTCCGATCCCGTAATGCTGCAGCTTGGATAGTAGTATCCGATGGTCTAGACGATCGAAAGCCTTGGAAAAATCCAGGTATATCACATCAACACCTTCTCCAGCGTCGGCTGCCTCGGTCCAACTACTGCGTGCAATGAGTAAATTAGTTGTACATGACCGCTGTCGACGGAAACCGTGCTGTTCAGGAGTGATGAGTTTGCAGTTTTCCAGATAGCACACCAGTGCATCGGCAACTATGGATTCCATGACCTTGGAGAGTATAGGAAGAAGGGTTACTGGGCGGTAGTTGGAGGGATCAGATCTGCTTCCACCTTTGTGAATCGGGCTTATTATTCCAAGCTTCCACATGGCGGGAACTTGGTTCTGGTCTAAGCAGTGCTGGAAAAACTGAGCTAAATGTCCTGCCAGTTGGTTTGCTGCTACTCCCAATGCCTCAGGACGAATGGCGTCGACACCCGGCGAGCTGTGTTTGCGTAGAGAGGTCAGCTTTTGCAATACAGCCTCTGCGGTAAAATTGATGTGGGTTAGTCCTGGTGAGCAGAAGACAAAGCTTGGTAGATCGCTTGGTGGCAAGACCCTTTGAAACGTGGGGGCGTATTGCATCTGCAGCGCGTTTGCAGCTTCCATAGACGTTCTTGTTGGGCCGTCAGCCGTCTTGAGTGGAGGAAATCCTTGCCTCACCTTTCGTAGGCTATTAACGTGCTTGTACAGCAGTTTGTGGTTAGCACTGAAGGTTTTTGCGATGTTCTGCTGATAGGCGGCTTTGTCTTCTCTTAACAGTTGAGTGCAGTGGTTACGTTGGGCTACGTAGTTGTCCCACGTTTCTGGTGCTGGAGCTTCTCTGTACACTCGCCATGCTGCGTTGCGTACTGTCATCCATTTTCGGGTTCTGCTCCTAACGAAAGAAACGGATTTGCACTTATTGTAAGCTTTTATCTCTGAAGCCTGTGCAAGCAGCTGACTGAATGTGTTGACGAACTCGAGCCAGGCGAGTTCTGGGGGTTCTTCTTCGAGGAAAGACCATGTTGTGGCACTGACTAGCTGGGCGAGTCGGTCGTACCTTGTGATGGTTCGCACAGTCTCATCTTTATCATTCCGATATTCTGCATAGCAGACGAAGTTGAAACTGATGACTGCGTGATCACTGCGACCCAACGGGCAGTCTAAAACCAACGCATCAATCATATGCTCTTCGTTGGTAAGCACAAGATCCAACACAGATGGCCGGTTACCAGTTCTGAACCGAGTGGGCAAAGTGATGTGGTTGTAAAGAGGAGCAGTAGTTACTAGATCTTGTAAATCGATTTTGAATTGTTCGCCGGTTGTGGCAGGTGTTCGCCGGTTGTGGCAGGTGTTCGCCGGTTGTCATCTTTCACTTTCAAGTCGAGACTGTATTCTCAAGAACAGGGACTTGCCATGGGGTCACCAATATCCCCAGTATTGGCAAATCTGTATATGGAAGACTTCGAGAGAATGGCACTGACAAATTTCGGTAGTTCGCCAAAGATTTGGTGGCGCTACGTGGATAATACGTTTGTGATTATGAAGCGAGATATGAAGGAGGCGTTTTTAGATCATCTGAACTCCATTAATGGGAATATAAACTTTACTATGGAACTAGAACCTTGCAGTGGCACACTGTCATTCCTCGATTGCCTAGTTCACAGGAACGGTGGACGGCTAAAGTCGACGATATATCGCAAGCCGACAGATACGGGTGGAGTGCTTCATTACAGTTCGGGTTATCCAAAACAAGTCTATGCCGCTATGGCATCCTCTCTGTTTCACAGATCCCAGACTCTGTGTCTAGAGGAGGAGGACAGGAAGGCCGCTCGTAAGGAGACGGTGAGCAAATTGGTAGACAATGGATATCCGAGGCGGTTAGTGAGACGCCAATTGCAGAGAGCTCTAACTCCACCCCCGCGACGCACAACGGAGGGGATTGGGACAGTGGGAATCCCCTATAAAAAGGGGAACCTCAGAAGCAATCAGACGAGTAACAAACAAGGAGAAAAGAAGAGTGGTTTTTCGAAAGGGTCAAACGCTCTATTCAGCACTTGTGCGTTTGAAGGATTCACTTCCAAAAGAGGACGACAAATTGTTTTATAAATTTAATTGCAAAGACTGTAAACATGTGTATATAGGTCAAATAGCGAGAGAGCTACGCACGAGGATAGAAGAACACAAGAGATACGTTTTGCGTCCACCAAGAAATGAGCCTGAATACAGGGCCCTACTAAAAGATTCAGCGATGGCCGCACATACGTTAGAGGCAGGACACACGATTAATTAGGACAATGTCGAGATACTTAGGAGGGGATTACCAGCAACAGACCAAAGGTTGATTGCTGAGGCGATCGAGATTACTAAGACTAATAACTGTGTGAACAGAACAGACGGGGTGGAGCTGTCGAACGCGTGGCGGGCTGTGTTGACCCGGTCAGTCAGAAAAGGTGTCGGTGGACGAACTCTGATCAGAGCGTGAAACAGTAGCTGCAAGAAAGGAATGCCTCACATGTGAACGACCGGTGACATGGATCATTGAGAAACGCTCGACGCTTGTTGCTTCACTAGCATGGCCACTTGACTTATTGACCTGTAACACTTTTGTCCAGTGGTTCATGTTATGTCTTGCAATCTTCAACTTACGTTCCCATAAAAGGCTAAGCCAATTTTGTAACGATTCATCTGGACTGAAGGAGCTCTTGTGTCAAGGACGAAACGTTGCCACACTAAAACCCTACCAAAACCGATTTATATTCAAACTTTCTGAAATCATGGTTTTATTACGTTTGGACTATCACCGTCTCAAATTTCCCCAAAAACTGAGTGTGTGCCTTTTGGTTTTCTGAACGAACGTTTGGCTTTTGCGTGTTACACCATGTGGCTTGATGCGGCTAGTGCATTGCCGGTACGAGATTTGAACACAGCTAATCTATGGGTTGAAGTGACTGGTTCTTGGAAGCAATTCCATGTGTGGCAAACACACAGTGAGAAATCTCGTCTACACTCGAGCCGGATGTATTGTTCTACATGTTTAAGACGGTGGCCTCAGTCTGCTGTTATGGCTGAGCTTTAGCCGAGCATAATGCAAGTAATAATAATAATAATAATAATCACCACTCAAACGCAGGGCTGGGTAACTCTAAGGAATTTGCATTTAGTTTCCGGTATATGTCAACTGACAATTGTCCGACAATGATTGACACCATCAGGAGGTTGCACGTTTGTGTCATGTCTCAGGCACCGAGATATTAGCAGTTATCGATTATGCTAGTGTAAGTGTAGATGAAACCTTAACGGAAGCAGGTCCCCCAGGAGACAGTCCTACGAATAGTCATATTAGTTTAATTCAGCCTTTGACTGTTTCGTTTTCTCTCTAAAATCCGCTACAGCCCTCGCGCTATCTTAATGCATACGTTCCCCTCGCTGTTTGTGATTGTGTGACATGATGGTGACATCTCGATCATGCCAGAAAGTGGATGTCTCGTATAACCAAGAATAGACATTCCAAAATACACTCTGGTCTCAAGCCTGAGATCTTTTCTTTCTTTCTCATGACTTCTAGGATGTATCTGCTCTGATTTATCACACCTTACAACATTGGTTGCAATTATTGACACAACGAAAAAGAAACTTTGCGCAAGTTCTTCGGCTGGCTTCCCTGTTGCTGAGAAAGATAGGAGCAGTTGTCCACACTAGCTAGAACATATGGCAAAACTCGCAATTTCGGCGCGCTGTTGCGTCTCCAAAGACTTTTAGTTGGAACGGATGCTGGAAAATCTACCCATATTAGACAATAAGAGGAACGCCTCTTACACAGGAAGGAAATCTTGGTGAGCGAAAAGAGTGACAAACTAGCATATCCTCACATATCATCACATCAGACGGCAGTGTTATCGATACGCCTACAGCTATGGCAGATGACTTTAGTACACACTTTGCTGAATCCTTCAGAAACCGAAATGCGACTCTGGTACCTCCAGTCTCATCTGTCATCCCGAAACTATTTCAGTTGTAGACTATAACGTCGGAGTCGTTTAAAGCGTGATTAATTTGCTCAGGCCATCCTATTACCATAGCCTCGATAGTATCACTTCAGTTGTAATCAAGTATAGTGTCGATGGTATCCCAACGCTTTTACTGAATATTTTCCCCCTGTCCCTATCATTTGGCCAATATCCTGAAAAATTGAAGGAATCTGCTGTCATACCGAGATATACATCTGAACCTAAAACAGATATTCGTAATTATCGCGTTATCAGTCGCATTTCCATCCTATCCCCAATGATAGAAAATAGTACAGGAAAAACTAACTTCTCTCCTGTTATCGCACAGTCTTTTTCCCCTTCGCAGCATGACATTTTCGAGGCTCGTTCGTGCACAACTTGCCAAATTGATTTCTTAGATAATCTCACCGGAGCAATTGGTTCTGGACTACATTGCATGTAAAAAGTGCTCCACCGAGTACCACACAAAACACTGGTATTGAAACTGACTAGTTTTGGTACAACAAATTCGATTCTATCCTGTTTTTAATGCTATCTGGCAGGATGCTCACAGACATTCAACCCAAACTGGCTCATGTCTACGTTTCAATAATTGACTAGTGCCACAATTTTAGGCAGCGTTCTAGGTCTTCTTCCTTGCTTATTTAGCTAAACCATCATATATCTGTCACACGCTTCGGAAACATACTTGCAAAGGATTTGAAACTAATGTATACGTTCCATTCATCCCAATATACAACTGTAGAGGAAACTACAAAATGGGATCTCCATGCCTTGGTCGATTGGGTTGCAAAATGTCGGATACACTTCTCCACATCAAAATGCACTATAATGATTTATGGATGCCATATAGAGCAGGCACGTTAAACACGCGGCCCGCGGGCCGCATGCGGCGTTTCGTAAGCATGCATGCGACCTGCACGAAGGATCTTGTAACTTGATTATGCTGTAGCCAAAATTCCAGTTTTCATGATTGGAACTGAAGGAATATGCGTCGTTCACAGAAAAACAGTATACTGTTCTTGATTCAGGATTGTGCGTCCAATGAAAGCACACCTATTCAAAGATATTTGATTAAACATGAACACTTGCTGAATGGATTGTTGAAGTGTCAAATGATTTGATGCGACAGCTAAAGGCAACATCATCCCGATTTGAACACCATTATATTGACGTTGACAAGATTGTTGATGTCACTGGAATAGCCCAGCTTACGGTTTTCATTAGGGCGTGTGATAAGGAATTTCATGTTTATAAATAACTGATTGAACTCATTCCACTGCACAACGCTACAACAAGCCATGACATCTCAGAAAGTTGAGCAGGTTATGCGTGATTATGATTTTGATTTTAGTAGACTTGAGTGCTTATCTAACGACGGTGTTGTGAATGGGGTTGGTAGATCTAATTGTCTCACCGCTATGTAACGTAAAAAATTTAAAAATCACATTTTCATGGCATTCTTCATCGGTCGAATTTGTCTTCAAATATTTTAAAATCAGATCATGTGCTCAGTTTGGTTACCAAGATGTGAACTATCTCAGAAGCCAGGCTCACAACCATCGTCAATCCAACTAATTGTTGGAAGATATGCAACACCAGTTCACCGATGTTCTACTCTATACAGAAGTCCGCTACTTGTCAGGTCACAAATCCATCAAAAATTTTATTTATTAATACAAGAAATGAAAATGTTTTTGTAGCTAAAAGGAATAAACAAATATGATATAAAAGATGAAACTTGGCTCCCTGGATGTGGCTTTTGCTGTGGACATTACTGCTCACTTAACTGATCTAAATTTGCAATTGTAGGGCAACAACCAACTCGTCACTCAGTTATATGCTGACCTCAGGTACTTCATTACAAACCTAAGCTTATAGAGGCCATGTTTGTCAAATGAACGTTTGGTTCATTTACTCAAGTGCAAACTGCTGAAGCAGTCATCTGGAATTGTTATCAAAATAAAATGAGGGCATAATATAAGGAAAGATTTCGGAATTTTTTCCTGTGAACACCAGTTTTCATTATTCTTAGTACCGTTCAACTCTGGTATTGCCACAGCAGAAGGCCTATAGACAAAACTATTAGAAATTCGGTCTGCTTCTACACTCAGAGATAAGTGTCTTAATGTGAGATTATTTGGTATCTTTTTATACCTTCCTGAGCAGTTAAAATACTTCAGAATGTTTGCCACGGATTGTGGCAAGATTTCGTTATACCTATGTTTGTGAGTAGCTGTTTTTCCTCCTGAAAGCAATAACAAATTCTCAGCGAACATGGCTAACTGATCAACACTTATCATCTATTAACAAAGTTGGAACTGCACAGACATTTTAGCCGGATACAGAAACAGATCTCATTGGGAAGAGGTGTCAAGACTTAGGAAGAACAGGACACGTGTCCAATTTGAAATGCTGTACTGTTTGTAAGATGCATTTGTTGCTATCGCATAAACGTCTATGCTACTGATAACAGTTTAGTTTTTTTACTTGTGTTAAACTACATCATTATGTTCCATTTATGAACGTAACTAACCACATTTAGGTACCCATAATAGTTAACTTACAGTCTGGTGTACAGAGACGAGGTTAAAAGTTTGTCTTCGGGATTTTCCCTACCCTCTTCGACTCCAAGAGATGAACCTCTTCTCACTGGACTACCGTGGCCGCTATGGAGACCTCATCTTCCGTCGGCGCATACTAAGAGGGGAATGTGAAAATGAACTGCGACAGTTTTTCCAACTCAATGTAGAAGGCCCAACACGAGGTCACACTTGGAAAGTATTTAAACCGAGGATACTCCGAGTCTTCTCCGCCGTCGCCCTTTCTACTCGGGTGGTAAATGACCGGAACAACCTCCCAGAAACCGTAGTCAGCGCGCTGACTGAGGAAAGTTTCAAGCGGCTTTTGGAGTCCCATCTGCGCAGGATACCTGGACAGCACTGTTCCACTGCAACTCCCCTGGTTCCTTGTGGACTGTTGGGTCGCTAAGGCACACTTGCTTCTCGTGCTGATATGGAGACAACGGGGCTAATATGAGACTTTCCTTCAGTCCTCTACAAATCAATAAACTAAATAAACATTGTCTACAAGGATGTACAAGGACGGTTCTGCTTACGGATTCCTTCCGCTATGCTTCCAAGTCCTGCTTCACCTGTTTGCGCTCACTCCACGGAATATCCGAAAATATGCGGATGGAGCATAACCTATTCCGGAGGCCTGCTGTCGATAACATGACAGCTTACACTTCATCAGCGTAAGTCAAAACAACTCGGAAAAGTTTCCGTTCACCGTAGTGTTTTGCTTGTTGGTGACGCTTGTCAATTTGACGCGCTTAATCACAAGACCTATGATGTCACATACCAAATTCCACTGGTTCACATCATCAAGTAGTTTTTCTTTTAAAGAATTTGACCTAGATTCTGACATATTAGTGCAGATTACCCATGGTACATTATGTGCAGCCTGGGTTGAACTAAACCGCACAGCTGGTCTGCATACGACAGTTAAAGGCTGCGTAAGTACAGACTAGCCTTCTTCATTTAATTTGGGTCAAGCGGGAGTGGCTGAAGGCCTAAGTTTTCTGTTGTCTTTTTGTCAGCAGGGAAGTCTCAACCACCACCAGTGTTGACGTTGTTTACCCTCTGTTTTGAAGCGGAGCCTAATGGGAAGGACTGGGGTTTGTAGCGCCCCAATAGATATCTACTATCTTTTGTGCGCAATTCCACCGTCGACCAAGTGTACACTAGTATTTCTTGTTTTAATCTATCTTACATCTGGCTCGAAACTCGTCTGCTCTGTAAGTTGCAATGCTAACGTTCACTCCCTTCTCGCATCCTCCGTCCATGTCCTTTGTAGCCCCTCGAATTTAGTGCGCTGTGTTCAACTTCATTTGCCTTCTGGTATTTGCGCTGGATTACGCGCACCGGCTCGGACTAGTATTTATTAATCCTACATATGAGTAACCCCAAAACGCACGCGCGGATTTAAACCTTTTCGCCATTCCTATTTTATGGTGAGTTCATGCACTTTTCTCAATTTTGCACGGGCATTTATTTGTTACATACCTAAGCTAAATGGTCTCATCCTCTTCTTCTCCCTCTTTGTCTCTATGCACTACTCCAAATTAGCACCTGAATCGTTTCACAGCCTAGACTGTAGTGCCCCAAAAGATAACTTATGTATGTGTACAATTTCGATGATGACTAATTGTACACTATTCTATTTGTTTTAATAGCCCTTACATTACGTCTATGTGGACCTACACTTGACCGTCTTGTAGGTTCCCGCGCTTCACCCGTCCGCGACTTTTTGTAGCCCTTCGAATACAGTCCGCTGTGTCCGACTCCAATTGTCTTCTGATATCCGCGCTTACTTTCGCGCACCATCTCGGACTAGTATTTACTAGTCCTACAAATTCGTGACCCCGATTCGCACGCGCGAATTTAACCTTTTTACGTCGTTTGTATTTGTTTTTGAGTTCCTTCCTTTTTCTCGATTACATACGTGTATTCATCTGTTTCTTGGGTAATTTTAGTAGTTTCATCCTTGATCTTTTCGATTCACATTTTGAAAGTGGCATCTGAGTCGCTTCGCAGCGTAAACATGCTTACTTTGGCTGTTTCAAGTTTCACGGAACACTGCCCAGAGGTTTGGTTTGCGACATTCGAGATCGAACTGGAAAATAAGGGTATTAAGATGAACCTTCCGAGTTACAATGAGCTCCCACGCCTTCCTTCGTGGGTTGTGACACTGATCGAGGGCATATTGTTTTGCCCATCGAATGCGACAAAGTATGAAAAGATGAAGCTGGTGATACTAAAAGAGTTACAGTCCAGCGCACGAGCTCGATTTGTACAGCTCAATGGCCTCAAGCTTGGAGATCGCAAGCCGTCGACGTTGCTCCACGAACTTCAGCGCATCGCTAGTCCTTTATTCTTGTGCAAAGAAAGGATAAAGGAACTGTGGTTTACACGTCTCCCAGGGCCATTGCCAAAAATGCTGTCCATGTTTCTAAATACGCCCCTGAAAGAATTAGCTACCAAGGCAGACGCTGCGTTCGAACGTCTTCCACAGCAGGCGGCCAGTAACTCCGGCGACGTCTTCTCGCCAATGCAAACCAACTTTCATACTTGCTCCAAGTCGTCAGGCAAATCTGACATTAAAGACGAGGAAGTTGCGCTACTTCGCAACAGGAAAGCAGCAATGAAGGCTTCGAAGCAGTGTGTACCGCGGTTAGATGCAGACCACATTTTGGCTACCGTTCATTGCGGCTCGTTTGTGCCTACACCGAGTAAGTCTCGTTCGACGAAAAAGCGCAGTATTTTCTCTGCACGTTCTCAGTCCGACAATACTTGATCCGTCAAAGAATTATGTTGGTATCACCGCCACTATGGTAGGAAAGACAGACATTGTCTATCTCCATGCATTAGGCACGACTCAGCCGCTTCAAGGAAAGCAAATAGCCCGCATACTAGCACTGTCAATAACCAAACAAATCTCCTGCTTTCCCTAAGGGATCGACGTTCCTCTATCACGTTCTTCATCGACTCGGGAGCGGAAGTCAGCATCATCCCCGCGAACACGAACGACAAGCACTCAAAGCCTACGTACAATTTGCATACGACCAACGGTTCTCCGATCGCTTCCTTCGGTCAGTGCATGATGTACCTGGACCTCAATCTTCGCCGAGGGTTTCAGTGGATCTTCATGGCTGCGTCTATACCCTTCGCAATTATAGATATCGACTTTCCCCGACATTTTGGCTTGTTTGCTGATGCTGGTCGCCACAGACTTTTAGACGACCGTACTAAATTAGGGGTTGTAGCCGTTCTCAAGGACACCCTGATAATCAGTCCCATTTTTCGAATTATCGATGTACCCTTAGATTATGCGAACTTACTGTCTGTATAACGGTGACTGGCAAGACCAGCGGCAGAGCTTCTGCCAGTCACGACAGAGGTCGCTCATCACATTATCACGCGCGGTCCGCCAACGAGTGCCCGACCAAGACGACTCGTCTCCGACAAATTATGTGCCGCAAGAGTTGAATTCGATCACATGCTTCAGCTCGGTATCATGCGACCATCCAACTGCCCATGGGCGTCACCTCTCCACATGTTACCGTAAAAGACTATGGGGGACTGGCGTGTTTGTGGCGATTATCGATCTCTAAATGACGTAACCACGCCTTATCGCTATTCATTCCCACATATCGTGGACCTCACTGCCAGTCTCAGAGGTAAAAACGTTTACAGTAAAGTCGACTTGCTGCGCGCTTACAATCAAATTCCGGAAGCCGAAGTATACATCGCTAAAACTGCCGTGACGACTCCATTTGATTTGTTCGAGTTTCTGCACATGCCATTTGGTCTAAAGAATGCTGCGCAAACTTTTCAGCGCCTCATCGATCAAGTTTGTCGCGCCCTAGACTTCGCTTATGCCTACCACGACGACATCTTAATCGCGAGCTCCTCCCGCGAGAACATATGCGCCACGTTTGAACGCTTTTTTATCGGTTATCTCAACACGGGGTGCTGATCAACGCATAAAAGTGTTCATTTGGTGTAGATTCGGTCAGTTTTCTTGGCCACCATATCTCTCCTGCAGGCGTCGTGCCACTACAGGATAAAATTAAAGCCATCTTCAAGTATCCCGAGCCTCACACTTTCAAACAGCTAAGACACTGTAATGGTCTTGTCAACTTTTATCGCTTTTTCATACCTAGTTACGCTTCGCTTACGCAATCCATCACGGACCTTCTCAGGGGAAGCTTAAGAAGTCCGATTTTCCTGCTGTCGCACGCGCCGCCTTCCAGGCTTTGGAAAAAGCTATCGCCAATATAGCTTCTATAGCGCTTCACGACCCGGCAGCCCCACTGTTCCTCAGTACCGGCACTTCTTACCTGGCAGTTAGGGCGGTCTTACAACAAAAGGAAGCTGAGGCTTGGCCGCCGTTGTCATTTTTCTCCAAACGTTTACAACCTGTCGAATCTCATTACAGTACTTTCGGTAGAGACCTATTAGCCATTTATTTATCCATGCGTCATTGCCGATATATGTTAGAAGACCCCTCCTTTCTCGTCTTCACCGACCACAAACCCCTGACTTACGTGCTTAGCTTGACTACCAGCGGATAGTCTCCTAGAAAGTCGCGCCACCTAGACTATATTGCTCAGGTTACGAGCGATATACGACATGTTTCAGGTGTGCACAACACTGTACCGACGCACTTCCCGAATTCGAGCGATCTCTGCGGACCTCGGCACCGCTATCGACTTGACAGCCATGGCCGCAGCGCAACTAAATGATCCTGAGGGTGAATAAACGCGCAAGTCTCCCTCACTAGGCATACGGCTCGTTCAGCTGGCATAATCAGATGGGACCATACTTTACGATTTATCTCTGGGCACGCCGAGACCAGTTGTCCCACGCGAGTTTCGGCAGACCGTGTTTGGCACGTTGTTGGGCTTACCACATCCGGGCGTTCGTGCATCGGTTAAACTCGTAACCACACGGTTCGTCTGGTGCAATGTTAATCGTTACGTCCGTAATTGGGCAGCTGCTTGCCTTCCGTGTCAACGCACGAAAGTGTGTAACCACACGAAAGCGCAGTAGGAACATTTCCCACGCCAGAGGCAAGTTTTCACCACGTAGGTCCTCTGCCGCCTTCTAAAGGCTCTGTATATCTATTGACCTGCGTCGCTCGATTCACTAGGTGGCCGGAAGCTATTCCCATACCTAACTGCTCTTCGAAAACGGTAGCGAAAGCATTTCTGGAGCGCTGGTTAGCTCAATACAGCTGTCCCGCCATCATGACCACCGATCGAGGATCACATTTCTCGTCGACTATTGACACGTTGCTTAAGGATTTTGGCTGTTACCACGTTCAGACGACGGAATATCACCCGGCAGCTAACGGCATGGATGAGCGTTTTCAACACCAATTGAAGGCCGCGCTACGTGCGCGTGCAGACCCTTCATGGTCTGGAGCACTTCCTCTCGTCCCCTTGGCTTAAAAAAATACTGTTAAGACCGACTTCGACGCAACATCAGCGCAGCTAGTCTACGGTTGCACGCTGCGTTTGTCTAGACAACTGGTGGCACCACCCCCGTCTACTTTCTACTTTGACTACGGAACTTACGCCGATCGATTGGCTCACCAGATGCCTGAGCTACGTCCACCCGCTCCTCGGTCGCAGGAGACACCAGTGTATGTGCCCGAGAAGTTGTCTTCATGTTCACACGCCCTTCTTCGCGTAGACGGTGTTTAACAGCCTCTTCAGTCGCCGTACATAGGATCTCTCAAAGTGCTACACCGTACGAATAAGGCGTACACTATTGACCGCAGTGGCCGACGCGAAGTCGTCACTATCGACCATCTGAAGCCTGCCTTTATGGAAGAAACCATCTCGTCTACTTCTCTTAGTAGTGCTTCGTGCGACGTCACAACTCACTGCACCAACTTTCAGCATCCTAGTATAGTTCGATCAGACCACGATCCAGGTCTATAAGCACCAGTCGTACAGACATCTTCCGAATCTAGTCCGCCGCCTCCCACGACTAATGGCCGTGGTCGGGAGGTGCGTAAGCCTGTTCGTTTTTCCGACTATGTACAGTGTAAATACGTTTACGATTGTAGGTATTGTATATATTTGCCTCTTTTTTGGTCGATTAACCATTTAATAACAAAAATCAGAAACTTCCGAAAAATCGCTTTTTAAAACAAATTCAACAACTAAAACGTCTAAACGCAGATCACTCGTTCGTTCTTTCTAGCCTTTTCTACGCGAGTTTTTCTATTTTCTTGCCTCCACATGCGCCAACCCTTCCCTTCGGTAAACTGGCTCACACGAGCAATGTTTTTGAGGATCGGCGCAGTCAACGAGGTTCCTGACGCAAACGCTGGTCGTTTCTCCGCGGGACGAGGGTCACTCCTTCGTGAGAGGACGGTTGTTTCTTTGTGTGCCGATGGTGGTTGCTCCGTGGGACGAGGGTTGTTTTGGCGCGGGGCGGGGTGCGGCGGGGGGAGAGACCATTCCCAAGCGCACCGTTCGACAGCAGCGGAGTTTGAGGTCCTGTCTTCCTTTTTCTGGGCTAGCCAGCTTTTTTCTAGTCTGACAAACCCGCTCCAACGGCTCGCCGAAATGCACCCCACCCTGCAATCAATAAATAATAATCACAAACAGCACAGCGTTATCCAACTTCCGGCGAACCCCCTTTTTATCCGAACGCCCATACACTCGGCATGATTTTGCCCAATCAACTTCGATTCACCCGTCATATTGACTTCGAAGGCTTCTTTTGTTCAGCCTTTTAGGGGGGAGCTCTGTAGCGCCCCAAAAGATAAATTTTCTATTGTGTACAATTTCGCTGATGACTAATTGTACACTATTCTTTCTGTTTTAATCTCCCCTACATTCCGTCTATGTGGACCTACATCCGGTTCGACACTTGACCGTCTTGTAACTTCCCTCACTATTGTTTTGCTCTTGTCTCGCTTCACCCGTCCGCATCTTTTGTAGCCATTCGAATACAGTCCATTGTGTCCGACTCCAACTGTCTTCCGATTTCCACGCTTAATTTCGCGCACCGCCTCAGACTAGTATTTCATAGTTCTACAAGACATAGATTTGCAGTTCCACGATTCATGGAACACAGATGTGCATTTGACCATCTTCGAGATTTCCCTCGAAACTAAGTGCATTCAGACTGACCGATCCAGTTACAATCATTTCGTCCCAAGCCTGATTTTTCGGTGGTGACGCTGGTTCAAAATGTCCTATTTTACCCGCCAAACGAGGTGAATTTCGAAAGGATAAACAATCTGTTTTAACGGAATTAGAGCCTAGCACATAAGCTGCATTGGAGCAGTTCAGTAGTCTGAAGTTGAGTGATCATAAGCTGTCGACTTTGCGCCATGAAATTCGGGATGTTGCTGCTCCCTTCTTCTTAGGTGAAGAGGAAATAAAGGAACTGTGGTTTGCACCTCTCTCAGAGACTGCAGGTAATACTGTCCATGTTTCGGGATAAACCCCTGAAAGAACTAACTACTACAACAGACACTGCGTTCGAGTGTCTTACGCCTCAAAATCCGACAGTCTCAGTGACGCTTTTGCAGCGATGGAAAAGGAGTGTCGCAGTTACTAAGAGTCCCCAACTCGAACTGACCCTAAAGACGAGGAACTTGCGCTACTTCGCAGTAGGATAGCATCAATAAAAGCTTCGAAGACACGGTCAGACGCGGACCACGTTTCGGCTACCGTTCATTGCGGCTCATCTGTGACTACATTGAGTACGTTCGTACAACACAAAAACGCAACATTTACTCTGCTTGTTTTCAGTCCGGTAGTACCAAACATGTCGAAGAATTATGTTGGTATCACCGCCAATATGGTACGAAAGATAGACATCGTCGGAATCATGCATTAGGTACGAGTCAGCCGCTTCAGAGAAAGCGAATAGCCTGCATACTAGCGTGATCAACGCATCCATCAACACAAAACAGACCGATTATTGTACGTTAGGGCTCGACGTTATTCCATCACTTTCCACATCGACACGGGAACGGAAGTCAAGGTAATACCTGGGAACGCGAAAGAAAAGCATGAAAAGCACACGTACAACCTGCGTGCGGTGAACGGTTCTCCAATAGCTACATTCGCTCAGCTCATGATGCGTCTGAACCCAAACTCCGTCAGCAAATTCATTGGGTATTTTGAGTGCGTCTGTGCCAATCTCAAATATCGGAATCGAATTTCTCCGCCATTTCGGATGGCTAGTTTATGCCGGCCGAAAAAGAATTTTAGAAATCATACAACACGGAAAGAAGTCGAAGGCTGGTAGATGCATGCATTTCGTATTGTCTCCTCAGTACCATTAACAATAACCGATATGCATAGATATAGCTAACAGTGGGTGCAACCAGACAAGCTTAAGGTGCAAAACGAATGACGGAAGTTCACACCTACGTCCAAGGCAGCTTTAGGCTGACAAATAACTGTTTCTGAACACACAAGGCTGGTTTAATCCGACTTATAGCGACAGCCTCAGCAAACCGAAGGAAGCGGGGATTAGTGTGACGCAACACAAGTTTAAACGCTGTGCCCAGCTCTAATTGGTGACCCGAGTCTAATAGATGTTTGCCTATCGAGGAAGCCGACGGTCTGAGCGAACATGGAATCTGACGAGGGTAGGCAATGTGAGCAACTTCACGTTGAACCCATCTTAGAACATGTTCCCTTATTCGGGAAGTCAGCGTTCTATTGGTTCTGCCTATGTAACTTTTTCCGCAGTCACATACAAATTGGTATACGCAGTGTGAGTTGGCCCCAATAGACTGAGATTCCTTCGTTGGAGGTATGGGTAAATTTCGGGTTCGGTTGATGACGACAACGTGCAACATAGTAACTTCCTTGTGTAGCCGAAATTATGGGCTTGGTTGTCTTCAGCGTGGCTAAGTCACTTTGAAAGGTAACTCGATATGCACTTTATTCTTGGCTGCCGTGTGCACCAAGTTCTTCGGCCCTCCCGGTAGACTGTGTTTCTTCGAGGGTAGCCGTTCACCATTAGTGTTGCTGTAATTAACACTAGCTCATCGTCCAGACAGTCGGCCGAACAAATTCGTCTGACACGACTAACTAGAGTCTTCACAAGTGTCCGCTTGTACCGCACTGGTGTTATGCTGGTAAAGTGCAGGTACTAACCGGACCAAGTTGATTTTCGGTAAATGGACCTCTTAATCAATCGATCCTCCCTGTGATTTATGAGTATGTCCAGGTATGGCAGACAATGGTTTTGTTCTATTTCGCATGTCGCCCGTAAGTTAGCATGAGCACCATTGCGCCGTTCTACCAAATTTGTGAGCTGCTGCTCGGATGAACAGAAAGCCAAGATATCATCGACATATCTTTTGTAGTATGGCACCTGGGCTATTTCTGTGGAAATGCTTCTTTCTACCGCCAACATGAATAAATCAGCGAGCAAAGGACCTTATGGGATACCCATTGCTACGCCGTCAATCTGACGGTATGGTGTATTCCGGAAGTGAAAATCCACATTCTCCGTGCACAATCGTAGAGATTCTCTTAGCGATTCAGTCGGAATTGGCAGCGAACAGCCACCGTTTTCAGCTAATTCGCACACGTAATCAACCGTCTGATGTAGCGGCACGTTGGTAAATAAGGATTCTACATCCAAGGGACACATGACTTTGTCTGACAGGTTGAGTTCATCCAGGTCATCAATGAGTTGAAACGTGACTTTAAGACTGTACGGATTGAACTGTTGTTTCAGCGGAGCTAGCAACTTCACTAACCAACGAGCGAGTTTGTGCTGGGGCGCGTTCATCATTGAAAGGATTGGCCTGAGTGGCACTTCACTCTTATGTGTCTTTGGGGACTCATACAGCTGTGGAATAGCGCTACCACTCGGCTTCAAACTATTAAATGTATCAAAGTCTATCACGCGGTGGAGAAGCAATTCCAGGTGACGAAATATGCGTATTTCGACATTGGTTATGTCCCCCATTTTCGTGAGCCGTTCGAATTTACTCGCATCGTTGAGTATGGCGCACATCTTCTCATTGTATTCGATTTTGTTCATGATTACAACTCCTGAACCTTTATCTGGTTTCCTTACGACTACGTCTTTAGCTGGTAGTTCACGTAAGGCCATATGCGTTAATATGGAAAAAATTTCCATCGCGCATTAGAAACTGCACCACCTATCCGCAATTCACACGCAAGATTGATATCCACCTGACGGTTTCAAATATCTGGTCAACACTAAGCCAAATGATGACTCTAGATGATTTGTATGAGAAAGGTCCTGGACACATTTGAAAGTCATCATATCCTCTATTCGTTTCAATAGTATAAGTTTACCTACATGTAGTTAAATTCTTGATTAAGTATATATAAACAATCTTACACTTATCACTCCGTCTAACCAATTCTGTTTTCTCTATTGACGCACTGGTTCGTAGAAGCACTACGCCTTTCAAGCTGAAGTCTCTGTTCCACTAAGATTTTCCATCAAATTGTGATTGAGCTATCGGCAAGCGTTTGTATACATTATTATGTTCTTTAATTCCTCAGATTTTATCTTCTTCTTTGCTTTTGTTTGTCATGACTGGGCTGATCTCTTGTGGTGACGGATTACAGCTTCTAAAATAAAAAGTGTACCCATGCAAATCACATTGCTACTGACTCGCTGCCATAAAACAAAAAACTGCAACACTCGACTGATTCACATGATGGAACGGGATGAGACTTTGTCGGTTATAATGTATGCATTAAACAAACCTTAAAATATTGGATACCTATTCAAATGGCCTATTTACTATCTTGCCACACAGGCACAGAGCCAATTGGAGCATGGAAGTGAGGGTGAAATCCATCGTGGGAACGTCCTGCATGGAAGCAAGTCCCCTGGGGACAATTCCATGGATGACCGTATTACTTGAACATTCAGTGAAATCTACTTTTATTATTGTTCCCAGTTTCGTAATCCCTCTATTATTTTCAAACTGCTAATCACTTTAAAAAACCCATATGGGGGCGATTGAACAAAACACGTAAAATTAACAACGTTATGCAACCATGTTTTACATGGTTAAGACCACTCAATTGGTCTGTGCCACGCACTGTCGAAGAATAAAACGTTTATTTTTTATTGTTTTTATAATGGCGGCGAAAAAGTGCGATCTTCTTCGCACCATCGGCTAGTCACCCGTTCTCAGGTCGGCCTTCACTGGCTTGCTGCCCTGTGCCTTATTTGCATTCGTATAACAGTATTTACCTGATGGAAAGTATTGAAACGCGATCTCTTCGCAACCTTGATTTCTTATTTAAGCTCAGTTATCAATGGTCAGTGGTATATTGCGGATGAAAAAAGCCGAAGCTTGACGTTTCCGCCGGATGATCGGTTAGGAGTGAGCAAATTAAAGGCAAAATTGTCAACAGGAAATTACCAATTTGTAGACTACAGCGGTTCTTTCCGTTGTGTGTGTTGTCCAAGGTTATTCTCCGTGGTTTCCGGGCAAAATTGGAGGTGGGTTGGTTGGTTTTTGTTTTCCTGCTGTTGGTGTGGGTCGTTTGGATTACGTGATATGGTGTAGAGTGGCCAGCGCACTGCCGATACGTGCTTTGAACCCGGCTAACGTGGGGCTGAAATAACAACTTCTGAGAGGGTAGCCCACGTGTGGCAAGCACGCAGCGAGAAGAAATTTCTTTGACACTCCAACCGACTGTGATAACCGACGGTGATAACATCCACTGAAAATGCCAAGCACTTTGCTGCGCTGTTCACATGATAAGTGGTGCAGTCGCTTGACATTTTAGGTCATTGGACGTTGAGGAAGCTCCAAGTCCGTGTGATCCCGCTTCAGCCATGCGTGCCGTTCTTGAATTGTATAGTCAATATGTGGGCGTATATAAGCGGGGAGTATTTGGCGGAAGATCGACGGTTCGAATTGCCCGAAAACTCTCCGTAAATACCCCATGATTTGGATCCCCTTATTCGATGCTCTTTTGGATTGCTCCTGGAAACCGATATTTTCCTGGACCAACACACCGAGATGGTTTTCGAGAGAACAGTGTTGCAGATCCTGGTCCCCCAGCTTCTATGTGCTAACCATTCGGTGTCTTAAATGGAGTACTCGACATTCAGCCGTATTTAAAAAGGCGCTTTTTGACCGACCATCGATATATCTTGTCAAGGTCGATTTGAAGCTGGATACGGTTTTCTGGAGCTTTGATTACTCGCCAAACTTTGATGTCATCGGCGTAGAGCAAACAGTTTGACGCAATTTGACTCCATTGATCGTTTATGAAGGTCGAGAATAAGCGGGGCCTCAATACCGAACCGTATGGCATTCCGCATTCGACGTGAATTGGGTCTGACATAGCTTCACGTACTCTCACCTCCTGACGCCTGTGCGAGAGAAAATTGCAGATCCACCCGAGAAGAGGGTCCCGAATGCTATATCCTTCAAGTTTGGTGAGAAGGATATGATGGTTTAACCGATCGAATGTCTTAGAGAAATCAAGGTAAGCCAAATCAACTCCTGCACCAGCGTCCACAGTATTGGTCCAGCTATTTCGTGCTAACAATAGGTTGGTTGTGCACGACCGATTTTGGCGGAAGCCTTGTTGCTGTTAAGCAACGTGTTTAAAGTCGTCCAGATAAGACATGAGTGCGTCGGCAATGATGGCCTTCATAACTTTTCAAGTAAGTGGGAGTAGATTCACTGCTCGATGATTAGTTGGGTAGGAACGACTACCCCTTTTGTAAATGGGTGTTATTACTCTGTGTTGCCACATTTCCGGAACGTGTTCCTTGTCAAGACAACAATGGAACAGTCACGCCAAAATATTAACTGTCACAGCATGCGTCTTTGGGCAGATGTCGTCAATTCCTTGACAGGAGTGCAGGCGCATGTATGGAAGATTTCTCATTACGATGTCTGCCGTGAAATGTATATTGGTGACTTATGTTGGGGGCAATGTAGGTTCCAAATATTCAGGAGATTACGGGATGCAATGAATTGTTGGTGCATGTTATTCTTGCCGAACATTTGACACATCTTTAGCAGTCCGAGTTGAAGCATCCGCTGTTTGAAGAGGGAGAAATCCACTTTTCACCTTGCGGAGGCTGTTCACATGCTTGTACAGAAGCTTAGGAATTGCATTTAATAGCTCGGTTAAGGCACTTTGAAAAGCTAGTTTGTCCACGCGCACTAGTTGGGTACAGTGGTTATGGTGGACAACATACGCCTTCCAGGTACGCGGACTCTGATCGGTCTTGTAGGTATACCACGCCGCGTTGCGCATCACCATGCGTTTGGGTGTCCTACTCCGTATAAGCGACGCCATGTTTCACGAACTTATAGTCTTGTTTTTCGATGCTCCACTAACCACCGTTTAACTTACTGACGAAACGTTCCCAGGTATTTTCGGTTGAATCCTCGGTTAAGTAACTCCAGTCGGTCGGCTCAACGTGTCGACTTAAGGTATCGTAACTGGTTACGGTTCGCTGGATATTCAGCATATCAAATGTACATGAAATGTAAAGTCACCTGGTCACTGCGGCTTAGAGGATTATCGATTAGCACTCTGTCAATCATCAGTTGGTTTTATTGAATATTCGTTCCCATATGGATGACCTAGTATTTTCCCTGAATCTGGTGGACGACGTGATGTAGCCATAAAGCGAAAAATCTGAGACAAGACCTTGAAAGTCTGCTTTGGATTAATTTCTTGATGTGGCCTGGGATTCGAAATCATGCAAGTTGAAAGCGCCGGTGACCAGAACGTGACGGTAGTTCCAGTTTATCACCTGGCTTAATGCAACCAACAAGTTGCAGTCCTTCTCTGATGTAGGCTGTGGTGGTCGGTAAACAAAAACCACCAGGCCGACATCGTTCCCTCGCAGCCGGAAGCTGTACCAAATGGAGTCAGGTACATCGGTTTCCGAATAGTGTATGAGTTCGTACTGCAGGTTGTTACGAAAGTAGCGGGCTACCCCACCACTTTTGCTCTTTCGATTGTTCCTGACAACAGACGTACCTGTTAGCGCAATTTCGGCATCCGTTATCTCACAACACAACCACGTTTAAGTGATAGCGATGAGGTCCCAAGCTGCTGACGCGTGTCAAAGTCCTAATTCAGCTAATGTGCTGAGTAGACTTTGGGCGTTTTTGTACATTCATGAGAGCTTCTTGGAGATCAAAAGCGTTTTGTGTGAATGAATGAAGCAAGTGATTTTACGCCGACCGATGTAACGTCGGCGACTAATCGCTTTTTGAATGGGTTGCAGACTCTTGAGACGAATTTGGTATATATTCAACTATCAAATGCCCCGGATCTCGGTGTTCACTCGTGCTCGGCTGTATCCCTCCGGATGTTATAGCTACTGTTGAAACTATCACCGACTCAGGTCCTACAGTTGGTGTTTTTATTGACAGCTTCACCTTCACTCAGTTGTCATTAGAAGGTGGGGGTTTTCCTGCTGCTTTCAGACGAATTTCTGTTGGCAACATGCTACAGTTTTTAGTCCAGTGCTCCAGAAGAGATTCGCTGTTAGTTCTGATTGCAAGACCAGTTTCAACAGCTTGGGACCGAATCCCTTATAGTTCGGTGATACGGGAATCCTTGGCAACGAGATGACCACTACCTTTTCGAGAGAAAGAGCCTCACGGATGTAATGCCATTTCTCTCGGTCGTGTACCCGCGCATCGTCGGAAGAGGAATCAGAAAGTTCAGGAACGCCGTGAGCAATCAGAGATTTCTTAGCGTTACTTTTTCTGTTCCTCTCTCTGTTAGTTCTTTTCACTGGATACCAAGTAGTATGCGCACTCCACTTGAGGCATTGCGGAGTCGATTTGCAGACAGCAGAACGGCCTCTGTCTCATCCACCGAGTTCATTGTTACCCGAAGTAACCGGGGTTCACCGTAGTGCAATGCATTTGTGTGACGCGAGATACGTTTTGATGTTGTGGGATCAGCACGGATACCGATTGCCGTACAATTGAAACTCCATTGATTTCGACCGTCTGGCAGCCTATCCTTAATTGTATTGGATCTGGATTCGGGGATATTGGTGCACACAAGGTTTAAGGCACCATGCTTACACCAGGTGGCTACTCGCTTTGGAGCCTTAGTGTCCGGTGCTTTTGGTGAAGTTGTGAACGGCACTGATGGGAGCCATCCGTGCTGCGACATTTTAGTTTTCTCTGGTCCGGCAGCCAAGGTTACCGATGTTGTTTCTGGTGTTTGCCTGGTGGCAACCGATGACTATGTTACCTGGTTCCTCACTACGGCTGGTTGACTGCAGCTTATGGTCTCGTGTCTAGTGTACAAACTACTAAATGTAACACACTGTAGAGAAGTTGAAGCAGGTACGCTGCATATAATGTTTTTACTTATGGGAGCGAGATAGAAGGGAGTTGGTACTGATTGTGGCTGAGTGGTCGTGGTAATGTTGGGAAGCCTGGCTCTCTTCTTCGGAATGAATGGGGAATTTGGGGTGTTATTTTCACCTACAAGTGCAGGTCCGTTTCCTCTCATAGGTGTAACCCTGGCGCAGACCAGGTGCTCGACTGCTTCTGTTAGTCTTTTACACTTCTTCAGTGGCACAGTTAGACAGCTAACAACTGAGATAGCATTGTATACTGGGTAGAACCAAAACGCCTCTGTCGTGTTATTTTGCCGTCTCGTTTTTATCGAGTCCGTCCCAAGGTGTTTTGTGTGATAGATTTTCAAGCAACTGCTGCAAGACTAACCTACTTTCCACCAATATAACACAACTCATACTTGCTTTTAACGTGAGACATGTTAACCGAGGGCGTGAAGTTTTAAGGTCACGCGTTTGTCGCATGATCTGTTAGTGCAGCTTCCCACGTTAATGATAAGCGTGCGTCAGCATGGCGCACCCGGTGTCAGCGATGATCCATTGTATGCACACTTTGCTGGGTTGGTCAGTTGATCGATCGACTTTACGCCCGGCTAGTTTGGAACGTAGTAAATGAATCTAAACAGAACGCTGAACCCAGATTGAGAGATCACAAATTCCTTCACATATGCGTTGAGAAACACCCGATTGGAATAAGCTTAGGGTTTTCGAACTGCCTCGAGAATTTTGCCCTGAGTGGTGTTACACAGGAGGGCAATGAGCACGAGGTGAATGAGTTATCAGCTTGTGCTCAGTCACGGATGACAGTCAAAATCCGTTAGTGAGGGTTAGGACTTTAGTGGTAAAAGATAATTCCAAGATTCATAGATCACTGTGTAGAGCTGATAAATCCGGTTCGAATGAGCGTACACTGACTACGCTTCGAGAAGATAGAGAGAAGCTAGAGAAGATTATTCCAAATGACCCGGGAGCACGCGCGTCAAGAGTGGGTTTATTGTCGGTATCACAGCTTGTTCCCTTAAAAACCTCATTTTTTACCTTTCAAGGCTTCAAGATAGCGTTCATTGTGCGGTAACACCAGTCCACTCGTTTGGAATTAAACCAAAATCGTCATTAATATTTGAAATGTTATATATTTGTTGTTGGCTTTTAACTCTGAGTCGTATCATCCTTTAGGAGATCTAGTAACTTCGTAACAATATGTCTGTCGAGATAGTAATGCAAGCTTTGTGGCTGATGTCTTTGTGCAAGGTGGCTTATGTCCAGCTCAAGATTTGACAGCGAGAGTCGTAGATCGCTCCATGCTGTGATATCCAGTCTGTTTCTACTGTTTGTTAGGGAAACCGCTCTGGTGTACCTACATGCAACGAAATATGTGGATGGAAAAGCAAGGAAATATAATTCAGCCAATTCCCACAGTCTGGGATACCTGTTAGGGGCTTCAGCCTTTATTAGAAAAATCCCCTTTATATTGTATGGATTTGGATCTTACTAGTGTGTCACTTTGGAGCTCTATGCGACTACTGGATTTTAAGTCAAACATAGCAGGGCTGTACATCAAATGGACCTAAATTCCAAATCGGGATATCCATGACAAGCAGGTCATGAACCTTGTCTTTGTTTTCTTTTCAGCATGACTGGTATTTTTCAGCTCTTGCGTGACGGCAGCGAGAATTTAGAAGTGTGAAAATTCCCGACGTCCAATGTTTTGAGCATACTACGGCTTTTTAAGAGAAGTGATACTGGCTTCTTTGCTCGTGATGAGATTATTCAAGTTACCTTGAAGAGTTCTACTTAATAAGTTGGGTTTTTCCACAAGGTCAGCTAAATAAAACACGTCCGGCTTAACTGTTAGCAGTTTTCTTTCATAATCAGTTCCGGAAAGAACTTTGACGATGGTGTCCCAGAGAAAAACAAAACGGCGAACATAGTTGCTCTTGGAGAGCCAACAACAACAAAAACAAAAACAACAACCACAACAACAACAACAAAAACAAAAACAAAAACAACAGCGGTAGAACCCGGAGGTCTTCCCTGTTCTACTCACACAACTCTTGGAAAAGACGATCGTGAAAGTGGTTAGCTTTGATATAGTCGACTGCCATTATAACAGCTGACTATTAATCGTTTACGCGCCCTCCGAAATTCTTATCCATTAGGTGCTCTCAATGAACCACAGAGAATTGTATGAACATTTTTCAGATGAGCAATAAATTCTCCATATCTTTTATCCATTGCGACAACACCATCTGTTACACGTGCAACAGTTTTCTGTTTGGGAAAGGAATATTCATTCAGATAACCATTGACTATCTCGTAGAGAGACTTACCCTTCGTATGCGCTTTAAATATTGTAACAAACAGCAACTATTCCATCAATTCATTGCCATTAAAAAATCGGACATATAACACGAGAAGGGCACCGTTGTCAGGTAAAACGGATTCCTCTACATGTAAGGGGAAATTTTTGACTGTAGTAATGCAACTAGGGTACTTTCTATGTCCCGAGGCATCTGTTTGGCGGAGCCTGGGATACTAGTCGGTAAGCAGTGGCACATAAACGTGTCAAATACGACAGTATAGAAGTCGGAGGCGGCTGAACCCAACGTATATTTTGCAGGCTACAAGAATAGGAAGCGAATCAGACAGAGCGAGAAAGGTGCAGCGAGGTACTCACCAAAACGGTTTGTGTCCACGGATGTGCAGTCAGTAAAACAAGTAGATGTTTCGAAGGTTAAAACAAACGTAAAATCCAATGTTACAAAATACTGAAAGAGCTTGGTTTCCGGTACACTACAAATCTCATCTGTTAGCCTAGCTACAGTCGAGTGGCTGAGCGAAAAGGCTTGAACTAATTCTGGATTCATATTCATCAGGCCAGACAGTATTATTGATACTGTAGGCGAGATATTTTCTACAACATTACGTGGACTGCAATTGTTGGCAATCAACCTGATGTCCATATAAGATGTTGTAAGTCCATTCGCCACTTTTTGCCCTCTCAGAGACCATTGCACTTAAAATTAGTCTATTTGCAAAACTATCCCGCAGCTTTCTGAAAAATGCGACATACTTTCCGCCTTTGCTCTCATGAACACTTTTCAATTGATTTTTCAGTTTACTTGGTCGCGTAATGTCATTTGAAAGATTGCTTTGGAGGATTTAACACATAGGTAAAGTGGGGTTTTGTGGTCATGAGATAAATCCAACTGACAGGTATTCCATGTAATACTGCCGATACTTCTGCAATATGCCTCTGTAAATTGTTAATATGCAATATATAATAATACTGCTATTGTTTTATGAACAATGAACAATGATTTATAACGGGTAAACAAGCAGGTGGTTGACATGTCCTGTATGGTGTTTAGAGTGAGAAAAGATAGGTCAAGGGATAATGGAATCGTCAGTTTGGGCGATTACAGATTTAACAGAGCTGCCGTACAAAGGGTTTGAAATTATAATGTAAGCACACAAAGCCATAAGGGGAGTGATTATTGATCATGCAAAAGGCGAGAGAAAAAATAGCAAGGGCAACGCTTACTCGTGTGCAACAATCTTGGGTCGACGGGATACAGAAGTCCAGTTTCTACAGTAGTAGCGTTTATCAAATATTGTGCGATGGGTTTGGAGTAACTCATTCTCGGGTAGGGTTATGGCGCTATCCACTGTCTGTTGTGCATTGGTGTCAGCATCTGGTGGTCATGGGCTATAGCACGTAGTGTAAATGTGACAGTATTGTCAAGGTGTTTTTTGAAAAGGGATATGGTGGGTGCATTAATTACATGTTCCGGGAGGGCGTCCCAAGGCTGTGACACTCGAAGGGAGAAATAGTTTCGCCGACATTCCAGGTGGCTGTACTGCGTGACCAGCTTAAACTGATGGCCTCTTAGTGGGGTGTTTTGACTGAGTATTAGAAAGGAATGGCATGGGTGGTTGGGGTTTCGCAGGATCTGGTTCACCATCATGTGATCACCCCTTAGACACCGATAACGTCCACTGTATATTTTGAGAGTCTTCAGCCTGAGTAGGTAGGGAAGGCTGGTCAAACCTCTGACGCTCTTCGTTGCCCTACGTTGTGCAGTATCGAGCGCGGTGAGATGGTGCTTCGGCCAGGGTTGCCACACTTGAATAGTGTATTCCACATGCGGTCTCACGTAGGCACTAAACATTTTTGGAAAGACTGAAGGGTCAAACTTCCCGAAAGCTCTGCGAAGAAGGCCGATGTACTGGTTTGCTTTCTTAGATGCGTTTTCAGTCTGCCTCAGACAACCGAGGTCGTCTTGAACTATCACGCCGAAATCACACTCGTGAGAAGCCCGCTGCAGAATTTGTGGTCCTAGGTGGTATTTGTGCATACTCTTGTGCCGTATGCTGAGAAGTTTGCATTTGGTGACGTTGAAATGCAGCATGTTCTCGATGGACCATGTGTACGCTTTGTCCAGATCCTCCTGTAATACTGTGTGATCCTCCACTGCAGCTATAGTAAGCCATACCTTTAGATCATCAGCAAATATCAAACATTTAGAAGATAGCACGCTCGCGAGATCATTTGTGAAAACCAGGAACAGGCGGGGTCCAAGTACTCCAACTACTTTTACTACATAGCTATATCCTGAGTATCCAGGACCGTTATTCGATAAAGCGAAAGGTGCAGGTAGTATTTATGATCGGTCTCACTAAAATTACTCTTGATTGACCGTGAGATTATAAGTTAAGACGTTTGGCAAACATATTTGTTCCATTTGTTGGTGGATGCAATGTTAAAATGTAAAAGTGTAGAAACACTGTTGGATGCGACCCAAAGGTTGTTTCTGACGTGGACTTTGAAACCACTGTGAATGGCTAGAATGATAGAAGCAAGCGTCTTGACAAAAGACAATGAAGAAAACAAATGGAACTCAGAAAAGCACAATGCTCACTCTACACACATATATTACAGCAAAGTCAATTGTTGTGGAGTTCTCCGAGTTGGGCAACTTGATGGCAAAACTTTCGTCAAAATTCGAGGTGAAATCTTCCGCGCGGGATTGATAGCAGTTAAGTAGTAGTAGCTGGTAGGAAGCAAACCCAATAATGGATTCATTATTGTATGGCGAAACTTTTGCAATCAAATTGCCCAACTCGGAGAACTCCACAACAACTGAGCAAGCCTCCCGAGCTACCAATATTTCAAATAATTACAGGAAAGTCCTAGCAAACGTTGACAACAGGTAAAATGTAGAACAGATGATACAAACCAGGAAGAAAATGCCGGTTAGTTCAAGAAATCGACACGGGATATTCAACAACGAAACTAATAATGTACAGTGGTTATTGCCAAACATGGCGCCCCTTGCGTGGTGGCAAAGTAACTCGTTCTCAGCACGATCCGAACTCCCTGATATCAGTGCATATGGATGCCGAGAACGATCAATTTGACCTAGAACACGTCAGTATCCTCGGAAGAGCTAAAAGCCGGCAAGCACGTGAGTTCATTGAGGCCTGGTATTCAAAGCAGAACTCGATTAATAAGAGAATCGGACATTGAAGTCGCTTACGAGGCATTGCGAACCAGGCCCCTGAAGCAGCACTGATGATGTTGCCAGGTCAGGCAACGTGAAGTCTGCACAATAATCATTCAGCTCGGAGAACAGCTCAAAATCGGCGTCCACGCTCGGAGCTTCGGATCTTCTCATTTATTTCACCATGACCATCCTATAGAATCAGTTAAGCATTAGCTAGTTTACCCTTATGGAACCATTTTCCATTGTGCTGTTGTTCAAGCAATAAGAACTCAAGTTACTTTCCAACATTTGATACAAGCACTACCGCGTATCCAGAAAAACTACTGTTCAGGACGTTTATCTGTAAAAAATAACACAAGTAGTATCACGGTACCCTGTACTAACACTCCAATTCTATGGAACATCAAGCGCTCCTACTCGGTGCAGGATGCAGCTGGGACCTCTGCACACTTACAGCGGCGAGGCTCCGAAACCCGCAAGTCAAAGCAAGCAGAATTGCGCTTGCGTCGTCATATAACCACTACTTGTTTATCTGGCAAACCACGTCGGTGGCTGGCTCGTAGTCAGTCCCACACTGTGTGCTTGGAATCACTCTTTGTATTGTATTGTATGTATGTAACACTTGCCCAATAAACATTTGGCAGAGTGCCACAACACATGAGTAACAATAACGAAAAGGATGAAGAAAAGTCAAAAAAGAGATGCAAAGTCCCATGTGCTGTGTGGGCAGAGACCTTACCGGTTGCCCAGGCCGAGAAACAGGATTGAATTAAGAGGCCCCACCCCAAGTCTATGGTCTTAAAGATCTGATTCGCAAGGCAGCGGGACGATTCACGAAGACGGTTGAAAGACAGGTGGCTCATTCGCTTTATTGTGTTCAGGAACAGTCCACAGAGAAGCCGGTGGACAGCGCGATTTTTCATCCAACATACGTTAGATACTCACCCCCAAGTATACGAGTCAGTGTTCGGTGACCTTATAGCCGATCACATTGGCTTTGACACAGCGCCATACATGCACTGGTAGTATTTAATGAAGAACCAGGTGACCAGCCCAGAACTCTCCACGCTCGCGACACTGCCGCTGATTGTCCGCCACTGCTTATTCATCTCGCATGCAAAGCTAGGCATTCCCCTATCCGCAACCTGGGGGCGCGCCAAATAGCGTAGAGATTCGCCACAGGAACCAATCTTTGAGCCTAGCATGACCACGAGGACCATGCACCCTGTCTCAAACCACCAACGAATTAGTCTCCTGGAGCCAACAATCAAGGTGGAGGATATTAGACAGGTAGGCATTTAGTCAGCATTCACAACGAGCACAGCCAAATCGAGAGTATAAAACAAACAACACAGCATTTGAAGGAAAATAAACAGGCAAAATTGACACAGAATACGCAGCTGTATAAGATAAATGAGTAACGTTAATAAAGTGGAATACTTTTCATCCATATTCGGAAGGTTTATTTACACACGTAAGTCTGTGTAGCTCAACTGTAATGAAGAAGCATGATATGTGCAACGTCAACAGCATGAAACACGCACTTCATCATGCGCTAATACAATCACCGCTTATCTACCACGGTTGCTGGCTGACCCAACGAAAGTCACGAACATGCTGCACTCGAGGTTGTTGGAGTTACAGTTGTGTATATTTTCCGGTTTCTCCTAGTTTATGTATTGCTTATTAGTAGTATTTTCCGGTGCAGACGCAGGGGTAGTGCATACGGAAAACGAAACCACCTGTGTTAATAATGCCTATTTTGACTTGACTTGATAACGTTTATCAAATTTCTAAGCTTCTAAATGAGATTACCTGTGACGATTCAAACAAAGTACGTGATTTCAACTGTATCCAGAAAAGAATATTCTTTTCGATAAATCACTTCAGATACCTACAATTATAAAACAATATTGTGACTTAAGTAGGCTCGTGAAAGCTGTGTCGAGGTTGGGTAAATGAACAATGAATAAGGGAACAATGGTTTTATAAGGGTTAAAACGCTAAGTATTAACAGGTCCCGTAGGATGATCATGGAAAATATTCAAATGATAGAAATATGTTCATCAAAGGCAGGGTTACATTAGTGGACGCACAGCGTTATACGTATTATAAACTGTAAATCCGCTGTAAATCCACTTGGAATGACAACAACTTGGATGTTGGTAAAATCGTGCTGCCTACTGGTGAACGCATACAGGAGATGAAATGGTGGAACGTACTCTGGGAGCTGACCTCCAGTGCATTTTCAATCAGGCGCTGATGTTTGGCCATTGGCAATGAGTCATGTGAAATGGTGCAGCAAGCTTTGAACTCTATCAGCATGGGGGCATTGATGACAAATTCTGGTTAAACTTTCAACGTTTGGCGAACGCGTAGGGGAAAAATTCCGAGAGCATTCCAGACGACTGGACTGCTCCGCCAATTGGATTGAGCTCTAGCAAATGGCGGCACGTATGTTTGGGATCCCACAACATCTAGGGAAGTCAAAATAACTTCCCCACACAATTGCCGGTATTGTCTGCTGAGGATCCCGGGCAGTCAAAGCCATCATACATATGACAAATGGTACAAACCTTTGACATGCTTGGTTTCACGGCGTTGTGGTATATCCAAAGCGGTGAGAATTCTGCTCAGCGATGGCTGCGAGACTTGCACTGCATACTCCACATGTGTACATATGTATGCTCCGAGAAGCTGATGTGAAATAAAAGAGTCGAATCATCCGAATGCTAAAAGGATGTCCCACATACAATCTCCTTCAAAGGTGACATAGATTTTGCTTTAGCCTGCTGGATTCTACTTTCGCTTTGGAAATACTGAGTGATAAGTGTTTGCTCTGTGTGAAGTTTGCACCTATACGTTTCTTTTGGCGTATTTTTCCATCGGTGGGAATTTGGTATATTGTCTCCGGGTACTGTCAGAGATCTCACTGATTGGCACAACTGCCATCTGTGTCCGCCATCTTGGATTTGTTCTACAGCAATCGAACAGGTGTCTGCCAGACGACCAGCTTCACCGACGGTGTTTGGATTCAGCATACCAGTGCAGACGTTGCAACGAACGGTTTCCGCAGATCTGACAGTCACAATGGCATCTACTGCATGCCCAAGGGAAACTAAGTCCAAAGCTTCCGAAATAAACGTTAGTTGTGGCGTAGACAGCTGTGTAAAACTTGTGCGATTTGGAATAGAATGAAGAAACTGCCGAAAATACTTCCATTCTCTATGTGCTCGCCTTAGTCACAGTCAGATAAAAAAGCTTAATAGTACGACTGATTCTCTCTGGTTTTGCACTGAGTGTACGTCTCTCCCACTCGTCGTATGACTGTGTTTGCGCAGAAGTACCATAGGCTAACAAAGATTACAGAGCAGGTAGCAACCGTGAAAGCTGTCCTTCGTGAACCAGACAAATCAGTGCCTCGAACTCGACACGCAACATCAAACTAAATTTCCACACAGTGTAAGAGTAAAGATCCAGATGTAGTCACTGCGACACTAGCGTCTCCTCATAATGATTCGTTCGCCACACATTCCTCAACAGAATCACTCGCCACACTAAACACTGTTAGAGGGTCGTCAACCCACGCGTCCGTTGTTGCTACCCATATGATGGAGGCGTTTCCCATTACAACCCCGCCCGCAGCCAAACGAGTTCCTACTGCCAATACCACTGTGGTGGATTAAAGTAGATACTACTGCTTCGGGTATAAGTAGTGTGGTGGTGTAAGATGTTACACAACAGCCAGCCCTGCCGACTTCCCCAAAGTTGAAGATGACATCAGGATTACAGTGCCATGTGCACGAGGAGTGAACACAGAGGCAAGCACCAGTTGGGGAACACTCCGTGGAAATCACGCAGATGAGCGGACGCCTCCAAAGTATGGACGAACGTACCTAGTGTAAGCCACTTTAGCAATAATCAGGTTACCGCCCGCCCCTTATGTTCTAACATTTGGTGCCGTGACCTCGCAAGTCATGAAGATTCCCTGGCCGGAACCATTTGAATGCGGGGATGTGAAGGCGCTTTTGGAGGATTTCGAGGAGGTGGCAGAGGCGGTAGGACTGAAGACGGACCGGACGAAGATGGCGGCCCTGCGGAGTCTCCTCAAGGGGAGGGCGAAGGCGGCGCGAATAGGTCCGCTCAAGTTGGGGTGGACCGCCGCGAAGGAAGCGTTGCTGTCTGGCGTGGACACGCCAGCGACGGTTCAAGGCGTCGCGGCTTGGTGCTGGGACGGATCCCCTCGTGTTTACGGTGCACCTCAGGAGCTTGTTGGAGCGCGCCTTGCCGGGGTTGAATGGGCCGTCAAAGAGGCAGTTGCTGGTGGATCAGTTTTTGGCCGGCCTCACGCAGCCAACCGCGGAGCGCGTTCGGATTGCGAATGCTACTCGGAAGATGCAATTGGAGGAGTTGGCGCAAATTACTCGAGACCTGGGCGACGCACCACTAGCTGCGCTGAAGGAAGAGCCTAATGAGAATGTGGAACGGATGATGGAACAGCTTACGGAAGACATCAATGGGCTTCGCATTCAGCGTTATCGGGTGCGCCCAAAGGGATGTTGCTTCATCTGCGGGAAACCGGGGCACTGGAAGAGACAATGTTCGCAGAGGCGTGGGGTTACTCGGGTGTCGAATAAACGTGTGCAACCTTATTTCTCTTTTCGGATCGAGGATTGTGTACTTGGGGCGTTGAGCAGGAGTGCGGTTGAAGCAATGGTGGAAGTAGACGGAACGATGGAAAGGTGTCTGATCGATACGGGTGCCGCGGTGTCACTAATCAATCATCGGTGAGGTGTAAAGCTTCCGTCGTGCTGCACGATCGTAAGGGCAGTTGGCGGTCATTCAATGGGAATTGATGGGATAGCCGAACACACCGTGGGAATCGGGGGACGAAAGCGAACACACTTCTTTCTCGTGTCACCAGATGCGAAACAAACCATATTGGGAGCAGATTTCCTGGAGCTCAATAAAGCTGTCATTGATCTAAAGTGTGGGAAGTGGCTAATGGAATGCGAGTCACTACCACTCATTAATTGTGGAGAAATGAGGTCTTCGCAGTCGGTCGTTGCTGTGTTACATTTGAGCCCTTCTTTGCAGTCGCTGATCAACAAAGACCAACACTTGTTTACGGATGACAGCAGCCAATATGGGTTTTGCGATTGGATCGAGCACACCATCCCGTTAACTCGCCAACCGTATCGGCCCCATGGACCTCGAAGGATACCAATCCACCTGGAGGCTGAGGTGAACAGACAAGTGCAGGAAATGCTGGACGCGGGTGTGATTGAGGAGGCACATAGCCCGTACAACTCTCCTGTGGTCTTAGTGAAGAAGCCGAATGGAAAGTACCGATTCTGTGTCGACTTCCGAAGACTGAATGAAATTTCCTTGACTCGCTTCGTTCCAGTTCCATCAGTTGCTGACATTTTTGATCGGCTGCAGCAGTCGAGGATATTCACGGTCCTGGACTTGAGATCAGGATACTGGCAGCTGGCAATAAGACAGGAAGATCTAGAGAAGACGGCGTTTACCGTTGGTGAGAAACAGTACCAGTTTAAGAGGATGCCCTTGGGATTATCAGGAGCCCTGTTTACCTTCCGACTTCTAATGCTGCGATTGCTGAGTGAATTGGAAAACGTGGTTGTGTACGGGGATGATATCGTGGTGTATAGCCAATCAGAAGCGGAACATATCCATCATCTTTCGGCAGTTCTGGAACGCATTCAGCAGTCGGGACTTCGTATAAATAGACCAAAGTCTTAGATCGGAAAGACCTGTGTCACCTTACTGGGCCATAAAGTGGGACAAGGCGAACTGAAACCGCTACCTGAGAAGATAATGACAATACAAGGCAGCCCAGTTCCCACCTCGAAACGCATTCTCCGTACATTCCTGGGCCGCGCCGGGTACTACAGCAAATTCGTCAAGGATTTTAACATCTTGGCCTCACCCTTTTACGAGGTGTTGAAACAAGACAGGAAATTCACTTGGAACGCAGAAGCTCAACGAGCCTTTGATCAGATGCTACAGGAAATGGGAAGGCAGGAGTTGACCCTGAAATTGCCCATTGCTGGTGAGGTGTTCACGGTAGCCACTGACGCCAGCGATGTCGGGATCAGTGCGGTGTTGAAACAAAACCATGGGACGATTGAGTAGGCCTGCCGAACTTTGACACCTGCGGAACGCAGATACTCAACCATAGAGAAAGAATGTCTCGCAATTGTCTGGGCGTTAGATAAATGGCGGCTGTATCTCCTGGGTCAGCGAATTCACGTGGAAACAGACCACAGACCGTTGGAGTGGATGAAGTCTGCCAAAGGCCTCAGAGGAAAGCTGGCGAGATGGGCATTGCGCATACAAGATTATGATTTCCCGATAAAACACGTGCCGGGGAGGGAAAATCAGACGGCGGATTTCTTGTCACGCATGATAGATGATGATGACTTGCCGAGCGTAGCTTTCGGTATTAACGGTAAACTGTGCCAGCAGGATCCAGAACGGTTGTCAACTGAGCAACGTAGTGACAAACTCCTGCGCAAGTTGATCACCACGCGATTACCTGGTCAGACAAACTTCAACAAAAACCAACTTAAACAGCTAGGACCGTTTGCAAAAGACCTGGGAAAGCTGCAAGTGAACGAAGCAGGGATCTTAATGTGGATACCAGGAGGTAGCAACCCTTCGGTGCCAGTCATTTCAAAGAAACGAAGACGAAATCTGGTAGTTTCTTGTCACGAGATGGCGCACACAGGTTGTTCCAAAACCTACGATCTGCTGAAACAGCACGCGTATCGGCCGGGGATGAAAAGGGACGTTGAGAAGTGCGTACTTTCGTGCAGACAATGTCAGCTCATGAAAACGGATTGCCGAGGAATGCAGCAGCAAATGATGACGATCCCGGTCTCGGAAATTGGTGAACTTTGGTCGGTCGACGTGATGGGGCCGTTTCCATTGACCAGGCGTGGCAACCAGTATATTTTATTGATGACGGAGCACTTCACGCGATGGATTGAGGAGACAGGAATCCCGGATCAACGCGCTAGCACCGTTACCCATGCTGTCATGAATCACTTGGTAGCGGCTCACGGAATCCCAAAGGCCATATTAACAGACCAAGGGCCGTGCTTCGAGAGTGAAGAATTCCGGAACTGTTTGGAGAAACTTGACATTAAGAAATTGCGCATCACCCCATACCACCCGCAAACAAATGGCCTGACGGAACGTAACAATAGAACAGTCAAGGAGTGGCCAGCAGCAAAAGGTGGAGACTGGGAGGAAGCGCTGCCGCTACTGTTGCTGGCCCATCGAGCAACCAACCAGGCTTCCACAAAGAAATCACCATTCCATTTGATGTACAGTCGACAACCTCATCTACCTGTGGACCTAGAGATTGGAATGTGGCCAACTTGCCGTATATCTCCCAGGGAGACACGGAATAACCGGAAGACGGCCAACCGCAACCTATAGGCGACTCAGGCGCGGATGATGGCGAAGTTCCAGACCAGCAAAGTGGAAGGAATATCGAGTTTCAGATTGGTTCAAAAATGAAGTACAGGGACCATCGACGCTATCCCACTTGCGGCCCAGGGGAGAGGAAACTCCTAGCTAAGTGGAAAGGACCGTACGAGGTAGTCGACCGGCGAGGCCCTGTGTATACATTCGCTCGGCAAGGTGAATCGTGGAGGGTGAATGCCGGCGAGCTGAGGAAGTGGTACGAATTGGAGGAGGAAACACGCTCGTACAGTGAACATCCCCGGCGGTCAGAAAGACTCCGACGGAAGGCAGCTGACGCGAAGCCTTTGGAGGGGAGGAGTGTGGTGGATTAAAGGTAGCTACTACTGCGCCGGGTATAAGTAGTGTGGTGGTGTAAGATGTCACACAACAGCCAGCCCTGCCGACTTCCCCAAAGTTGAAGATGACATCAGGATTACAGTGCCATGTGCACGAGGAGTGAACACAGAGGCAAGCACCAGTTGGGGAACACTCCTTGGAAATCACGCAGATGAGCGGACGCCTCCAAAGTATGGACGAACGTACCTAGTGTAAGCCACTTTAGCAATAATCAAGTTACCGCCCTCCCCCTTGGGTTCTAACACCACCACGGGACTCAAGACCACATCACTTGTCCAACCGAAGAAAGCAGCCACTGGTCCCTCCAGAAAGGAGAACATGAAACACTACCATAATTCTCTAACTGTTATATGCTCTAATGTGACTGAATCCGGGTCGAACTCCATAAAAGACACTGGACGACAAAAATCAGTGGGACTCCCTGTGTCAACTAATGCGGCCGCAAACTAAACCAGTCAGTATGATGGCATTCGTCTGTCACTCAAACTCCGTACACTACGGTGAATCGCGGTTACTCCAGGTAATACTTCAGTCAGGTAATGATGCAGCGGCAGTTCTCTTGTCAGCGAATCGCCTCCGTACCACCACATGCACTGTTCGAATTTTGCCAAATGTTCCTTGGAGCGAACGCCAGAAACGCAAACAAAATCCAGATGACTTCCATAAACAGCAAGACGTAGAATCTATCCTTGTGCACCGTGTCCCCGAGCTCCAGTCACTAAGCGAGCTAGAGGTCAAAGAGCATGACTGGGATGAATGGTCTTTTATTCCTGAAGTACTCTCACTCGAAAATGTTATCGCTAATTCGACATCAAGGTTACCGCTATCACCTAACTACAAAGGGTGTCATCCCCGAATGATGAAAGTATCATTGCAATATGAACTAATGATAGGACATGTGATCAAAATGTGACACAAAAAGCGTACAGTGCTACCATCCGAAATACGTGTAAAAGAGATAGGCACCGGACCACAGATGGACAATTTAACACTGACCAAGCAACTTACGAATACAATTCTGTCACATGTAGCTCAGAACGCAGACAATGCCAAAACACACTGGCAGCTGAAGGAAGACAGGATGGTCACCATCTTGTTGGCTCTGAGAGCTCTATACAACAACCTGAACTTACCCTAGGGCCTGCGTCATCGGTCCTACAAAATATCGACCGGCAGCTGACTCCGCAGGGGTGGGCATAGAGTCTCACCTATAACCAGCATCCACAAACACGCTTCTGACCACCGATGCCCTCACTTGCTTGTATGCCAACGCACAAGGACTTCTCAGAAAGCTAATCGAACCTCGTATGCGTCAGGTCCCCAAGCCTTGGGACTTAGTTATGGTCACCGAAGCATGGAGGAACACGGAGATCGCGGATGCTGAGACTGCACTGCCCGGCATGAATTCCATACGAGATGATCGAACCTAGCAGAGGAGGGGGAGTGCTCCTGTACTATCGATCCTACCTGCATATTGATGTCATTTAGGACGTACAAAGCAAAGTCGTCGATCCTCTTTGGTGTCGTATTCACCTAAGACGTGGTGAGGTGTGTTTACTAGCCATGGTTTACTGCCCCCCAATGTTTACCTTTGGAAATGGTGCAATGCCAACTTCTGCGATGAAGCGAGCCTGGCACGGCCAAACAGTCACGTCCTTCTGGTGGGGAACTTCAACCTGAACGCAATTGAAGTTCCAGCATTGCACAGAAAACAAATCAAGGCGCATTTGCAAGAAGTGATTGCCCATGTACTTTGTCACCTCTCCCACGCGATTCCGAACAGGTGACACACCCTCTGTTTTGGACCTTTTGCTCTCCAAAGAGGAAATAATGGTCGACACCGTGAACATAGATGCATCAGTTGGCTGTAGCGCTCAAGCGGTGTTGCTCTTTCGTTACATCTGCTACTCGGAGTACATCAGTGAGAATAACGTGGAAACCTATGCTGTTACACATTACGATATACTGTCCAACTTCGTTCAAGAAACCGACTGGTCCTTCCTGGTCGAGAAGCCGCCCAATTTCGCCTGGATGTTCATCGTCACCCAAATCATTGAGCTAGTGGCAAAGACGTCAGAAAGGAAAGTCATTCGTCCGAAGTAAACGAATTCGTTCCTGAGGAACAGTACTAGAAAATGCATGGCCGTAACGGATTTAGCTTGTCGCGCTTACAAAGCCTGTCCAAGTAATCTGACCTAGGGTGCTTACACAACTCAACGAAACTACTGCGTCAAGTTGACACGCGAAGATAAACTCCAGCACCAACAGAAATTAGCGGCGAAATTCAGTACAAATCCCAAGTTTCTGTATAGACATTTCAACAAGCTTTGCAGAGTGCAGCGCGGGATCCCGGTTTTACGTGCAACAGATGGTCTTGCGCAAACCGCACAAGATGCAGCCAAGATGCTTCGCCAACAATTCATCTATACTTTCCGGGCTGAACCATTATTTCATCCGACTTTTACACAGCTTCCATCGCCATCAGGGTTAAAGCACGTATCGTTCATGGCAGCCAATATGAAGAAAACGCTAATGTCATTGCGCGTGCACAGCTCATCTGGCGTGGAGACATCAAATCGCATGCCTTGAAGACAGCGGCCATGTCGCTTGAAGAACCATTAGCTCGGTTCTTTCAACGTTGTCGCGGCGAAATGCAGGTTCTGATAATGTGGAAACATGGAGTAGTCACTCTTATTTATAGAGGTGGTAATCGTTTGGAACTCTCGAACTACCGTCCAATCACTCTCCTCTCTGTATTGTTCAAAGTACTTGAACGCATAATTACAGAGGTGCTCATAGGATATCTTGAGAGCAACAACAGCGTAATGTCACAGCAGCACGGATTCCGCCGAAATCGATCCTGCATTACAAACTTGCTGCTAGCCCGAGCAAGCTGGACAGAGTCAGCCGATGACAGAGTGGGAGTCGACGTTGTCTACCTGGACTTCTCGAAAGCGTTCGATCGTTTGGACCACCACATTCTCCTGCACAAGCTTTGAAGCTATGGAATCGGTGACCCTATACTCGGTTGGATCGGCAACTTCCTCGCTCAACGTCAGCTGAATGTGAGAGTCCACAGCTCCATTTCCGACCCAATTGACGTCCAGTGTGGCATGCCTCAAGGATCTGTACTGGGACCACGTTTATTCCTCACATTCGTCAACGACCTTGGCAGGGTACTGCAGCCAAATTTCTTACTATTTGCAGATGATCTCAAAAGTTGGCATGCTAGCAGGATATCGGATGATCACAGGGCATGGCAGAGCGATCTCGACAGGGCTTATGCATGGTCATCCGACTACCGGCTCCAGTTCAACGTGACCAAGTGCAAAGTCGTAAGCATACGCCATCAGCTTATCTATGAATCTCGAATTGGGGACCAGCAGTTACAACGTGTTTCCAAAGAAAACGACCTCGGGGTGCTCGTGCAGGACGACCATGTTTGCTTGAGATAGGCAGAAAAGGCATCAAAAAGAGCCAGTCAACACCTTGGACACTTGCGGGATGCTTTCGGGAATTTTAAGCCATTAATCTTTCCGCAAATGCTGAGCACCTACGTGAGACCTCGCGGGGAATATATGCTACAGGTCTGGCGTCCGTGGCGCAGGCGCGACGTCGATGCACTTAAAGCACCGCAACGTGGTAAGACCAAACTCGTTCGAGGATTGTTTCATCTCTCCTACCAACACAGACTGCAGTCCCTGAGATTGTACAGTGGTGAATATTGACGTCAGTGAGGAGGCCTAATACTGGTTTACTTAAGATTGCGGAACTCAACTCACCCATGTCGCAATCTGTTGCAGCTGAGCCAAAATACCAAACGGAGAGGTCATCAGCTCAAACTGGCTACCCACTACAGTCGAGTTGATTGTCGACGAAAGGTTTTCTACTTCCGTTTGCCCCATGCCTGGAACGCTATTCTAACTCACGTTATCCTTGCCCCTACATGGAAGCTTTTCAAAAAATGCCTTGATGAAACGATTTCAATCTTGCATTACTTGATACAGTCCGTTGCACTTGGAGGACGAAACAACGGTAACCTAACCATGTGCTTAACGGCCCTCTCCGTAACTTGGCAGTGAGGATACATGCAGAAGTGTCCATATGATTAGCCTGGATGTAGCTAAACTGGATTAACCTATCACATCTGTCAAATTAAGGAAACAACGAGTGAGCGTTGTCGTTTCCCTTTTTATTTCTCACACGCTTACTGAACTATAACAGCTATTTATATTATTTTACGTGTGCACATCCTATTCCCACTTTAAACTATCGTTATGCAGTATTGCAGTTAACTCGGTAGACGCTTGAAATAACGATTTACTTATTCGATGATCCTTCAAATTTTAATTTTTACTCCAACCATCCTACGGGACTTGTCAAGCCCATGGTTTTTACCCGTGATAAATCATTATACAGTGTTCATCGCTTTGGCAACGCTGCATAAAAATATTTTCTCTGCAGTTAACCATACGTATCCAGCTGTTATGCTACAACTAGTTGCTGAAACCAGACTAATGACCCATAAACACTTAAAGGACGAACTCCTTGTTCCGTCCGAATTCTTCAGTTCACATTAATTCACTTACCCGTGTGGTGCAAGGTACCTTGGACACAGGATCAGGTGCTTGTTCGAACGAATTGCTGAACACTGTACTGCATCACTGCGAAAAGACACCGTGAAGAATAGCAAGAGTTCAATTTTGCAACACTTGTTTGAAAGTGGTTAAGAAATTCAAATTAATGATTCCTTTAACCCTTTACTGCTTGGAACATCTGCAGTCTGAAAGCGAAATCTTGCTGATTTTCCCCCAAACCACTCCTCTGTTTTGGGGTTCAAAAGACGTTTTTACGGTCATATAGAAGGGCAAACAAGCGAAATGCACCGTAAATATCTGTTCTATCAGGGGACTTATTATTAATATGAACAACTTTGTGAAAGCAAGTTGGCGGACAATTTTCTGGTATGTTGCCTACAGGCAACAGTATGCAGTAACGGGTTAAAGTCGTTTATACCATCCCTAAACACTACGCATAAAAGTATAAGGGACATCGATTGGTCACCGTCGAAACCATTACAGGGTTTTGAAACCAGAGCTGCTTAAGCAGCGGACTCTGGTGTAGAAATTTTGAGTTTGTCTTGGCCATGAACTCGTTCCAACACCAATTGTCCAATGTTGTTCACGAGTGCTTGCGTATTCCGCCTGGTCCGACTGAAAAAACTGCTTGATTTTTCAATCGTTTCGCCAACGGATTCTACACAAGTGTTATTCCTTTCATGTTCAATTATCCAACATTGACAAAGCATTCAAGAGCTTAGTTAAAACGAAATTTTGCTTTATACTTGCAGATGCCTGAAGTGATTTGTCGAAGATTATATTATTTGCGTAATTGTTAATTTCATGCAGAGAATCATAATGAGAACGTTTTAGGAAATGCACGCCAGGCGGATCTCCAATGTTATCACCACACTACTTTACTCCGAGCGCTAACAATAACTGAGCAGTGCTTCACGCGATCTACGTTGTACCATCCTAATGCAACGCGCATATCGCTGCTTCACTAAGCTAATCGATAGGGCATTTAAGAATCCGCGGTTTTTCTACTGGTCCGTGAGCCCTTCCTCGTCAGCTGGTGTATAGGCAGTTGGATTTCGCGAATCCGCTTTGAGATACCGGATGCACGTGCGACGTATCATGTGTGCCCGCACGCATGGAATCAGATTGGCGGTGCCGTCCGCTCAGACGCCCACCGGAAATGCGCAAATGTGCGCCACTGACGCAGTTGCCTAAGCTCGTTCCAAGCGGGTCGAGGTCCAAGGTCGACTCAGGACGAGCGCTTGCAATCAGCTTGATCGCAACAACGCACACACCATGCCTTGGTCGTAGAACGTCGCACCGGTCTCATGACCAAACGATGAATACATTACTTAAATGCATGTAGCCTAGACTACCAGTTCTAAATTTGTAATGAACCAAAAGTGCTACGCTTAAGGTATTTAGCAACATTGTATGCACTGGTTTCTGTATATTTCGGTGGGCGTAATTTAATATTGAAAACTATTGTGATGTGGATAACAATTTATTCTCAAGGTTACACGACATAACCGAGGAAATTAGCAAGGAATTACTTGCACTAACAATGGACCGATTACAGTTCGATCTGAAATTAGTACAAATTAGGAAGCAAGTACAGAGATTCCGAAGATACAGTAGAACACTCGAATTGCTAACTCTGACCAGATTTGAACAATGAAATGATGAATAAAATCGTCCATCAAATGGGATTAATGGCGTCAACTGTACAACAACGATCTTCCCGGGACACTTCAAACCGACTGTCTAGTCTACGATGATCACCTCAAAGTGTAGTCTGAAATATCCTGCCCCGAGGATGCCGACCGACTCCAAGCTTCGCTTGACCAGCTGCATAACTGGTTCGTTGAGTAGCGACTTCCAAAAAACCGTGACAAAAGTGTCGTTCTCCCCATTTGTGTCCCGGATCCTTGCGGTACGTATCATATCGGAGGATATCTCCTCAGGTCTGTCACACATGAGAAGGACCTGGGAGTCATCGTCTCGCACAATCTCAAGACATCACCTGACACGCAGAAGGTCGCGACAGCCAACCGAATGCTCTGGGCTTTGCGAAGATCGTTCTGTGAAATTACGTCGGAGATCTTTGGAACACTGTTCGCTTCGGATGTCCGTCCGATCCTAGGATATGTTCTCCAGGCCGCTTACCCCTTAGCGAGATCTGAACATGGTCTGATGGAGAAGGTGCAGAGGCGCGTTTAAATTCTATATCGGAGCTTCGGGATATTCCCTACACTCTTCGACTCAAGACTTTGAACCCGTTCTCTTTGGAATATCGCCGCCATCACGGAGATCTCCTCTACACCAGACACATCTTAAGATGACAGCTTAAAAGTGAGCTGCAGCAGTTCTTCCATCTTATTGTGGACAGCTTGACTGCTGGCCAAAAATAGAAATTAATGAAGCCGAGGACACCTCGCGCCCGTCTGCAAGCTGCCCTATCTTCCAGAGTGGTAAATGATTGGAACAGTCTGCCGAAACACATCATTGACTCGCAGACAGAGGAAAGTTTCAAACTATTGCTGAACACCCATCTAAAGCACATGGCAGGGTCCTGCTGCTCTTACTTCAATGGTAATGACCTCCGAAGGAGTAACGGTTCCCGACAGCAAGCGCCCACCTTGTGATGATGCGGAACCGATGGAGCTAACAAGAGATCTTCCTCTTACTCTTAATATTCCAATGTATTCCCATGTATTATGATAACTGTTTTTTCGTCAAGTAATCGAATCGTTCCGCTGGAATCAGGGGTTAATTCCCGGGTGTCAGATTAAACAACAACAAGGGAAGCTTCATAATATCTCATTTATTTCGGAATATAACATGTCCGGGCATTAACTGTCAACAGGGACCTGAAAACCATAATTAGAAGATAAGTAAAATGCTAAGAGAAGTAGGTTTTGGGTGGCAGTGAAGAAAAGAACCCGAAGTTACTTTCAGAGATTGACTAAAAGCTCGAACCTAATGAAAATTCTCGAGCGCATGGCAATATAAAAAAGGTGCAAAAGACAACGCACGTCGAACATTGTAACTGAAATTATGCGATGGGATGATGGATGGCTAATACGAAGGGCAATCGAACTTTCGTAAAACTTCATTTGATATAACCAGAATTGAGTTAAAAACCCATTGACTATCCAAACTCTATGTAAGCGAACATACGTTTTCCACGATTCATCATCAGGAGCAGGGTAGATTGAAAGCCGCTTTCAGCAGCCTTACCTTATACTACCGTTACGTAGATGATATCTTCATCCTACTTGACGCCTCTAACAACATCCAGGAAATCATCAACGTGTTTAACCAGGCTCTCGAGGCTGCACATTTCACCTAGGAAGTCGAAAACAAAGATACGGTTCATTTTCTCGATGTAGCTTTAAAAACAGTCAATGGTAGTGCATTATAACTCCGTGTTTACATAAAGTGCACTTGGAGTTGACGGTACACAAACTTTCAAAGATTTTTGTCACTTCCGATTAAGGGGAATTTGGTCCTCAGTCTAATGAGCCAGGCTGAAATAATCTGCTCCAATGATATACTTTTCGAAGAGTTACAGTGCACATGATTGACGCTCAGGGAGAATTGCTACTCAGAATTTTATGAATGCCAATATGGAGGACGCCTTTAGTCCTCACGGAGGAAGGAAAATCTATTTTCCTCCAGTTGCCTTACGAAGGAGCAATAGTAGCGGAGATTCTATTCCACCGTCTTTAGCACACACTCAAGAATGCATTCCCCGCGACGAAGTTGCAAATCCGGTTCACCAGCAGTCCAATGATGAGACTAAATCTAAAGGATAAGCTGTCCGTCCACACTAACTCAATGTGTGTTGACTCGTTCATCCGTTCTTGTAGGGCAGGTTTCATTGGCCGTACAACTAGGCGCCTGGCTGACAGGGTTAGAAAACACCAGCCGGCCTGGCTCGGAACTGGAACTCGAATGGCCATCAACTCTGCCATCGCTGCGCATCTTGGGGATACATTTCACGGCAGCAGGTCAGCTGATTCGTTCGTACTATCAAACCTCTGCGAATCGATCAAACTATTTCCGTAAGCGGATATTAGACGCCGCTGAAGTCATCGCCATTCAGTTGTATGAACCAGTGCTGTGCACGCAGGAAGAGTTTACTCAGGCGTTAAGTCTACCTTGGCCAAGACGGACTACAAGCGTGTGACTACAGCTGGGACCTGACCGTTGGTACTTATTGTCACAACTAGAATCAAGTGGCTGCCTGATAGCCCGTTGGGTCTGTATATAAATTTCGATCCTCTTGTGATTGTACAAACCAGTGGATGAATTACCGAACACGTATGTTCAGATGACGGTTGAACTGTTCCGTGAGCTTGGCAATTTAGTTCCAAACGTTTCATCACCAATCGAAGTGACAACATCAGTGCGTAGTTGAGTGGCGGGCAGTAGCGTAGAGCAGGACTCTCACCGAGGATCCTCTACGCTACATTAATCTACTGCACGGCACTCAACTACGCACTGATGTTGTCACTTCGATTGGTAATGAAACGTTTGGAACAAAATTGCCAAGCCCAGCCAACGGTCCAGTCGCCATCTGAACAACCTGACCTACCAGCCTTCAATTCTATAGCCAACCTATGTTCTCTTACGTAGACTTTTGATCACCAAGATTACTGGGGAAAACCAAAAAGCTGGGAAGCAGCCCATAAACAGTAAAAGTGAATCTATAAAGGGCGGAGTAGTGACGAGGACGAAGGTACCTTATTTGCTGTAGCATCCGGTTTCGGATTTGCCTGTCACTGTGGCCAGCCACAGCAAGCCTGCGCCTACAGAGGGACCATGGACGGCTTGCGCTGCACCAACCACAGCTCCACCCACACACCCATGTCCAGTGTAAACCCGAAGGAATAAGACCGGGAAGCATACGGATGGGAGCCACGTTTCAGCAACGGAGCCGGCCCACACTCCTTCACAGGCAAACGCAAGCACGCTGTATGTGGGGAATCAAGTGCACACAAGGCGGTGGCTGGACCGTAGTCCGCTCCACACTGAGTGCATGGAACCACTCTTCGAGCCTAGCATGACCACAAAGAGCGTGCACCCCGTCCCCTCCAGCAAAGACCAACTATCACGCAGGCATACGTACCACATACGCCACCTTATTGGCCTGGATTATTAAACTGAATGGGAACATACTCATGGTGTTTCTATTCCGCATACAATTGTGCCTTCTCCGGCACCTAAGAAACCGCCCTTTTGAGTAGTTCACGGAATTCGCATCGATCAAATTTGCCTTGGATTCGCAACACCTGAAATCAACATGAGTTTGTCATAAACTCACCTTCTTCATGTTCTGGTAATATTATGTTCGGTTTGCTCGAATGTCGTTCTACTGCACTAAGTTAACCGTACAAAAGCGGTATGAAGATCCTCGTGGAATTCATTCAGTATACATATATACATAGATTGGCGTCATCTGTGTCCAATGGCAGTTCGAACGCGACATATGTACATGCGTTTCTCCAAACTTAAGTGTGAGCTGTCCCAAACTGGATAGAGACACATTAGACATCATCATCAATGGTACGACAAACGTGTATGGGTTTCGTTTGGAGGTCAGGCTAACAACCACTTTTGCAGGTATGAGAATAACTACCCCATACGAACTGTTGATGTTTTCTTCAACATTTAGACGTGACTGCCTTAAATCTGGGGCATCCATTTTTGAAGGGATCCGATGTGGCAATAGTAAAGCAACTGCTAGGTAGAATGATGACTAGACTGGTAAGTATGGACCCCTAATAATAAACGCTAGGAGAGTCTATCTATATAATCTATGCACATAGTGACTAATCTAAGATTATACACCAGACCAGCTGTGAGATCCTGTAGTGAGCTGGAGGTATTCCCGTCTGTTTGCATACATTATGCTTAAATATTCCAAATTACAATTTTCTTATGTATCAAGGGATTAGGTTGTTTTTTCGCTTTTTGTCCCGTTTGTTTGAGTCACACACGCAACATTCGCATCCGCTTTGCGACCAGTTGGACGCGACCTGTTGACTGGCGCTTGTCCTCTCACGCAACACGTCCATATCTCTTCTGGTGCCTTATTGTTGGCTTTAGCTACGTTAGCGACTTTTTAATAAACCTTTTATGGTTTATTTTGGCGTGTTCTCCGGCCCGTTTTGGGTTGGCCGTTCAGCCGTAAATCTGATACATAGCGCACGACCGACGCGATATAATCTTATTCGAATCCGCAGCAACACAGAGCAAGCGGAGCTTCAAGTTCGGGGGTGTACAACGACAAATACGGGCGAGGTCAGATGGTGGATAGGAACTATACTACTACTACCTAATACTACTATATTATTATTATTACTACGACTACTACTAATACTACTAATATCAATACTAATAATACGCGTATTTTCCGATTGCACGAGAAGTTTTTCCTAAGTTGTGGACGGAAACTTGGTGCAGTAATTATCACGCTTATGCATGAGTGACATATGTATTCTGGGGTGTATGAAATCAACATAAGTTGGAATAACCAAACTTTTGTTGTTCCTAAGCTTTGTGAACCACCCTAAACTATGATTCCTAACTTCTCTCAGATCGCATAGTAGGGAAACTGTGCAGGAGGCCAATTGTGGACTAAATCTGTTTCACTGCACTCAGAAGACAACATAAGCAGGCAGCCACGGACGAAAAGTTGAAGGCTGCAACCGTCTAAACCAGGCTTAACTGTCTTCCCCAACTAGGCCAGCGTGGTACGCAACGTGTCTACCAACGCACTTGATGTGGCATAGGCAGGCTGTTAGTGTGCCAGGGACTTGAGAACCAGCCACTCAATATCATCGCTCAGCCGCAGGCAGTACGTGAAAGGTTTGACTGTAACTCAGGCAAGTGCTTACCGGGTCTGAGTGGCGGCAAATGACTGGATCGTTAGTGGAGTACCCATGCAACATGTGATAACTGGCTGCGTGCTGGGATTGTCTGACTGTTGCCCAGTTGTCTGTTCGTATCCAATACGTCAACTGACTCAGAACAATGCCGTGCAAATGCTGTGTGTGTGAATTCTGTGCTTATTTGATTTCTACTTGCTGTAATCTGGTTGCATCTGAATAGCTCAATAACGGATCTTGCCTACAGTTCTTTGTCTTCTACCACTTACGGATGACTGAAATACATAAACCAAAAAACGATTAATGGCCGGCCACCTAACGGCCGGCTTAAAAACTAACACAAACTTGACATCTATCAAGGAACTCCTAACGACAAAAGCCCTATATTGCATGTACACAAACGCCCAACGCCTTCTAAGTAAGTTGGCCGAACCTAGAGAACTCCATGCCTCAAAACCGCGAGATCACGTCATGAATGCAAAGACATGGTTAAACCCTGTGATAACCGATTCTGCGATCAATTTACCCGGTATGTCGCTGCTTCGGATCGATAGAACCGGAAGAGGTGGCAGTGTGCTTCTTTACTATAATACAAACCTTCGAGGTGAAGTTATCGATCACCCGGAAATCCGAGCTCCTGATATGCTTTGGCGCCGCCTATAGATGCGAAACAAGGACACATGTCTACTAGCCGTGATTTATCGCCCACCAAACTCAACGTCGGATATGGACTCCAAACTAAACCCCCTTATCTAGTTTGCCTTGAACAAGTTCTACACCCACATTCTTATCGCTGGAGACGTTAACGTTCACGACATAGAATCCCCGCAACCGAAGGTAGGCAGTTTAAAGCTTGCTTGCAAGAGCTAATTGCAAGCCACCCTCTGTACAACCACGTAACCTCTCCCACCAGATTTCGAGCTGCTAACAAGTCGTCGATACTGGATCTTTTGCTCAGCAACGAAGAACTCATGGTTGACGGGATACTTACAAGCACACCACTGGGTCGTAGTGATCACGTTATTCTACTCTTTGATTATATATGCTATGCGGAGTATCCTGGAAAGGAGGATGATCAAGTGCATACCGTCACGCACTATAATGTGTTATCTACGCCTGTTAAGGATACGTCTTGGACTTTCTTAACCGAATGATCGCAGATGTTGCCTGGGAAACCTATTAAAGGACGTTTAATACTCTGGTTACGCAAGCATCGGAACAGAAGTCCTTCCAACACAAAACAAATCATTTCTGAGGAGCAGAACACGTAAATGTATGTCCCGGAGGGATTTGGCATGGCAAAATCACCAGGATTGCTCAAATGCCGAAAGCTGGACTGCATACGTGACACATCGTAACTTCTGTGTGAAACTGATCCTCGGAGACAAGGTAAGATAACAGCAGAAGTTAACGAAGTGATTCTTCACGAATCACAAAATTGATACAGGGACATTAACGGCTTTCGAATGGTCAAGCGGCGGGTTCCAGCACTAGTCACAGCTGATAGATGCACGCGATCAGCAATGGAAGCAGCTGAGCTCTTACGGCTTCATTACACCCAAAATTTCCAGCAGGTAACGAGCTCAACCATTCGCCACATTTCTAATACTCCACCATCTGGTTTAGACAACATCATCTTCACTGCGGAAGCTGTGTTGAGGAAGTTGTTATCCTTGAGTATCTACAGTTCTGCCGCAGCCGGCAACATCCGACCAAAGGCTCTGCAGGCGGATCTAGCAGAATCATTGGCTGTTTTCTATCAGCGATGTCCAGAAGAAAACCGTATTCCACCAGTATGGAAGGGAGGGTTCACCACACATATATGTAAAGGAGGTGACCGCACTGATCCAATAACACTACTTCCCGTACTATCCAAAGTAATGGTATCAATCATCGCAGATGTGCTGATGCAGTATCTGGAAAGCCACAATTTAATAACTCCAGAGCAACATAGCTTTTGTCCAAAGCATTCGTGTAATACTAATCTATTAATTGCACACAATAGCTGGACTGAAACTGTTGATTATGGAGTAGAAGTCGATGTCATCTACCTGGGCTTTGCTTAAGCATTTGATCGCTTAGATCATCGAATTCTCCTACAGAAGCTTCGGAGTTACGGCATTACTGACCCAATCTTGAGTTGGAAGGACAATTTGCTTCAAAAACAACCGCTAATGGTGAGAGTCCGCGAATCATGTTATACAGTAGCCGCTGCCGCGGCCTTGTCTTCTCCTTCTTCCTTGTTATGCTCTATTGCCAAGGCCGCTGTACTGCCTAAGCGGCGATCACGAAACTGGATGTAGCACGTCACGTATAGGGTACCTACTATAGGCGCAGACTTGGCGAATTCATCCGACATATTGATGCAATCGATGTTGCGTGTGAAGTAGCACAAGGCTCGGTTCTTGGATCTCGTCTATTCTTGGGGTTCATTAACAATTCAGCGAGAGTAATTGTTTCAGATTTCCCACTTTTCGCTGGTGATATTAAGATATGACGAAGGATCAGAGGACCGGACGACTACGAACGGCTCTAGTGCGATCTCAACACGGTGTCGAACTGCTCAGTTCAAAACGCCCTACCATTCAACGTAGACAAATGTGTTGCACACTTACGCCATAGACATAACTACACATATTTACTTGGGACAAATGGATTGTAGACCAGCTCGCAGAAACGTGACTTTAGTGTGATCGTACAGAGAGGCCTCAACTGTTCAAAACAGGCTGAGGTAGCTGCGAAACGAAACAACCAGCACGTCGGCATACTGCGAAGGGCATTCGGGCGATTTGACCCATCAATCTTCCCAGTGATGCACAATTCCTACGCGCGCCCGCATGTTGAATACGCTATCCAAGTTTAGCAACCTTCGTTGAAACGCGACCTAGAGGTGTTAGAGGCACCACAACGAACAGAAACAAAGGATGTAAAGGGCCTTCGCTATCACTCTTACCACCGAAGGCTGAAGTTGCTGGGAATTTTCAGCGGACGCTATCGAAGGCTGCGCGGCGATCTCATATTAGCGTATCAGATATTGAGTGACCCCAACCAAGTATGCCGCCATTTGTTGAAACTTAGCCACAACACGTAGCTCGGGGGTAATTGCTTAAAATTGATGGAACAATATAGCCGTTTAGAGTGTCGACGGAATTACTTTCCCTTCGGGTTTGCAAACCTTGGAACGCACTCCCAGTCTCAGTTGTATCCTCTCCTACGTTGGACATTTTCAAAAAACGATTGGATGTTGCTCTTAGCTCCTAGCATTTTATTACCTAAATTCCTCTATTGTGCATTACGCCAAACATGCTTCTCTACTGGATTTATGTATCAAATGGACCCAAGAGTGCAACCATAATTTACTTTTTTTCAAGTCTTATATCAATGATCACTGCACTCCAGTGTATTACTGGAGGTTTACGCAAGACTATTTTAATCATACGCTGATGGTATTTATCAAAGTATTCATCTCGGCAGGCATTCGGTAGATGACTTAGATATATTTTGATTTCATCATATTCACACCAACCATCTTACGGGACGAGTCAAGAAATTGGTTTTATCCCATGATAAATCATCGTTCATTGTTCATTGTTCAAGTGGCTGCTTTCTTCGGTTGGACAAGTGATGGGGTCTTGAGTACCGTGGTGCTATTCGCAATAGGAACTCGTTTGGCAGCGGGCAGGGTTGCAATGAGAATTGCACCCGTCATATGGGTAGCCACAACGGACGCGTAGGTTGTCGGCCCTCTGACAGTGTTTAGTGTGGCGGGTGATTCTGTTGAGGAATGTGTGGCGAACGCATCGTTATGAGAAGTGGCTAACTCTGGATCTTTACTCTTACACTGTGCTGAATTGCAGCTTGATGTTGAGCATCGAGTTCGACGCACTGATGTGTTTGGTTCATGTGGGACAGCTTTCAGGGCTGCTGCATGCTCTACAATGTTTGTCAGCCCATTGCACTTCTGCTCCAACACGGTCGAACGACGAGTGGGAGAGACGTACACTCAGTGCAAAACCAGAGAGAATCAGTCTTACGATTAGGCTTTTTTATCTGGCTGAGACTAAGGCGAGCACATCGAGAATGGGAGTATTTTCGGCAGTTTTTGCATTATATTCCAAAGCGCACAAGTTTTACACAGCTGCCTACACCACAACTAACATTTCTTTCGGGAGCTCTGGGCCTAGCTTTCCGAGGGCAAGCAGTACGTATCATTGTGACTGTCAGATCAGCGGAACTCGTTCGTTGCTACGTCTGCACAGGTATGCTAAATCCAAACGCCGTCGTTCAAGCTGGTGGTCTGGCAGATAACTGTTCGACTTATGTAGAACAAATCCAAAGTGGCGGCCACAGACGGCAGTTGGGCCGATCAGTGAGATTTCCGACAGTAGCCGGAGACTACCTACCAAATTCACACAGATGGAAAAATACGCCAAAGTAAAAGTATTGGTGCAAACTTCACACAGAGCAAACACGTATAACCCAGCATTTCCAAAGCAAAACTAGAATGCAGTAGGGAAAGCAAAAATCAATGTCACCTTTGAAAGGGATTGTAAGGAGGTCCTCCTTTTGGCAATGTAGTGGCAGATTTGTCAGCATCAAGTGGAATCGAAAATTTCCTAATGAGTGGGAGGTGACACCGACTTCCTTGTTGAAGATGAGCTTCGTTTCATTCTCAAACGTTGCAAGGCCACAGATGGCGTTTGCGCGATGGTACGGGCAACGAACTTGCACATGTGATGCAATGTGTCTTGGACACACGATCAGGTGTTTGTTCAGACGGACTGCTGGACACTGTCCCGCATCGCTGCGAAAAGACTAGTTGAATAACATCATTCGACCGGTTAACTTATGGCAATCAGCTCTCCAAACTCTAAACATTTGCTATTGGTGATCCTTTCTTAAGGTCTAGTAGAAGCTTTCTTCTATACCGGCGCATAGAGGTGTGAGTTAGTTAAACCCCATCAGATCCCATCCATGTTGAATGTGAAGTACGACATGGGTCAGTTGTGGAATCACGATGATTTTTAATGTTTCGCAGCGGTATCACGCACCTCATATGTTCGAAATGTCTACACTATGCCAATGAGATTCAGGTGTGGAGGGTGATCAATACACTAGGCGATATCACACCACTTAACACTGACCTGCATAAGGTATACTCATGATTAATCCAGAATATACTTCGATTTTAGGTGGAGAAATATAGAATGCTGCACCAGCTGAAGAGCTGCTACAAACTCGGCAGCCAAGAGCTTCAAATGTCTTCTGGCGAATAGCGTCCATGCATTTTGGTCCAGTCGTGGCTTGGGATGTTGGAATTCGGTTGAACTGGGGTCAAGAATCAGAATGTGGACCTACTGAGGCGTGCATCCGGATGATTCGACACTTTTATTTCACACCAGCTTCTCGGAGCATACATATGTCTACATGTGGACTATGCAATACAAGTCTCGCAGCCATCGCTGAGAAGAATTCTCACCGCTTTGGATATATCACAACGCCGTGCAACCAAGCATGTCAAAGGTTTGTACCATTTGCCATATGAATGAAGGCTTTGACTGCCCGGGATCCTCAGCAGACAATACCGGCAATTGTGTGGAGAACTTATTTTGACTTCCCAAGATTTTGTGGGATCCTAACAGTACGTGCCGCGATTTGCTAGAGCTCAGGCACAATGGCGGAGCAGTCCAATCGTCTGGAATGCTCTCGGAATTTTTTTTCCTTACGCGTTGGCCAAGCGTTGAAGATTTAACCGGAATTGGTCATCTATGCCCCCATGCTGGTAGAGTTCAAATATTGCTGTACAATTTCACGCGACTCATTGCCAATGAGCAAACATGAGCGCCTGATCGAAAATACACTGAAGGTCAGCTCCCAGAATTCGTTCCACCATTTCATCTCCAGTATGCGTTCACCAGTAGGTAGCACGACTTTACTGACATCCAAGTTGTTATCATTCCTTGTGGATTTACAGTGAATTTACAGTTTTGATACGTATACCGCTGTGGGTCCATCAATGTAACCCTGCCTTTGATGAACATATTTCTATCATTTGAATATTTTCCATGATCATCCTACGGGACCTATTAAGACTTAAGGTTTTTACCGTTATAAAACCATTGTTCGCTTGTTCATTGTTCATTTACCCAACCCCGACAGAGCTTTCACGAGCCTATTTAAGTCATACTATTGTTTTATAATTGTAGCTATCTGAAGTGATTTATCGAAAAGAATATTCTTTTCTGGATACAGTTGTAATCACGTACTTTGTTTAACTTGTCAAAGATAATCTCATTTAGAAGATTAGAAAGGTGATAAACATTATCAAGTCAAGACAAAATAGGCATTATTAACACAGGTGGGTTCGTTTTCCGTATGCACTACCCCTGCGTCTGCACCGGAAAATACTACTAATAAGCAATACATAAGCGCGGAGAAACCGGAAAATATACACAACTGTAACTCCAACAACCTCGAGTGCAGCATGTTTGTGACCTTAGTTGGGTCAACCAGCGAGCGTGATAGTTAAGATATGATTGTATTAGCGCATGACGAAGCGCGTGTTTCATGCTGTTGACGTTGCACATATCATGCTTCTTCATTACAGTTGAGCTACACAGACTTACGTCTGTAAACAAATCTTCAGAATATGGATGAGAAGTATTCCACTTTATTTACTTTACTCATTTATCTCATACAGCTGCGTATTCTGTGTCAATTTTGCGTGTTTATTTTCCTTCAAATGCTGTGTTGGTTGTTTGATACCCTCGATGTGAATGTTGACAAGGTGCCTACCTGTTTAATATCCTCCAGGTTGATTGTTGGCTCCAGGAGACTGTAATTATTTGCTGGATTGAAACGGGGTGCATGGTCCTCGTGGTCATGCTAGGCTCAAAGTGTGGTTCCCGTGGCGAACTCTGCGCTATTTGGCGCGTCCCCAGGTTGCGGATAGGGGTATGTCTTGCTTGTGGTGGTAACTGCGAATAAGTCTCGTCTGCTTTGCATGCGAGATGAATAAACAGTCGCGGACAATCAGCGGCAGCGTCGCAGAGCGTGGGGAGTTCTGGGCTGGTCACCTGGTGCTCCATTAAATATCATGAGTGCATGTACACCGCTGTGTCAAAGTCAAGGTGACCGGCTATATGGTCTCCGAACACTGACTCGTGTAACTGGGGTGAGAATCTAATGGAAGTCGGATGAGAAATCGCGCTGGCCACCGGCCTCTCTGTGGACTAATCCGGAACACAAGAAGGCAAATGAGACACTTGGCTTTCAACGGTCTTGGTGAATCGTCCCGCTGCCTTACGAATCAGGGTTTTTAAGACCAAAGGCTCGAGTTGGGGCCCCTAATTCAACCGTGTTTCTCTTCCTGCGCAACCGGGTAGGTCTCTGCCCACACAGCACATGGGACTTTGCATCCCTTTTTATGACTTTTCTTCTTCCTTTTCGCTACTGTTACTCATGTGTTGTGGCACTCCTCCAAATGTTTATTAGGCAAGTGTTAAATACATACAATACCATACAATGAGTTATACCATGCACACGGTGCCAGCCCTCCACCTTCGTTGGCTCGGTCGTGCCGAACGATGGACTTGTCTGTTAATGCGATCTCCATATCCCTTATGTCAGGGCGTAACCATGTCTCCGTTACTGCAATGTGGTCACAGGCTTTGGTCCTTGACGCAGCCGCATTTCGGAGAATTTTACTCAGTAAGCCTTGAGCGTTGGTCAAAAGCTGTTGACTAGGAGAACCTAAATGATGTGAATTTGGGCCGACCGATGAGAGACTGGAACCTACTCATTTTTTGGGTGAATTGCAAAATCTCGATGGGAATGCAATCTCTTTCTGGTCTCACTTGGACCTGCGGTATCTAGTCCATCGGCAGTTTATTCGATAGCTACTGGTCTTAGCGCATTGGTTTCCGAGTTGCTATTGTAGTTATATTGAGTTGCGGGTGGTGTCTTTTCCACGAGAACAGCGAATGGCTGCGTCTCTCTAACTGCTGTCTTCAGTCCAAGTTCCGAAAGAAATATGTTGCGTAGTAACTGCCAGCTACAGAGTAAGCTCAAGGTCATCTGTTGTGACTGCGTCGTTAGTTTCAGTATCCTCGGGCCCCAGCCTCTTCAGTTTGGCGACACGGGTAACCGTGTAATCGACTGAAGCACGACGTATGAAGTATGATGTTGCCTGCACAGAGAGCTACACTGATGTAACGCCATTCTTCCAGGTCATGAGCGTGGGCTTTTTCGCTGTTGGTTTTCTGTAGCTCGGGCACGCCATGAACGAAAATAATTCTTTGGATGCTCTCCTTGTGGTGGTTGTTTGAATTATATTTGTCCCACCGGCGTTCGCTCTTTGGAACATCCGGAAATGTACACATCCCATCGTTTTTAGTCCGCAGGCGGCATGCTGACAAAAGCATATTCTCGGCATCATCTATCTATCCCAATGTTACTTGCATTAGCCGGGACTGCCCATATTGATTAGAGGTTGGATATCTAGTGGTGCACATGATATTAGTAGGACTAACTTGAACTCCGATCTTATCACAAAGAAGATCCCATTGTTTTAAGTCATCCAATTTTTAACCCCTTAATTAGTTTGCCTGGGACTCAGGAAAGTTGGTGTATATAAGTGTCAAGGCCCCGTAGTTCCGCCTTGCCTCCCGTGATGTAGGAAGCACGGTTATCGAGGGATTTAGTGACGTCTCTGTAGGTTGCACCTGGTCCTTGACCCGTTTTACGGCTGTACTGGTTGAGTCTACTGAGGTCGCACTTCGATTATACCGAGCAGCAACTGTGGCATAGTTGATTCGCCGTTTAGATAGCCTCGGATTTCGTTGGTCAATCAGAAGAGTGAGTGTTATCGATGTTGCATCAGTCGATACATTGGATAAGAGGAAGTGGACGGTGGGAACAGGCATGATTCTATCTATCGCGATGATGACTTGGCCACTGTAAATTTTATGGCGTCCGTTTTGGCCATATCAGTTATTATTGCCTTACGCTCATTGAGGTACCTGTATCAAGATTTACTGTGTACCGGTCCCCGAACGATCGTTCGTTCAAATACTATTGTGTATGTAGCAATATTTCAAAATGTGCGAAAATCCCCTGATTCACAATCACTGCATGTGACGGCTGCGCAGACGTTTGACGATACAGTATGTTCTCAGTCTGTGTATGTGCGTGCGTAGTTTTGTCCCGCTCCTCACACGTATTGAGGTTTACCTCGTACGATATGTCCCCACAGATCCGTGTCCACAAACTGACCTTAACCGTTTTGTGAGAATTCTTTCCTCACACAAGCACACATCACGCAGTGTACCAGTTGGAACATGCGCCCACTCAGCGCACAGCTCGAAATCAAGACCAACGTTCGCAGATAGTTAAGATCAGTCCAGTAAAGGGCGGTTGCCTTTTTCCATGCATCCATCAATGAGGACGGCTTAAGCATTCCTACTCGCTTAACCATGGTGTCATCGCCTCAGAAGAGCAGGTTTAAGCGACATGTTTGCAACCCAAATACCATCCTAAGCTAAACCATCTGTGACCTCTCCTCTTCCGAGATACATCGGCTAGTAAACTCGCCACTCAATGTAGCCAATCAAACAGTGACGGATAATGTCTCTGCAAACCAGGCATGGAAGACTCAGCTACTCTTTACCCTTGACGGATGCATTCTATGTTAAGCTACAACACATCCGATTCCCTATCGATGGCTCCGGCAACCTGCACGAGTCTCACTGGGTCTATTTCTCGGGGCAACTCAATTACGCCTAGGCGTCCTTTCTACAAGAGTCAGGCGTGTCAAATGCAGACCACCGCGTTCCCCATCTGATCTCAATTACCGCGGTTCATGTAGGCTACACAAATCAATCTCTCACATCATCACGCCCGATAAGGCGTGCCTCGATGCTTTTGATAATAAACTATCTATTAACGGATCTTGCTGCGTAACCCACGATTTACACTGCAAACGGCACAATGACATTGAAAATCATGTTGCAAAGATTCTAGGCCGTCGAGGAACTACAGTTATTCCAGAGCCACACGATCCCACGCCAATAACCTACATCAAACCAGATCTCCTCATCAATCAGGATGCTAGTATCTATGTGATGAATATATTGTTGTCTGTGAAGCACACCAGATGGTTCAATAGTACCAAATCAAAATTGCTGAATACCGCGTCGGTGATCATGCAACTGCCTTCAGAAACTACACACGAACTGTATTCTCGGCAGCCTCCATTACTGTGCACTATCCGCACATCGCAAACAACAGTGAATATATATATCTTGCGTCAACCAGACACCCGTTATCATTGAGTATCTGGACCACGAATGTTTCCGACATGTGCATCCCTACCGACCGAGAAGCCATATGTGTATATAATGATTATATGCGAGGTGCAGCCCACCGAACACAATCATTATGACAACACCTACAGACAAGTACTGAATGTGCGGTTATTGACCTAGTTTCTCGAGTTGTTATTCGGCCAATTTACTAATATTATGCGGAGGCATTCTTCTCTTCTTGGCAACTTGTTGTACTGCTCATTTCTCAACCCCTACATACCTTTTCTGATAATACATATTACTCAGTTAGTCGGTTCTAAGCTACCCCGTTCCACACCCGTCAGTTGGGCTCTTGGATTGTGGTGACATTGATGTTTACGTCCACACTGATCGAAGAGCGCCTAGCCGGGCTTGGGACAATGGGTTGCAAACCAGCTCGCAGGAACGTGACTTTAGTGTGATCGTACAGAGCTACCTCAACTGTACAAAACAGGCTGGGGTATCTGCGAGAACAGACAACCAGCACGTCGGCATGCTGCGAAGTGCATTTGGGAGATTCTACCCATCAATCTTCCCAATGTTGCACAATTCTTACCTGCGCCCGCATGTTGAATACGTTATCCAAGCATGGCAACCTTAGTTGAAGCATGACTTAGATGTGTTAGAGGCACCACAGTGAAGAGCAACAAAGAATGTAATGGGTCTGCGCTATCACTCTTACCGCGGAAGGCTGAATTTGCTGGGAATTTTTGGCGGATGCTATCGAAGGCTGCGCGGCGATCTCATATTAGCGTATCAGATATTGACTGACCCCAACCAAGTAGGCCGCCATTTGTTGAAACAGCCACAACACGCAGCTCAGGGGTAACTGCTTAAAGTTGAAGGAACAATATAGCCGTCTTGAGCTTTGAGGTAATTACTTTTTCCTTCGGGCTTGCCAAACCTAGAGCGCACTCCCAGACTCAGTTGCATCCTCTCCTACTTTGGATGTTTTCAATAAACCATTAGATGTTGCTCTTAGTTCCCAGCACTTTGTTACCTAAACTCCTCTGTTGTGGATTACGCCAAACATGTATCAAATGGACCTGATTGAACGGCATAGTTTAATTTTCTCACCCTTTATATCAACGACTGCTGCACCCCATTGTCTTTCTGAACGTTTACGTTCCATATTTTAAATTTCGGTATTACTTATCAAAGTATTTATCTCGGCAGACGTTTACATTCGATTTTATTTTAGCTTTTATACTAATGTAACTTTTCGAAGTATTCATTTAGGCAGACATTCGGTAGATGACTCAGATATGTTTTGATTTCATCATATTCATCCTAACCATCCTACGGGACGTATCAAGCACTTGCTTTTATTTTGTGATAAATCATTGTTCATTGTACACTTGATAGGCTCTGGGACTGGTCTGTTTCCTGCAAGTGCCAGTTTTTGGCCCTAAGCGTTCGTCTTTGCGAATTCAGGATTGAGGTCCACCTACGAGTTACCATTCAAGCGGAAACGTGGTGCCGCCTGTGACTGAGCAGGTTGTTTTGCGGGGTCACACAGAGATCGAATTTCAAGTGTGGTGATAATTAATCAAAGGTCGCCTACAAGCGATTCAAGATACTGTGGTTGATTCACCGATCATTCGGATTATCTACATAGGAAATATTCGTTGAATTCTATACGGCCTTCTTCAGACATCATCTGGAATACTGCGTGCAAAATTGTCTCTTTTTCTTAATACACGACAAAATGGCAGTAGAGAGGGTCCTGAAAGTCGGCACTAAGATGATTTATGGGATAAGACGCATAGACTATCCGGTGCGACTGCTTAGATTTGGCGCTTTTTCTCGACACTATGGACGTCACAGGAAATAGGATCCTTACCGATCGCATCATGAGGACTTAACATGGTCTAGAATTATCGCAATTTTGGCTGCTTAAAATGATACCTAATGCCATGTGGTCATACCTCGATGCGATCGGGCTGGGGCTGATAACTGGTTTTCACGTCGAGTATTTGGCACTTGGAATGATCTACCCGAAGAGATTGTGTTTGCACCCACGATGAGTGAGGTCGCACATCGACCGGATGCGCTTAGTTTGAACTTACAAACTTTCTCGTTCCCAGCTTACTCGCTACTATAACTTCTTATATCGAATGTAGTGCTCTCTATTTGCAATGCATCAGTTTCTTTTCGCCCCTGTACCTTTGGCTTCTAATTCACAGGGAAGACAACTAGTGCGAGGCACGTGGGCATTGATCGGTCGACTGTGGTATGGTGTGCGCGTACCGATTTGACAATCTCAAATGGAAATCGATTCGCACAAAGCTATCCTAAACCAACAACACCCAAAAAAATGGAACATCCGTGGAATTCTCCTATTTTTCCTCCAACGATTTAATTTGAACTCGAAAGCAGAATATCAGAATGCAGTAGTTTCAGGCGGGCAACACTTAATTTGCTGCTGCTTCATCAGCTACGGTCCTAGTGATCGAATAGCCAAGGTTCACTTCAATGGGAATCGCGGTCTACTTTGAGATTGCGCGTCGCAATCCATCCACACAACGTGTACTTCAAATTCACTTTCCAATCAGAATGTTTTATTGTATGCAATGTAGTTGCTGTAAGTAGCGGACTAGTGTTGGATCCACTCTGAGCTTGGAACAATTTGGGATCAGGTATAGTGCGTAGCATAGCACTCTGGCCCTACGGAAAGACTTCAAGTCGTTGACATTGTTGGATAAGATTAATCTGCGACACTTTCTGGAAAGTAGCAGCCAAAGAAAGAAGACAGCACACTTTGGTGTCAATAAAATAACAGTTAGGCAAGTCCACCTACGTAACCGTGGTGATTGGAGAGGTAAAACAATGTGTTTACTTATGTAAGAGCGCAACAAATACATTCAATGCACAGTGTACATAAAAATGGATTTCCTAAACTACTACTCACAACGGGAAAGTAGGTTGGCCAAGTTTTTGTGTAGGACTTCCATGTGTTGAGTATCTCTCTGTTGACCAGTTGATTACAGTATCTTGAGTGGTTAACTTACGATGGTCTTACTGGATATACATAAAGTCGATACCCCAGGTTTAGAAGGCAAGATAAACAATAGCCACACAAGTTCAAGTTGGAAGTTCAAGTGGGATTGGAACAGTAGGATAAATCCCCGTGAATGTTCCTTCCGTGGCGCGTCGTCGATCCAGGGTATTATTCGTTCGCGATAACTGGAATCCAGCAGAGTCGGATCAGTGCGCGCAAATCACCCCACGGTCAACCAATTAATACTCACGCGACCTGAATTAGCAGTCCCCGCCGCACGTGTCATATGAAATAAGAAACCGAAGTACGAATGTAATAAGTGCGTCAAGTAGCAAAACGTAATAGATCTAATAAATCCGTAAGGCGAATAAGCTAAGATATGAAGGGAAATGTTAAGCACTGAAGGCCGAGAGCGTCGTCGATGTTCGAACTCTTTCACCGTTGGTGCCAATACCAATTTCTCGGGCAGTGCATTGTAGGAATCCACCACTCGGCGTGATAAACGAAAGTCCGTCCGGACTCCATCCGATCGGCGCTTGTGTAGCTTCATCGAGTGACCTCGGAGAGATGGAAGCCGGGCCGGTTGGAAAAGCCCAGATAAATCGGGTCCGATTTTACGGGTAAGAATGCGATAGGTTAAGACCAAGTCACCTGGATGGTAAAGATAATGCATGGAGAAACTTCGCAGCGCAAGTATTCTTTCTGGATAAAAAAGGTTCCGTAGTCCATGAACCATTTCGGTTTCAACTCTCAACACTCACTTCACGGACATTCTGTCCCTGGCTAAGCAAAGTGGACAATCCTGGGTGCAGTATTCCGAGTGTGGCCTGACAAAGGCTGAGAATAACCTAACAAACAAATCGCCCGTGATGGTCCCGAATGCCCTACGGATCATCCACAACATTATGAAACCCTTGCACATAGGTTTCCTCCAGTTCTCACTGGATTTAAGTTCTGAAGACAACGTGACCTCTTGGTCTACCAGTTGGGAAACATGGTGTAGTTCATTACCGCTAAGCAAATAACCCGTTTGGGGACCATTTGGTCCTAGTCGTAAGATGGAAAACTTTGTATAATTTATGGGCAACTGCCACAGAGCAGCCCAGTCCAAAGTTTATCGAGGGCCGGTTGCAGAGTCTGCAGTCCATCGAGGTCGGGCACTGGATGCCAAAACTTTAGGTCATCTGCAAGCATGAGACATGGTACCCCCAGCAGTTGGGGCAGCTCATTGACATACAGAGAAAATAACCATATGCCAAGCGCCGAGCCCTGAGGGATTCCACCGAGGACTGACTGACGGAAAGACAGACTGGACCGCACACGAACACACATCTCTCTCCGTTTCAGAAACGTGGTGATCCATTGCAGGGCACACCCTGATATTCCATAGGACCGAAGTTTCAAGAAGAGGCGAAAATGTGATACTGTCTCGAACGCTTTGGATAAGTCAATATACAGTACATCTACTTCAAGACCTCGATCCGCCCAACATTCGCGTGCAACTAGCAAATTAGTCATACACGAATGACCCTTGCGAAAGCTGTGTTGCAGTGGACTGAGCAGAACAAACTCCCGCAGGTGGTTTTCAAGCACATCCCTGACCAACTTCTCCAATACCTTGACCAGTACGCTTGTCAAACTTACCGGTCTATATAATTGACAGTAAGATGCTTGTCGCCCTTTTAAAAATCGGGCAGACCATAGCATCCTTCCAGTCCATGGGAAAGTAGCAGCTGCAAAGCGATAACTGAAACGAACGTGTCACTGGGCCACATAGCTCGCTTGCGAGTTCGTACAAAGCCTTTGGGTAAATATTATCCACACCTTCCCTGGCAGGTTGATTGTGGCACACAATGAAGGGTTGTTTTGTGTTGAACCAATTTCTACACTCTCATGAGGCAAAGGAATCCGACTTTGTGCCTTGAATCCGACTTTGTTTATGTGAAAAATATATTCACAAGGGGTGCGACAAGGGACATGATACTTCTAATAATTGTTCCGAGGAGGGCAGGTTCAGTTTGGTGACCCCTTGGGTCAAGTGGGACACAAATTAATTTCAGATGTGATCAACCTTTTTGGAATAATCCAGTCTATTCATGATGGGCTCGGCATCTGCCCATCGACCTCATGTTAACATACAGCTTCCTCAATAGCTTCAAACACATTTGCCGTCACCATCGGAAGCTTTGCCAAAACAAAAATTTCAAGGGTTACCAAATGAGGACGTCTGCATAGTAAAGCCGACCGGAACATAGCCAAAATTTCTCTTCATAACTGTGAATCGATTTTCCACATAGCAGCATACCTGCGTCCATTACATTCGTAGTTAAAAATCCATTGAACTATGCATTGGAGCCTATACATTGCGTGGTGTGTTCCGTGTTCAACGTGAGGCGGCATAATCCATACAAACGACTTACCCATCAGGCTTCCAATGGTTTTGGTTTTTAGATTTAGACATGTGCTTGTGTGCATGCCATGTTGAACTCACTGAGAAGCGCTCAATAGTTTGCACGTCTGTTACTAATTATGCCATTTTGACCTTGAAAAGATTGTAGAGACAAGGCCATCTAGGTAGCGGAGACATGTAAGCCACTAATAGCTATAGACTCATCCTGTAAGTTAGAACCTCAAAGGAAACGCCAAATAGTTTAATTAGATTGGCTATGGCACATGTTGTCTGACCATGGCTACGGCGAAACTGATACACCAGGCTGACTGTGGGATTCTAAACAAAGTAGCTGCAACGTAGACAAAGATGAGTGGGATTCAAAGTCGACGACGGTGCCAATGTGTACCAGGCTAATCATGGAACCATAACACAGGACGAGATTAAAATAATCAACTCGTTATAAGAAGTAAACGCACTAACTACATCGATAACTCCTAATCTGGGTGATTAGCGATGACTTCGTGGAGAGGAATGAAGGCCCCCATTTCGGAGCTGGCCTCGGTTGGAGCTTCACGGTTCCGTGGTTGGTGTCCAAAAGGCGATGAACACGTTTGGCTAGATACACTTGTTGACATGGCTAACAACCGACCTCAGTGGCTTTCCTGCTGTGAGGTTCTTTGTCCTTCCTAATCCCTTTTTAACCTCTCCCTCCAACTAGGATATCATTTCGTAGTATAATAAAATGTTACATCACAATTTTTCTTATTGCCTAGTAGCCCCTGCTATATATCCGAAACGATGCCCATCCGTTGCTGGTAGCTCAGCAGGCATGCAACTGTTGTATTTAGTTTTTGCTTTCTTTTATATATTGTGGAACAGTAGTTGAGGTGTTTTACACCACTAGCTAACGTGTATAATGATGATGCTGCATCTGGGCGATTAGCCCCTTGTGGCTCGCATTTAACTCGTCTCTGCGTTGTGTCGAAAATTAGTAAACCTAACATCCCACTACTATTATTGATCGTTAAGTCCGGGTCCGCTACGTCATCGGTCATCTATTGGCTTGTGGAAATTCTCAAGCCAATAATCAAAGAATTGTCCGCTCACATTGTCGTCGTCATCATACATGTTAGCTAGAGGTGAGAAACACCTCAGCTACTGTGCCGCAATACATAGAAAAAAGAAAAAAGTGCAACTGGTGCAAGCTGGCTGATCTACCGGTAACAGATTGGCCACGTTCCGGTAAGCTACCAGCCTGCTGCTGTGCACCAAAAAAATTACCATTCAAAATTAAATGAGGCTAAATAATGAGATCGTGATTGGAGGGGGAGGCTAAGAGGGATGGGGTAATATAAAGAAACTCATAGCACGAACACCACTGAGGTCGGCTCCTAGCCAAATCAGCAAGTGTGTCCAACCAAACGTGTTCATCGTCTTTCGGACCCCAACCAGGGAGCCGAGACGTTCCAACGGAGGCCAGCTCAGAAGTGAGGGCCTTCATTCCTCTGGACCAAGTCATCGCTTGGCCACCCCTCCTATTGTTCCATCCACACCCACGGCGCGCAAACAACGCACGTCGCGGAAGTCGGTGGGCTGGCATACGCAACACGTGACCGAGCCATCGGGGCCTGATGCGTGAAATAACGGTGCTGAGCGGTCCAGTTCCTTTTCCTGTGCCGTAAACAAGGCGTCGAACAGGCTCGTTACTCATGTGGCGTTCCCACCAGATGTGAGCTAAATTACGAAGGCACCGGTGGTCGAACGTAACTAGCCTCTTTATGTCCGCTGAGCTAAGGGGCCAGGTTTCGCAACCGTACAGTAGGGTCGAACGTAAAGCTGCATTGTACACTCTACCCTTCAGGGCAAGAGTGATGTCGCGCCGGCGCCACAAGTGGCGAAGGTTAGCAAAAGAGCCCCGAGCTTTTGCTGTACCGTTTGTGATCTCATCCTCAATCACACGGGCGCTGATACAACTTTCCAGGTAGTTGCATTTTTGAACGACTTCTAACTGATCCCCACCAAGGGTCGGGGTAGGAGGCGGTCCAATCCAATCTTGGAGAAGCGCTTTGCACTTCGATGGTGCGAAACAAAACCCGAAGTGACGACGGTCAGCTAGTGCTAATCTCTCCAGTGCCGCTTAACACGCTTGTGAGCTGTCACAGATTAGGGCAATATCATCAGCATACTCTAAGTCAAGAAGTCGTTCTGCTAAGAGTAGCTCCACACCTTCTAAGTCGTGTCCTGTAAACGCGATTTCCATGACTTCGTCAACAGCGAAGTTGAAGAGGAAAGGTGACAGCGGGCATCCTTGTCTCACACCGCTGGAGATATTAAAGGGCGACGACAACTTGCCGTAAGCCCTCACTCTGCCCGAGCTACGCGCATACAATGCTCGGATAATATTCACATATTTCTCAGGTACATCTTTCCTGAGTAGACAGTCCCAAAGTGCATGCCTATCCACAGAATCGAATGCACCTTTGATATCGAGGAACACGACAACGGTGGGCCATCAATATATGTGACAGTGCTCCAACAACTGACGCAAGGTGAAGATGTGGTCAATGCAGCTACGACCTCGGCGAAATCCAGCTTGCTCTTCACGAATCCGGCTTTCACGAGTGCCAGTCAGTCTGTGAAGAATGACAGATGCAAGCAATTTGGAGGCGATGGGGATCAGACTGATTCCTCTATGGTTGCCGCATTCCGATCGTGAGCATCCCTTGAAAATTGGGACTATGACGGAGCGGCTCCAATCAGTTGGGACAGTTTCCTGCTCCCATATTTTGACTAGTAACTCGTGTAAATCATCCACAAGCGCAGGTCCCCCGAATTTGAAGAGGGCTGTAGGAAGGTCATCAATCTCAAGTTCGACTTCTGAGCGAGAGGGTGGATCCAAAGGGACAGCCCACGGAGCAGGGCGATCACTGGTCGGCGAGAAATCTAACAATTCCGACCGATTAAATTGCCTTTCAAAATGCTCAGCCCAACGCTCCAAGCGTTTTGATAAGTTGTGGATAGGACGTCCACTCTCATCACAAATTGTTTCCCTAACACCAGGTCTCCTGCTGCCCGTTTCCTGTATCAGACGGAATAACTTACGATGGTTACCAAGGGCAGCGGCCATTTCCATCTCTGTTGAACGAGCAGACCACCAGGATTCGCGGTGTCTCTTCAGGCTAGCACGGGGTTTTGCCCGGAGCTCTTTGCGCGTTTCATTGTGTTCGCTTCCAGCCGGCATATGCCGGCCAGCATCTATAACTTACAGAGACTGTGAAGAGAACCAATGTCCATGTTGGCGATTAGACATATCACATGAGGATTTTCCTGCTGCAAGGAAGGTCTGGTGAATATGAGACCAGTGACCTTCAATTGCATCCAGTGAGCGTTTATCCAACTCGCATGACAGCATACTTTGATAGGCATTCAGAACAGCTAGCTTCGGCAGTTGGTTGGTGTCAATGCGCTCACAACGTCGTCGTGGGCGTCCGGCAAAACGCATCCGCAGGTCAGCAAATACAAGTGCATGCTCGGTGTCCACACCTGTGCTCCAAATCAAGCGACACTTCTGGATGCAGCCTCTCCAGCGGTAACTTATCACAATGTGGTCGAATTGCGTCCAAGGGTGGCTCGACGCTGGTGGGCACCAAGTCACCCTCCGGCGGGTGCTGTGTCGGAAATTAGTGCTCGCAAGAAATAAGCGAGCATCTTCACACAGATGAAGTAACCGCTCACCGTTATCATTACGGGAGCCCACACCATGTTGACCACCCAAATGCAGCTCATCAGTGGATAATATTCCAACTTGTGCGTTCAGAGTCCAGGCCAGCACTACAGTGTCCGAGCTTTTTCTGTGGCTAAGGAGCTCGTTCAGTTGACGATAGAAGTCGTCTTTTACCGAGTCATCGCTACAGTTTGTCGGTGCATAGGCAGCGACAAAGAATAGACAACAGTTAGTCCCACGCGACTTCGAAGTTTTGAACGAGCCAGCCAATCGGACCGCACACATCCGGCACCTGATTGAAATCCAATCAATTAGAGCAGCTTCAGCCCGGGGACTCAGGGCAATACCAACACAGGGTTGGCTGGTGCTCGAAGATGCATCGTCACCGGATAGGCGCAATGAGAAAGTGCAGCTAGTGTCACCTGAAGGGGATCTCAGAGTGAGCACAGAGTTCCAGTCTTGCAGGCGGGTCTCCAATAAGCAGCAGCACACTGTAAGTGACCCGCGTGTATTTATTCAGAAGGTTAAAGTCTTAAACGCGAAGGAAACTTTGATGCTCTGCTTTGATGAAGTAGCTCATTTTACGAATATCCTATTTGAAAAAATGATAATATCTGTAGCTCCGGGTGTGGATGCGGATTTTGAGCGGTTCTCCGAGCTGAGTGATTATTGTGCAGACGTTTCGTTTGCTGACTAGGCAACATCATCAGTGCGGCTTCAGGGGCCTGGTTCGCAGTGCCTCGTAAGCGAATTCAATGTCCAAGTGCTTATTGATCGAGTTCTGCTTTGAATGCCAAGCTTCAGTAAACTCACGTGCTTGCCGGCTTTAGCCCTTCCGAGGATACTGGCATGCTCTATGTCGAATTGATGGTTCTCAGCATCCATATGCACTGACATCAGGGAGTTCTGATCGTGGCGACGTATGGCTAGGCTTTGTTCGTGTAGGCTTGTGCCAAGCTTTCTCCCAGTTTGTCCCACGTAGTATTTGTCGCAGTTCCGGCGGCAGATCTTATAAATCACACCAGTTTCTTCCTCTTTGCTAAGTTTATCTTGCACTTTGAAGAGTTTACTGCGAATGGTTTCCATTGGCTGATGTGCAACTTTGACTCCAAAAGGCAATAAAAACCTCGCTGCCATTTCAGAGATACCGTTGGTGTAGGGCAGTGTTGTTCTCTTTTCAGCTGTTACATTTGTCGTGGTGTGTCGAGCATCCTTTTGTGATGCGAGGCAGCGTAGAATGAAGCCTTTTGGGTACGAGTTCCGCTTGAACAGATTGAAGAGATGATCTTCCTCTGCTCGTCTCAGCTGCGGTGTTCTACAGTGGGTTTGTGCGCGTTTGAAAAGGGTTTGCACGCAGCTGCGTTTGTGGGCTGCCGGATGATTGCTGCCGTAGTTGAGAATCTGGTCCGTATGCGTAGATTTTCGGTAGACTGTTGTTTCCAATCGTTCAGCATCTGTTCGTCGTATGAGAACGTCTAAGAATGGTAACTGCTGGTTGTTCTTCTCCTCCCTGGTGAATTGGATGCCATCGAACACACTGTTGATTAGTTCGTGTGTTTCCTCCAATTTGGAACGTTTGAGGATGACGAAGGTGTCATCTACGTATCGTACCCAAAGTTTTGGTCTCGCGATCGGATGTGCTATTTGATCCAGCGCATGCATCACAGCCTCGGCTATTAGGCCAGAGATCGGCGATCCCATTAGTGTGCCTCTTATCTGTTCGTAAATTTGGCCATTGAAAGTGAAATGTGTTGTTAGACAGAATTCCAATAACTCCATCATCTGTTTGGGTTCACTGTTTGTATCAGACGACGTGTGCTCCTCTAGCAGGCGCGTCATTGTTTGTTTCGCCAAGCCAATGTCGATTGAAGTGAACAAAGCGGTAACATCGAAAGAGACCATTATTTCGTCTCGTTCAATGGTTGCGGTTTTAAGTTTCTCAAGGAACTGTTCTGCCAAGTTGATCGAGTGTTCCGATCCCGCGATTAAGTGTTTTAGCCGTCTCCAGAGCTCCTTTGCAAGCCTGTAATTTGGTGCTCCAGGTATCGACACGATGGGGCGAAGCGGCACTCCGCTTTTGTGTACTTTAGGTAAGCCATAGAACCGCGGTATTACCGAGTCTTGTGGTCGCATCCTCTTGTGTTCCAATTTTGTGATTTTCCCCATTTGTTCCCGTTTTCGCAGGGTGCGTCTGATATTGCCTTCTAAGCGTTTTGTCGGGTCTTCCTTTATCGGCTGGTATGTGTTGGTATCACTGAGTAGGTGTTGTGCCTTCATCATGTAATCAGATTTGTCCATTATAACAGTAAGGCGTCCTTTGTCGGCCGGCAGTATAACTATGCTTTTGTCTTTCTTGAGGTCCTCCAGAGCTTTCCGTTCAGCAGCATTGAATATGTTGGTTTCAGCTTTATGACTGAGAGCCGGGATGATTCTGTGTCTGACCTTTTGTTGTGCTTCAGGCGCGATGTTGTACGATTTTAGGGTCGATTCAAGTGCAGCGAGGAAGTCGATAGGATTGGAGTCCTTAATATTGAGTTGCATACCTCGGACAATGACTGATTTTTCCGCGTCCGTTAATCCTCTTTTGGATAGGTTTGCAATCCAACCATCGTCTTCCTTAGGCGGTTTCTTTTGCGAGATCGAATTCAGCTTCTCTTCAAGCCTCCGTTTGGTGTTTATCTTTGTCTTGTGTGTTTTGACGGCTATCGCTTTTTCCAATTCTTCCGTCAATTGTGATCCTAGTCTGGATAAGCAAATTGCTTTCTGTTCGTTAATCACCATTTGGTATTTATGCTTTCGACTGTGTGCATCTGTAATCAACAGGCGCAACATTCTTCGCCCATGTTGTTCCGTTATCTTCCAAGCCAAAGGATGGTTGACCGGATGACGGTAGTGCAGACTCGGCGGTAAAACGTGCCTTCGCAAGCTTTCGTGAAGGAAATAGAGCTGCTCGTCAGTGGATGATTGCCGACTGGCGAATGTCTCCAATCGGCAAACAGATTTTAGCGCGTCGCACCCAAATTGGTTTAAAATAAAAATGAGAATATCCGTAGCTCGGGGTGTGGATGCGGATTTTGAGCGGTTCTCCGAGCGGAGTGATTATTGTGCAGACGTTTCGTTGCCTGACTAGTGTGGCTTCCACCAACGGAAACCATTCGCAGTAAACTCTTCAAAGTGAAAGATAAACATAGCAATGAGGAAGAAACTGGTGTGATTTATAAGATCTGCTGCCGGAACTGCGACAAATACTAAGTGGGACAGACTGGGAGAAAGCTTGGCACAAGGCTACACGAACACAGCCTAGCCATACGTCGCCACGATCAGAACTCTCTGATGTCAGTGCATATGGATGCTGAGAACCATCAATTCGACATAGAGCATGCCAGTATCCTCGGAAGGGCCTAAACCGGCAAGCACGTGAGTTCATTGAAGCATGGCATTCAAAGCAGAGCTCGATCAATGAGCACTTGGACATTGAACTCGCTTACGAGGCACTGCGAACCAGGCCCCTGAAGCCGCACCGATGATGTTGCCTAGTCAGGCAAGGAAACGTCTGCACAACAATCACTCAGCTCGGAGAACCGCCCGAAATCCGAATATCCTATTGCTGAGAACGCTCTGTTACTACCTAACAGAGAGCAATATCCTCATTGTCTATCCGTTCAGTGGTTCAATGATTCAATGGTGTATGATAGGATAAAAAGCGTAACTTTACAAGACCCCCAGGATGGATATGCAAAAGAAATTTAAAAGCAAAATGTTCCAACGTGGAACGTAAAGTATCAGTGGTTAAATCATTGCACTTTAGCAAAGTGTTGTGTATCGTTTTTCACTAAGATGAAAATCTAACAGCCTTTCGAATGTCGTCATGTCTGGTGCGTTCAACACATAGTTTGGTAATGCATTCCAGTGTGAACAGATTCTAAGTAAGAAAAAATACTTTCTACAATTCAAACGAGAGTGTTGCGTCATTAGTTTCAGGTGGTTGCCTCGGTTTTGTTTGTATGGGGCTAGAATCAACAGTGGTTTACATGGATGCTCGCTTTCGGTTAGTATCCGGTATGTGAGAATCAGATCTCCGCGAAGCCGTCGGTATTCTAAATTCCATTTTTCCACTCAGATGGGAGTGTATGGGAGTTAAGCAGACCCTGGAAAAAGGTTGCAAGTGGTGTTGCTCTGGTGGGAGCAAGGGTTTTTAGTAATTTTGGGCAGATCATGTCGATTCCAGGGGCACTGTTCTCCCGGAGAGACTGTAGTTTGCTTGCAACAGCTGCTGCAGTAAAGGTGACGCTGGATAAGGCAACGACCTTGGTTGGGAGTTGGTAGGGCGAAGGTTCCATGGTATTTGTAGCTACTGAGCCAAACTTCAAGAGTAGAGCGTTCGCGGCATCCACAGCAGTAGCTGTTAGGCCACTGGCCGTCCTGAGTGGTGGTATTCCGGGCTTAACCTTTCTTTTGCCATTCACAAATCTGTATAGCAGTTTGGTGTTACTCGTAAATTTCAGCACCATATTCTCCTGCCATTCATACTTATCGACTCTAATGAGTGACGTGCAGTAGTTTCTGAGAACTTTGTAATCCTGCCATGTGATATCACATGGGCTTAGCAAATGTTGCCTCCAGAGTTCATCTCTTCTGTTGATCCATTTACGTGTTCTGCTCCGGATCCACGTATTGGTCCGGCGCGACGCTCGTAATAGTACAACCTTCGATGCTGATTGTATGACCCAGTTAATTTTGTCTTTCAATTCATTCCACGCGTCATTCGCTGAGCTGTGCGTCTGTAGGTCCCAGTCAACGGTTGCTGCGCGGCTTATAATAGTCCGTAATAGTGTGTTGAGTCTCTCTTTCTTTAGCAACAATACTGCCATAACATACATAACCAAATGTTGGGACTGAATGGTCGCTACGGCACAGTGGAGGATCGTATGTTACTGACTCAACCATCAACTCTTCATTAGTCAGGATTAAGTCCAGGAGTGATGACCTGTTTGAACCGCGATATCTGGTTGGTCGATGCACATAGTTATACAAAACTGCCTTATCCATGAATTCGAGGAGTTTCGATTTAAATGATGGCCCATTAGGGGACATTGATGCTATTGAAGGAACATTAAAGTCACCCATTATAAGATAGTGAGAGCACTTTTGTGAAACAGCATAGCGAAGGGCGTTTAACAGAATGTTATCGCTGTCTGCTGATGAGTTCGGAGGTCTATAAATAACTGCTAATAGGCAAGCATCACTCTTCTTCTGTGAACCAACATCTCGACCTGCTAGGTGCAGTCGGCAAAATAGTGCGTCGGGAATAACAAGGGAATTTTCGGTAAGAGCCTCACATTTCAAATAATCTCGATAGTAGAGAGCAACACCGCCACCGCGAGATGGACGATCATTTCGAATGACTGACATCTCACTGAGTTCAATCTCTGGATCAAGTATGTCGTTTGAGAGCCAAGTTTCAGTGACTGCTATGAGGTCCCAAGTTGTTGTTTCATGTCGATGGCGCAGCTCCGAGAGCTTAGAGTACAACCCCTGAGTGTTGGTGTAGCAGCATTGTATTTGTTGACGCATCAGGAGCTCGGTTCGCTGTGAGTGACCGGCACAAATAGTGCCGGTCTGCTGAAGTTTTTTGAAACGGTTGTTTGCACAGTTGGCTGGTTTGAGATAGGTACAATTGAGGCTGGCTCATCTGTATCTGAGGTCTGTACTAATTGAAGGAATGGTCTTAACCGTACTTCTGGTGGCCCAAGTTTCCTGTTGTCATGCCATGCTTGGATTGCCACTGATACCATTTCGGGCGCAGCCAAGGTAACTTTCAAAATTCGTGGCCCGCTACCTTGGTAGTTTGTGGAAGCAATTAGACGGGTGACGTCAAAAGCCACGACATTCTTCATGTCGTATAGTTCTGCGATGTACCGCCATTCTTCGATGTCGTGCTTCTGTCGTTCACTGCTATCGTCATGCTTCAATTCTGGCACACCATGAACCAGTACCACTTTCTTCATCTCATTTTGACGTGACGAACTAGGGTTGGATTTACGCTTCTGTCTTTCTGCCCATGGCCTGTCAGGAAAAATGCTGGCACTGACAGAAGAGTTCACTAACATGTGGCTTGCTAAGAGAACATCTTCCAGGTCGCGCGTGTTGCCAAACGTTACTCGCAGTAACCGAGGTTCCCCTAAGTGTGGAGATGATGGATTTCGTGAAAGGCGTGTAAGACTAGTTGGGAGAACTTTCAGTCCGAGTGCGCAGGTTATTTCAGCCCACCGGTTTTGCTCCTCGGCTTGTCTACCTTTTAGCGATTCGCTAGTGGGTTCTGGGACGTTTGAACATATTACTGTCATCGTCTTTTGGTTGCGTAGTAATTGTTTGTTCTGCAGTTCCTTGTGAGCGTAGGTTTGTCGAGTGGGGTGTCTGGCTTGTCTTCCTTGGATGATAGGCCAAGGCTACAGCAAGAATTTTTACGTGCAACGCCGTTAGTTGCACTATCTGTAGGGGTCAATTGTTGTTGTCCAGCTACTGACGGAGGTGAGCATGCAATTTGTGCGTAACTCTGCATGCTTTGGCGCATTACGTGAGACTTGGGGTACCGTTCAAGCGGCCTGTTTTCACTGCTGTTTTTCACTAACGGTGTTTGCCTTTCGCTGGACTGGGTAGCACTGTTGCTAGAGAGCTTTTGCCTTTTAACAGGTCGGGGATTCGGGCTACGTAATGCACTAATCTGCAACTCGAGTTCTGAGATTTTCCCTCCCAATGCCGCGATCAGTTCCTTTTGGTCTGCAGACGTAACAGCCAATGCTTCACACCTTATCGTAGTTTTTGAACAATCTTAATTATCGGACTATCTGAACATATGTCACAAAACCACAAGCTATCTGTCGATACGCTGTTAGCTCCGTTAAGTTTAATGTTCACATTTGTCGCGTTAAATGTATTGGCACAGAACGAACAAGTGATTTTCGAGCTGATTTCAGTTCCCCGCTTGTCTGAGCTACGGTTGACCTTAGGTTTGTTGCTCACTGGATTCCCGGTTGACAAACTTCTCCGGCCCATGGATCAGTGGTCGGTATGCACCTTTAGATTGCGCTGGTCACGCCGTTTGGGCTGCCTCAGTTGTCTGCTCCAGTCAGCGCGTTTGGGTGGTGCGTCACTAGGCGCACGGGTAGGCAAAATCACACAGGCTTTGTGCAGTGAAATGCACGTAAAAATATGGTGGTAAGGTGAGATGACAAAAATGCTTGTACCTATGGTATACCCTGGTGCACAGTACTAAGTTATATATTGTCTGACAGCCTTAAAGAAGATCTGTCGAATGGTATCCCAAAGGTACTGATGAAACTCAAATAAGCAAAGTTACTCAAATTGGCCTTAGTGAATAGGCTTCCCAAGACTTTGTTTGTGGTGTACCAGCGTGTCGTTGGACTTACTTCAAAAATATAGACGCCGTTGGATAGAGCTCAGTGATCCGAATCGATTGAGCGTACTTCCGAAGATGTGGCACAAGAATGTGAAGGGATACGTCCAATTTAACACAGAGCACAGGATTGCACGATTAGCACGCACACGCTGACAAGGTCAGATTCTGCCTTGCGCGTTCAACAGAGAGTTCCTACTTGATGGAAAATACCATCGAAAAATAGACGGAGTTGCGTTAGCATCGCCCTTATGTAAGCATTTGCATGTAAAAGCGGAACGCAGACTTATCAGACACCTAACCACAACGCTACCTGGATGATGCATCCATCGTTTTTGACTCTCATGTTGATCAATATCACATGTTGAAGCGATTTAATGTTGCGCGCCTGTAGTTGAAATTCATCTGTGAGATTGCTGAGGATGGTAAGCTGGATTTCTGGATGATTTCCTGCGAGGACAGCAGGACGGCCTGCTTGAACGAATGGCCTTCCGGAAGACGAGCCGGGTAGACCAGTACACGCAGTACAGGTGAAACTTAGTATGTTGCCTGCACCATAAGGTAACAAGGATTTGCAACCGAGAAACGCTGTAAATGTACAATAATTTCATACTCAAAACTCTGGAAAGCAATGGATACCCAATTGCTTTCATTAAAAAGTGTTCCAAGATCCAGGCTTTGTTAAAGTTGAAAATGACCTTAGGGAGCGAGGATGTTTCCCTTGCAGTACCTTTCAAAGAAGACAGAGAGTTCGAGCTCTTGCTGGGGAAATTTGCTTCCACGCTGAACCAAAAGAGTCCGGCCGCCAGAGCCTGAATTCACACCGAAATCGTTCCACTGATCACGCACCGCCTAAAAGACAGAATTCCGACCCAGTCTGAATCCTTTGTTTTATATCAGTTCACTTACATCTGTGGTGCGTGGTACCTCGGACACAGAATTAGAGGTTTAGTAAAGCGGATAGGGGAACACTCTCTCGCCTCATTACAACCTGGTACCACCAGAATTATCCACAGCTCCATCTTAGGACACTTATTAAAGAGTGGACATAACACAGAAATGAAATGTTTTCAAGAATGTGTGTTGCATCAACACACTGCCCAAAAGAAGTCAGAAAGCGACCAATGGCCAAAGCAGAAGCAATTGCGATCAAGCAACTTAAGGCGGAACTTTGTAAACAGCGTGTACTTGTGGAAAGGTTAGCCCTCCCGTGACCCTAGCCTTGTCAGCTGTCTTCAGTCATAGTGGTCAATGATAGTGTGTTTAAATTGATATCGATTGCCACCGTTCTTCCCGTCCCAGCATACACAATAGGTCGAGGAGGTTGATCGATTTACTTAGCTTGGCAGCTGTATCAACAACCAGGGGAGCAAGAAACTAAAGTCAGTTCACGCATTACAAAAGCCAGAACTATCTTCTTTAAACTGCAGCATCCTTGGCGACAGAAGGGAGTTTCCCTCTGTCTGAAAGACCGTGTTAACAAGGCCACGATGTGGGCCAGCTTGCTCTATGGGATGGAGACTTAGCCCCTTCAATCTGAAGATCTGAGGCACCTTCAAATGTTTGATCATCGTTGTCTGTGGAACATTGCTGGTGTCGTGTGTCAGCAGCGTGTCAGAAACGATTATGTGAGTTGGCGAGTATTAGCCAGTGATAAGCTAGTTCCTTGGAACAACAGCTAGCACTGAGTAACTTGCGTTGCCTTAGGCATGTGCTACGTATGCCTGATCAACGCTTAACTAGTAGGGCCTTGTTTAGTCTGTCAGGTGTAGTGGCGGAAGGCTTTAGGTGGACAAAGGTTGACTTGGCAACGGGAAATGAAGTCACTGACGACCAAACTTTGTGTCGTCGGTCTGTCTCTCATTCCGGACTGGAATCCACGTGACTCGCCTTGTGCTTGTTTTGAGGCTTTTCAGAACTTGGCTTGCAACTGACACCAGTGGCGCGTCTGTTGCCGTCTTCTAGTCGGACTCCCAGTTTAAAGTACTTTTTTTGTTGATTTCTGTTCGCCGTACTGACTGTTTTTCTGACTCGGGGCAGTGAAAGCCGCAAGGAAGCTGTCTCGCCGATACCGCCTTATCTTTGCGGCACAGTAGCTGAGGTGTTCGCCACCTCTAGCTAACGTGTATGATGATGATGATGATTGCACGATAGTCTGCTGTTTGTGAAAGTATGTTGTCTACAAAAGATGTAGGCGCCTTGACCCTGCATGTTTGCTTAGGGTATCAAGGTTTTCAGATAAGTCCCCATCTCTCCTTCTTGTTATTCTTTATTCCATAGGTCGTTGTGCTTGTATGGCAGCGAAGCATCAATTCAAACGGCTGATTTACTGCTGTTGTTGTTGATGATGACGATGCCGCGACGCTTGTAATTACTTCTACACCATTGATTATGAATCGTGTACTTGTAATTGCCTGTTGAGATTTATCGAAGAGAAATTTCTTCACAAACCTCCTTTTGACAAATGGGTGTCTTAGAATCCGTAGGTACATAATGAAACATTTAAATAACATATATATAAAATAGATTAATATGGTAAAAATGCTATCATCACATTTTAAGAGATTGGGGAAATAGTTGGGCAGTAACAACCATTAAAATTGTTAATTTTTAGCTTTTCCCCTTAATAAACAATTGCCTTGTCTTGTTGACATCTAATGCAAACGGTTTCTCATAGCTCGATTTTCCAGGTAGATATAACCGCACTAAATCTAAACTCCTTGATAGTATCGTCAGTACTGCTGTCATATCGATAAGTTAGAAATATGCGCGAACTCTCAGAGGGTGTTATGATGGATTCTCAATGAATTTGTGCAGCTCCGATTCTCATTGAGATGCGACAGATAAAAGACTGAACGATAGTTTTCTCTCACCATCTGTCAGATAAGCGGGTAATAGTGACACTGCACTCAATCCCCTGTATCTGAAGTCCCAAGTTTAGGGGAGCCGTACGGTTGACTTGTCTCAAACGTGTTTGATCCTGAAGGCATCCTGGGAACTTTGAGAATACCAGCACCAACTTGATTACTTCAGGTGTACTTTAGTTAGTAGATGCTTTGGAGTTTAAGCGGTGACATTTCTTTAAAAATACCCATCTAAACGAATGTATCAACAACTTGCTTTGCTACGGCCGACAGGCTGATGAGATGTCTTGTGTTGCAAATAGCCGGGTATGGATTGAAAATCTGCTAGCCCACTTCTCATTCTTAGATGTCCACATCATCAGGACATCGGATGGGACAGTACAAAGGAGGGTACATAGAAAGACAATTTGTAGTGCCCGGTACAGCCATTTCGCCAGTTTCTTTCAAATAAGTTAAAAACAAAACCTTGTCTGTTGTCTAACGGAAAGAGCGAGAAATTGCACGACCGACACGCTCTCGGATGAGTTGAGTTTCGTTCGGTGTGTTCTCGAAAAAACTAATTACCCGGGCAGTTTCATTCGGAGGCACATGGAGCCACGAGTATCAAAAGTACAACCAATTATCGCAGAAAGCGGTTGATCTACTCATCATTACTTTTCGAGGGCGATGTGACTGCGGAACGAACTACCCGAAAACTCAGTAATGCCATCGCGAGAACCTACTTTTGCAGCGGACCTCAGCGTCAGCTTCACTTCTACGCCGAACGTGAGTCAAGATCTCAGGGACAGGATACTGAGATCGAACATTTCCTTCTGTGTGTACCACTTTTCTTGCTCGTGTCGAACATGTGATTTTGGAAAGACAACTAAGCGACTGTCTGAGCGTGTCCGGGAATATTTCCCTGCGTGGCTCTACACTGACATGAGAAGACAGTAGACAGCGCGGTGACGTGGCATTTGGTCGACTCAAATCATGAAGTCAACTAGCCAGATGCTTTCCAACCTATCCGCCGAATCTCTGCACACCACATGCGAGCTGTGCAATGTCGGCTAGTAGCGACAGCAGAGACGATCGCTATTCGGTCCCACAACGTCAACTAATGTGTTCAAAAGTAATTTATACTGGTTCTTCATCTACTATGGCGTCAAGCCGCCCTATGTAATGACGCCGCGATTAATCCCTACATAAATGTTTCCCTAGCCAGTACCGTCACTTAGTCTCATTGAAAGGTCAAATGGCTTCATTGATTCATCTCAGTAAATAGACTGTGTTAATTTTATCCCTATTTTCTGTGGTGTGCTGGCCTGATGCAAACCACTGAAAGCAAGCTTGTTTGTTTAACTGTCATTTGCTTCTGATTGCTTTTCCGGGATTACTGTCTCAATTGAAGTACGAATCACTTCCGTTTGACAAAGCTTGCCATTACTATGTCAACAACATTTGTTAATGAAATTGGTATTAGGAACTTCGTGGTATTCTCGCAGTCAGTGTGTTCAAACTTATTGTTATTGTATTGCACCTCTTGGAAGGAGCAACTCTCCGATGTCTTATCATTCACGGGTTGCGGTGTCGCCTCTACGGTAAGCAATAGACGTCCTCTGCGCATGCTGAACCTAGACTAAAAGTTACCATTTGTCAGCTGTAACTTATAAATATGGTTGGCGGCTTCCTGTTCCGGATATGCTTGTCACTGTGGAGAGCCACAGGACGTCTGCGCCGACAGAGCGATCATGGATGGCTTTCGCTGCAACAAACACAGTTCCATCCACACACATCATATCCAAACTAAACCCGAAGGAATAAGGTCGGGTGGCATGTGGATGGGAGTCATGTTTCATCAACCGAGCGAGCCCAAGCTCCTTCACCGGTAAACACAGACAAGCCGTATGTGGGAATCAAGCGCACACAAGGCGGTGGCTGGATTGTAGTCCGCTCCACACTGAGTGCATGGAACCACTCTTCGAGCCTAGCATGACACAAGGACCGAGTACCCGTCCCCTCTAGCAACGACCAACTATCTCCTGGAGCCGGCATGGACGAGGTAGTGGGTAATAGACAGGTAGGCATCTTGTCAACATGCACATCAAGCGCAGCCACACCTGGGATGTCAAACAACAGCCAATCATTCGAAATGTCGATATCAAATAAAAGATATCAAAAAAGTAAACGTAGATGACGACGTAGATACTCGCTAAATGAGTATATGGAGTAAATTGGTTATAAGCAACTCCACGATAAGTACAAAATATCCGAAATTTATCGAAAACATTTATATATATATATATATATATATATATATATATATATATATTTACCTTCAGCAGTTGTCCAATAAACCTTTACACGAGTGCTACGGCATAGAAGTAGCAACGAAAGCAGAAGGAATTGAAGGGTTACATCAATTTCTGAAGGTTTTGAATACAAATCGCTTTTTGTATGATTTTATTATGGCAAATTCTATTATGGAAAAAACCAAGCCAATTGTATACCGATTCACCTGGCCTGAAGAAGCTCTTGCGTCATGAGTGAAACGTTGCTCTCATAAAATGTCACAAAAACAGATTTGTATTCAAAATCTTCTGAAATCATGAGATCCCAGTGGGTTCCAAGAGTATTCCGTGATATGGAAGGGTTACTTAGGTTTATCTGTTGTTTAAGCAGAGAACTTCCTGGATTTGCGATAAATCGGAATAGTTGTTGCTCGGGTTGACTAGTCTGGTTTTCGTTTGTTCGCCGAGCGGAGTAACTGTGCACATTTACTCAGCTCGGAGAACAAACCGAAATCAAATTTCCTGGTTGTGTAGGCCGAGGAATTTGATTGACTTAAGGGACCTCTTCCGGAGCCTTTGGACGTTAAGACCTGATCCAAATGGCAACGGAGCGATTACCGTATGTCACAATCTGTCTGGAGCTACTAAAACAACGTTTTAGTATTAACAACCACCCAGCGCAACAGAACCTTTCCATCAAGATAGGACCGAGTTCAGCAAATGTTTCCTGTAACGTCCAACGAACCGCTGAGTATCAGTGCTTTAATATCACCCGCCAACCAGTCAACAAGCGCTGTTTCAAATGTTGCGCGTCATCACTTTGCGATCAAAGGAGTAGGGGTTTCAAGTAACATCTAAGTGGCCCCGGGTTCGATCCCAGCAATCTATACTTGATGAATACTGAAATTAGGGAGCGAGAAGATATAACTCTGGGTTGCTCCGTCGTAGTTAGATCGGGCACCTGTAGGAAATCACGTCACTGGTCCTGTGTGGTGGCAGCATATTACAGATGCACTACATCTTCTCCGGGTGAGATACATTCCCTATAACTGAAATCCACAAAGTGGGCGTCTAGAGAGCTCTTAAATTCCGACACCGATATTTCCTCGTCATTGTCTCAGGCAACTTGTTCTAATATTTCACCACTCGAAGCTCAAAGCATAGAGGGTGAGCGATACGCTTCAAACCCGGTACCACTAGTTTTTACCTGTATCCGCGTATGCAGCTTGGTACGTAAACTTGCAGCAGCGGCCTCAAGTTAGGGAAGTCTCCGAGGTGCAGTATCCGGTACGTCATTATTAGATCAACTCGAAGCCGACGATATGACATGATAAACAGCTCTATTCTCGTACATTGGTCATCGCTAGATATACCACGTAAACTGGGGATGAGCCGCGTAGCTACGTGCTGGACCCGTCCCTGTTTCTGCACCACACCTATTGTGATCGGACAATGTACGGGTAAACCATACTCAAGCACCGGCCTTAGTATGAAAGAAAACGGACTTGTGGCAAGTTCTTCAGACCAAGTGCAGAAGCTGCGTCTAAGTGCCCAAAGCAAGTGCAGTCCGTTTGGGTACAGTCTGTTCGTGTTGTTGACAGACTTCAGATCACAGCGTGAGAGTGCAACTAGATCATGTACGGAGCTGGTGGAAGGCAGCCTTTGGCCGGTTACTGTCTACCTAAGCCTATTGCGTTCCACGGACTCAAAAATGACGATTTGGCCGAGTTCAGCGGCAGAGCAACCACAGCAGACCCACAGGGACATGCGGCCCAGATTGTGCTGTTGGAGGTCACAGTCGTCGGAGAATCAATAACCCTCTAGAGATCCAGGTGGTCTGCAGATAATGTGCAGGGCGACGGAAGAAGCTGAGGTACTTCGTTGATGTGGATCAGGAAAAAATGGGCTCAAATATTGTATCTTGAGGTACGCTGCTAGTGAAGGGGCATCAGTCCGTTACGTGTTCATCCATCTATAACCGCCATTATCTACCAATGAGAAACTCACTGATGCACTGGCGTAGTGCACCATGAACACAACACATCCTCAGCTTGGAGAGGAGGATCTCCTGTAAGCTTTACTGAAATCAATGTAGTTCACTTCTACCGATGAGGTCACGTAAGTTCGAGATTGGTCTTGGAATACCTTGTTTTCTGGCGGGCAACACCCAATATCCTTCTGCTTCATCCGTTATGCGCCAGTGATCGTATTGATCGAACTCCATCTCAAGACCCTTGACAGCCTAGTGGCACACTAGCCTTACTAGTGTTTGGTAACAACCCTCAAAGCAGCCGGTGACCTACAAGGTTTTTCATCCGTCATGCGTTAGGTACACACCCCTAGTTATAGAAACTAGTGGTCAGTGACTCTATAGCCAGGCACATTGGCTTTGATACGTCTCCGTACAATCTATTGTGGTATTTATTGGAGAACCAGGCGACCAGCCCAGAACTTCCCACGTTCTGGAAGGCCGCCACTGATTGTCGGCAAATTTTTATTCAACTAGACTGCAAAACAAATGAGACTTATTCGCAGTTCCATCCACACGGAAAGCATTCCCTAATCCACAACCTGGGGGTGAGCCGGATAGCATACATCTCCGTCAGCTGTAACAGGCTGAACCATTATGAATTTTTCTGCGGATGATATGCAGTTCTTATCAAAGGCTGATAAATGATGCACGGCAGCTTAGTCAATATAAGAGGAAAGTCTATATGTCCGAATGGCACTTCCATGTTTGCCCTGCCAGCAGAACGAAATGAACTGGCACTTGGGGCGATATTCAATGGAAAATTGGTGTAGTGCGTTAAAAAAGCAACCGCTTAACAACTCCCATAGGATGGCCAGAATGAGAACCGCAAAATGGTGGATAGAAAACAAAGCGAAAAAATGAAAATCATTTTGATGGACTCACCACAGTGTTTACATGGAGACGAGGAGAACAACATCAAACTCGATTGTGTAGGTTACTGATGATAGTGCAACCTTCATCACATTATATCGTCTGCCGAGACACACACAGGCTATATCTCGTAGTGTAGATGGATTGGGACAACTTCAAGGCGTTTTTTAAACACAGATAAAGTGGAGGCGGAAACAAACTATTTTTTTTGGCGTTCCACCGCTGTCACACACCAGGGGATTAAAAGTTTCGCCGACTTTTTAGCTGACTGTATTGCGTGGCCAACTTGACTTGGTGGCCCCCGAATTCCTGGTGTGACTGAGTTGTAGTGGGTGGCCACATACGTGTTTGGGGTTCCTCAAAATCGGATAGGCCATAATTAGGTCACCACGTAGGCGCCGATACCGGTCGCTGTATAATTTTAGGGTCGTCAGCCTAAGTTGATCAAGAAGATTGAACAACCGTTTGTTGTGCTTCCTGGCTCGTCGCTGTGAAGTTCCAAGCTCTGTGAGAGCTTGCGTGTACAAGGGCTACAAGGCCTATATTACGTATTCTAAATGAGGTCACAAGCATGTGTTAACAAACTACTGTCAGACAGATGAAGCAAACTACCCGAATGCCCTCTGCAGCATCCCAACGTGCCATTTCCCGAGAAGTGACGCAGTCTCAGGTTGTTCTGAGCAGCCCAGATAAGCCTGCATTTATCCCAGCAAATCTCGCTGCTAGACGACTGTTTGCAGGCTACATTCTCCAAGCTTGCATAAGATGTTCGGCTGGTGATAAATGTGGTCCACCTTACAGTTGGACGAATTAAACTGAAGCAGATTGCGGAATGAACATCCAACGCACTGTCCATGTCTCGTTGAGGTTAATCATGTTCTCTTTAGTCAGGAATAGCCTGCCACTGCTTAAAACCATCGGCAAAAAACAACAAATACGAAGCAATCAAGCGCGCAAGCTCGTTATAAAACACAAGATACCTACACGGTCCCTGAACTGATTCTCGTGGAACTCCTCATTCTACATAAATCACTTCGAACTTTAAAGCACAGTTGCCAAACATTCAAACATTTCTCAACCCACCCGGGAACAGGTTCCCCTACTCCATAACTTTCGGGCCTGTGAAGCGGAACGCGGTGCTCCAAGCCGTCGTAGGCTTTAGAGAACTCGAAGTAAACTATCAATTCCTCTACTTTTTTCGCTGCTTTCTTCCAACCACTGCATGCAATCGTCAGATTGGTTATGTATGAACGAGGATGAGGGAAGTCGTGCTGCATAGGTTCTAGAATGCTGTAGCCTTCTACCTGTTCGAATAAAGCCTCAGCGATAATTGCATCCATCAACTTTAACAGTACAGGGAGGTAGAACACTGGGCGATGGTTTGCGGAGCCGGAGCGACTGGCACTTTTGAAAATTGGTTTGATTAGACCATGTTTCCACATGGTAGCCACAGTTTACTCATCGAAGCACGTTTGGGAAAGATGCGCTGAGGGCTCGGCTGGCGTCACATCGCAAAGAGGCTGAACCTTACCGTGGTACGATGGTTTGCGCGCTTCAGGGATCCGTTGCGCCATACTTGGTGGTGCTTTTTGCACCTTCAGAGCCACTGATACCAGATTTGTCTATTGTGAGAGGTCAGCAAAACACAGTCTCCTGGCCCTCCAGGTTTGGGTTTGGAACGAGGGTGGCTTCTTGTGCCGTAAAATGGAGCCCTTGTAGTCAACTGCAAACCCGCTGCCTTGCGGACAGGTTTTTGAACCAAAGGCTTTGGTTGAGAACCATATCCGTTCTCTTGTTTAGGCCTGAGCAACCTAACAGTATCCTGCCCATGTGATGGAATTATGCTTTCTCCTTCAAACTACTTATTTAAGCTCTGGCTGTCGCAGTCGATAATCAACGGTGCAGTATCCACTGCCTCGAGCAGGGTGAATAAGTATTTGGATGCTACCGCTCAAACCATCCCGTCCTCTTATTCCCCCTCTTACGCTTTTTCATCCTTATCGTCCCGTTCCAACTTCACTTTCATTCGCTCACTTTCAACCCCAATTCTTGGCCTTCCCCCATCTTTCTTTGATAAGTGTTTATCTCTTACTTTCGACTCACTTGCAAAAGCGGAGCGTCACTCCTGACCTGTCCACAAGCCAATGACCAACAAAAAAGCCAAGCCAATTCATCGGAATTTTTAAAGACCCTCGATCCTCCCTCAGGTTGGCATGCGTCAACGCATGCACATTAATACACAATGGTCGAAAGGTATCACTTGCCCGAACCTTAGAGACCCGCTCGATCGATATCTGCTGCCTTTCGGAAACCCACCTGCAGGACTCGAGCTCTGTTCTCGCTCTGGCTTCCCCTTCAGATGACACTAGTGGTGTTTGCTCATAGCGCCTATCCGGAGACGATGTAGCTTCGAGTTAGTGTGGCTTTGTGTCCCTGGACTGAGGTTGCTCTAGTTGTTTGTATTCCAGTCGGTAGGCGGATGTGTACGTTCCGACTGACTAGCTCGTTCGAAACTTCGAATTCGCGCGTGGCCAAAATGTGTCTGTGGGTGATCGCTGTCTAAGCCCCCCAAAAACTGTAGCGATGCTTAGGAAAAAGACCACTTTTGTCGTCAAATGTATGAGCCCCTTCATCACAGAAGAGGCACTGTTGTGCTGACTGGCGATCTGATCACTCAACTTGGAAAATTGTCCACTGATTAACCGCGTCGTCAACATAGTGTAGGCTCTCGTAAAGATAGCGGTGAGCGACTACTTCATTTGCGTGAAGGTGCTCGTTTATTTCTTGTGCGCACTAACTTCCGATACAGCACCCGCAGGAGGGTGACGTGGCGCCCAGCAGCATCAGACCAGCCATGAACACAGGTCAAGCACAAAGCGATAAGTTACCGCTGGAGAGGCTACGTCCAGAACTGTCACTCGATTTGGAGCAGATGCTTGGACACCGACCATTCACTAGTATGTGCTGACCTGCGGATGCATTTTGGAGGACACCCACGACGAAGCTGTGAGTGAATTGACATCAACCAACGGACGAAGCCGGATGTGCTGAATGCATATCGAGGTACGCTGGGATTCGGATTAAGTGAAAGCTCACTGAATACAGTTGTAGGTCACTGGTCACATGTTCACCAGACCTTACTAGCAGCAGGCAATACCTCCTGTGGCAAATCCAAAAGCCAACATAGTGATTGGGCCTCTGCGTAGTCTCTGGAACTTAGCCATGCTCGCCGGCATATTCCGGCTGGAAGCGACCACAAACAGACTCAGAAAACTCCTGGCAAAACTCCATGCTAGCCTGAAGATTGATGGCGAAGCTTGGTGGTCTCTTTGTGTCTCAGGGATGGAAGTGGTCGCTGCCTTTGGTATCTATCGGAGATTCTTCGGTCTGCTACGGAAAACGGGCAGCAGGAACTCAGGTGTTAGTAAAACTACACGTGGCGAGAGTGGACAGCTTATCTACTACTTGTCAAAACGCTTGGAGCGTTGAGCTGAGCACTTTAAAAGCAATTTAATCGGGCGGAATTGTTAGATTCCTCACCGAACAATGATTGACCTGCTCCCTGGGCTGTCCTTTTGGATCCTCTCTCTCTTAGGTGTCGAACGTGTGATCGGACTGCTGGAGTTGAATAAAGCCGATGGTCGAGTGGTCTGCGCGCTTGGCTTGCAACCATAAGGTCATCGGATCGATTCCGCGTAGGGGTGGGCGTCCTCGCGAAATACTCAGCCCGTGGTAGCGAAGCGCCTCCAGCCCTCTTCAGATTAGGGGACTCTGCTCTTCTTGAGTATTTGCAAGAGTTACTAATAAAACTGTGCAAGTAGGCAACTGTCCCAACCGACTAGAACCGCTCTGATATTGCCCCCTATCCTCAAGGAAGGCTCACGTTCGAAATCCGGCAACTATAGAGGAATTAGTTTTATCTCCATGCCTCAAAATTGCTTGCCGCTGTCATCCTTCACAAACTGACTAGCGCTTGTGAAAACCAGATTCGTGAGGAGCAAACAGGGTTTCGCCGAGGTCAGGGGTGCATCGAGCACACATTCACATTGTCAGTTGTTGAGCACCGTCACATATATTGGCGACCCACTGTTGTAGTGTTCCTCGACATGAATGTCGTTAAATTGTCGTTAAATTGGTGGATCGATGTACCTTTTGGGACTGTCTGCTAGGGAAAGATATACACGAGAAATATGTAAATATTACCCGGGCGTTTTACTCGAATACCTCGAGTAAAATGAGGGCCTACGGCAAGCTGCCACTGACACGCAATATGTTCAGCGGTGTAAGATAAGGATGTCCGCTGTCAACTTTACTGTTCAGTTTCACCATAGACGAAGTCATAGAGATTGCGTTTACAGGACACGACGTAGAACATGTGGAACTGCTTCCAAGTGAATGGCTTCTTAACTTGGAGCATGCTGACGATATCACCCTTATCTGAGAGCTCAATAATGGGACAAGCAACACCAGACAGAGTAGCATTGGCTGTCAGCGATTTCGGGTTTTGCTTTGCACCTTCGAAATGCAAAGTTTTCCCCCAAGATTGACATGGACTGTTTCTTACACTGACCCTTGGGTGGAGCAGCTAGAATTCATCCAAAGACTCAACTACCTCGGCAGTTGTGTCATTGCTGTTGGAAATGAAGACGAGCTCACTAACCGCATAACAAACTCTGGGCGCTTTTGCTAACCTTTGCCACCTATGGCGCTGGTGCGACATCACCATCTCACTGAAGAGTAGAGTGTATAATGCAGCGGTCCGTTCGGCACTACTGTATGCTTGTGAAAGCTGGCCTCTTAGATCAACAGACATAAAGAGTCTAGTCACCTTCGACCGCCGGTGCTTTCGCAATTTAGTTCCCATCTGGCGGGAACACCGCGTGAGCAACGAGCGTGTTCGACGCCTTGTTTATAACACAGGAAGAAGAAGTGTACCGCTTGGCACCGCTATAGCACGCACCAGGCTTCGATGGCTGGGCCACGTGCCAACCCACGGACTCCCGCGACGTGCTTTGTTTACGCGCCCGGGGTGCAGTTGGAAGAATATGAGTGGCCAAGCAGTGACTTAATCAGGAGGAATGAAGATCCTTACTTCGAACTTTATTTCGGTTGAAGCGTCTCGACTCCCAGGTTGGGGTCCGGAAGACGATGAACGATCATTATCAGCATCATCTTCATCAATACACGTTGGTGTATTGTGCGGCAAAAAGATGATGGACATCTCTGCTTGCATACACTTGTTGACCGGTTAGGAGCCAGCCTCAATGACATTCATGTTGTGGGTCTCTTTGGCCCTACCCCTCCTGCTTAGCCTCTCTCTGCAAGCCCGATCTCAGTTGACTTGCATAATATAATACTATATTTCGTGGCGCCATAGCCGGCCGTTAGATCTCTGGAACGATGTTCATCCGTTCCCTTTGACTCAGCCGACGTACCTCCTTTACACATTTTTCTTTTCTAATGCATTGCGGCACAGTAACCGAGGTTTTTTCCACCTCCAGCTAACGTGTATCATGATGATCAGATAGCGTCGGTGCTGGTGCGCCCTCGGGTGAATGTCATCGGTTCCGTGTCAATTATAGGTGTGCAGCGAGAGCAGTTTCTTCAACTCAGATGTGGTAGTAAACGTGATGTCACTAAGTGCTGAAACCGGAGCTACGGTGGTGGGTATGTAACAGCTGCAGCAGTCTTGTTGGAAGATGGGGGCATATTGCATCCGTAGGACGTTAGCCTTTTCTTCAGCTCTCTGTGACACTCCGACTCTCGGGTTAAGTGTAGGGAAATCGTGCTTCACTTTTCAATAGATGTTAACATGTATAACGAGAGCTTTTGTTTGTTGGCAGGTAAACAAGTCAAACGTCGATGGTAAGCCACTTTGTCCTCGCGGACAGGCGTAATACTATGGTTTCCTTGGGTCACGTAGTCGCTGCACGTATCAGGATCAGGACGGGTTCTGTAAACGTGCCAATATGTATTCCTTAGTAATATGCTATTATGATTAGTAACAACCTAATCCGAGTATAATCCAGGTTTTGGAGTGCCAAAGCTAGATGACATCAAGCAAGTGTCTTCGAACATGTTACTGTGCCACAGAAAGCGAAAAGATAACGTTCCGAATCGAGTGTACGACTGACTACAAGTGGGTATACACAGAGTTATCAAATTCACACCAAAACCCACTAACCTTATGTTTGTTTTGTGTAACAGAACATTGTTCTTGTCACCTTGCCAGCACAACGTACAATACTTGTAAAAAAACCCACCTGCTATGTAATCGCACATGTTTCGACTATCACACGGACAGTTGATTTTGTGCTATCGGCATTTGCTTTGTCCGGTTTGGTGTTTGGCTTTGTCGATACACACTACTAACCAGTATCATTTGTCCTGACAATAGCACGATATACTGGCTAAGAGTTTGTTGGAACCCATCAGTATTAGTTCCGCCTTGCACGACCAGAACAACTGGTGACGGAGTAGGTTGGAGCAATTCACTGGAAGAGCCCCCGATATAACAGATGACGGAATTATCTCCATATCAGTTGGGGTTCTACGAGAGACAAATACATGAGATAACACAACAGCAACAAGCACAAACCGGATCGCACATGAACTGATGGAATAGCTGACAAAGCGATTTAAGTTGCACTTCGAGGTAATTTGCACAAGCTCCCACACGAATGCTGTTGACTTCCTGTGCAATTCTACCAATGAATTTAATTACGTCCCAGATCTTGGTCTCACGTTTGATGCATGGTTCAAACAATGGGAAGATTTGTTTCGCACAGACTTCCATTGTCAGGATGACTCCTGAAAAGCACGTATCCTCCTCCGAAAAGTTGGAAAGAACAAACACTCCAGTTTTCTAGATCACATCTTGCCGAAGCAGCCCAAAGACCTCACTTTCGATGAAAGAGTGTCGCAAGTTTCTGAGATATTCGGTGATTCGGCTTCATTATTTAGTGTTCGTTGCTAATACCTGAAGATATTTAAACGCGATACTGATGACTATAGCGCGTTAGCCGACACCGTCAAGCATGAATGTGAACGTTTTATGTTACGCTGACTGACGGATGATCAGTTTAAATGGCTTATATATGTACGAGCTTTAAAGTCCATTGAAGACGCGTAAATTCACATACGCCTACTATATAAACTCAAGTAACATCCAGACATGACTCTTAAATCTATTTCAACGGTGTGTAAAAACATTTTAACCTTAAAACGTGATAACACCCTCATTGAGCAACATTCACAAATGCCATCAAGCGCAGTTCATGCTGAGAGAAAAGAAAGGAGAATAACAACGACTAAACGCCTAAGACAAACGCCTAATAAGCCACCTACTCCATGTTGGTCATGCGGAGAATGGCACTTCGCACGATTGTGTCCCTTCAAAGGACACGTTTGGCAAAAAGGTCACACAACAGGCCACGAAGAGGAATTTTGCATCCGGCATCGACCACAAACCAGCAAGCGACAGTCTTCCATCCATAAGAACCATAAAATGTCCATCACCAAACCGCTAGTTGTGCAGGTTGCTTTTCAGACTGATTTTTTGTCTTATAGAAAGCTCACGACGGTGCTTATGAACGGCACATCAACTTAGTTACAATTTGATACAGCCTCCGATACTACCAGCATCTCCAAAAGTACCTAGTAGAATATAAAGAAACCGAAGTAGATCACGACTGATAAAGTAGCCCATAGTACTTCTGCAGGTATCCTTAATCTTGTCGCACAGTTTACTTGTGAAACCTCTTTCAACAATGTTCATAAGACAGGAATTTGTTACCTAACCGACAGACCTACACTTAACCTGCTGGGTATTGATTGGATTGAGAAATCAGAACAATTGACATTCCGCTTAACACGATATGCAAGCAATTTCAAAGGCATACAGTCACTCCAACGGGACCAGTGCAAATGATACAGGCTCTAAAGTGCAAGTTTGCTACCGTGTTTCAAGATTGCCTTGGTCACTGCACCAAATTCAAGGCATCATTAACGTTAAGTCCAATAGCCACACCTGGTTTTAGACCCATGCGTCCTGTACCGTACTCTGCTATCCAGCCACTTGAACAAGAACTTGGCCGCTTGCAGCAGGATGATGTCATCAATGCTGTCAACTATTCAACATATGCTGCACCCACTTTCGTCGTGAAAAAACCAAACAAGCAACTAGGCATCTGCGCTTATTTTTCTACTGGCCTCAACACGGATCTTGACAACCATCAATATGCACTTCAAGTGCCAAAGGATACTTTTGCCAAATTAAACGGGGGCGGGTTCTTTGCTAAGCTAGATCTATGAATGGAGCAGAGGATTCTGGAGAACTACTTATGATAAACACTCATCTTGGGTTATTCCAGTATAATGGTTTACCATTTGGTGTAAAATCGGCCATATCCATTTTCCTGCAATTAATGAGCACCATGCTGGCGGGAATCTCTGGAGCAGCGGCTTATCTGGATGACATAATTGTTACGCGTCAGACTAAGACTGACCTATTTAACACGCTGGATAAAGTGCTTACTCGAATGCAGGAAGATGGTTGCTGTCTACACGAGGGCAAGTGTGATTTCTTTTTAACTTCTAACAAATTTATAGGCTGGATTCTCGATAAGGAAGGTTGAAGCCCGGATCCGGAAAATAAAACAGCCATTCAGAATATGCCTCCACCATCGGATCTGTCCTCCCTCCGTTCGGTCTTAGGACTTGTCAGCCATGATAGCGCATTTTTACCAGAAATGCATCGCCTACATGCACCACTGAATCAAATACTGGCCAAAAGTTCTACTTGGAATTGGTCACCTCAACGTAAAGTTGCTTTTAATACGATTAAGTCACTGCTCATTACAGATCTATTTTTGACACATTATGATCCTTCTCGGGACATTGTTGTAGCCTCATATGCGTCCGATAAGGAAATTGGTGCAGTCATGTCCCATACTTGTGCAGAAGGTTCTCAACACGCTATTGCACATGCTACTAGAGCTCTCACAACCGCTGAGAAGAACTATCGTCAGATTGAAAAAGTTGAGTTGGTTATCAAGCAATTTCACAAGACACTGTACGGGCGCCATTTCACTTTGTTGACTGGTCACAACCCTTACTGATATTTTTGGCTCCAAAAAAGAAATTCAAATGCACACAGTTAACCGTCTACGGCGTTGGACACTCACACTGTTAGCCTATGATTTCGACATACGTTATTAGTCAACCACAAGTATTGGTCAGGAAGACGCTCTAGTTCGCCTCACAGAACCTTACCAATGGAACCAGGAAGCCATTGTAATTGCAGCCGTAGCAACGGAACCAGACATTGCATTCATTTTAAACGAGGCCTTACACGATCTTCCGGTTATCTCAGATGCTGTTCTTCATACTACCCTTCAGCATCCCTTACTTAAACAAGTTGTCCTTTACCACCGTACGAAGTGACCAACCACATGTACATCACTTGACCTTCAACAGTGCTATCAAAGAAGACACTCGCTGTCTATTGTGGATGACAGCATTCGTTTCGCAGATAGAGTTGTGATTCCCAGGGCCCTGCAATCGAAGGTACTACGAAAATTTCACGCTGACCACCTTGAAATGGACCAAATGAAAATAATAGCACCCAGTTATAGCTACTATCCTTTCGTAGACAAACAACTAGCACAGCTGGCAAATTATTGCAATAAATGCGCAATCGCAGCAAAAGCACCACCGAAAGCAGAAATGCATCCTTGGCCGACATCTGACAAACCGTGGACACTTGTGCATGTTGATCTTGCGGGACCCATCAATGGTAACAACGTTTTAGTCGTTGTCGACTCATACAGCAAATAACCATAGGTGTTCGTCATGAAATACGTAACAGCGGGAGCCACGGTTCCGAAATTAAAACAGTTATTCAGCCGGCTTGGCTACCCAGAAACACTGGTGAGTGATAAGGGTACAAAACTTATTTCAGTATTTTTCTCGAATTTTTGTAACATTTGCGCATTTCGTCACGTCTTCACATTACCTTTTCACCCGTTATCCAACGGCCAGGTTGAACGCTACGTAGACACTTAAATTTTCGTAGAAAGTAGAAATCAAGAGTAAACTTTGCATAATAATCTGCCCCGACGGTGAATCGGACCCCGGACGGGTAATCCGTATGTCCGGGATTCGATTCCCCGTCGAGGCAGACTATTGTGCAAAGTTTAATCGTGGCTTCTGCTTTCTACGAAAATTACACTATGCACAAAAACCACCAATAATCTACTGTTAAATTTGCCCACTTGAAATCAATGGGAAGGGAACTACGCACGAAGTCTTGGAACGATTTGTATTTTTATTTCCGGTCACACCGAAACCCAAATGCTGAAGGGATTTGCCTCGGCAGAAGCCATGATGAATCGTCAATTACCAAGATATTTTGATGCGCTTCGACCATCAATGAAAGTACTGAGTGAGGAACAACAAAGTGCTCTGGGGCACCGGTTCTGTGAACAACAAGAGGCAAGACGATGTGTGTTGAGTCACGGTCGGCTAGTCTTTGCAAGCAATTACGGCAACGGTCAATCAAACTGGGCAACAGAAATGATCACCGGTAGGCGAGGAAAAGTCATTTACGAGGTACAGGTTAGATCACAATTGTGGGTTCTCAATGTGAATGAGTTACGACCAACCTCTTGTATGCCAGCAAAACAGAGGACTTGCAAACCGTCTCTGAAAATGCTGATTGACGCTTTCAAGCTCCCAGGGTCCATTGTAAATTCAGAGGCAGCAAAGACTTCGCCAGCGATTCCCAGCTAAGGACGCCGTACCGATCGCACTCGGAAGACTACAACACGGTTGCAGATAAATTCTCGGAATCGTTCCCATGATTAACGTTTTCAAGGAGGAAGATATTTGGGATAGAAGCAATCCAACCCGAGTAGAATCCAGTTTCTAGAGGACCACAGCTAGGTGGCCTCAAGGAACTGTGTTCGAACTTGTTACTGTGCCAAAAAACGAACAAACAACCTTCCAAATCGGGTATAGCCAGCGTGGGCATGTTTTTCCAAAATCCACGAACCTTGTGTTTGTTTTGTGTAACAGAGCGTTGTTCTTGTCAATAGGCACACAAAACATGCAACACTTGTGGATAGGTCACCTGGTATAAAATAGCACATCAGACCATCAGACAGAACGGTAGATTTTGTGCTATTGGCATTTGCTTTGTCCGGTTTTGTGTTTGACTTCGTCGATCCACTTTACTAACCAGTATCATGTGTCCTGACAATACCACGGTATACTGGCTAAGAGTTGGTGGGAGACCATCAGTATTTGAAAAGCGCAGTAAGAAGACGAAGACTGGCAAAAGCACGCCTTTCGTATTGTCTCATCAGTGCCTTTAACAATAACTCGCAATAATATTTATTCAGTGAAGGGTGCGACCAAACATACATACAAACAGACAAACAGACCAACACATGATAAATGAGACAGCGTTATCATCCCTATCCCCAGGGCAGTCTAATGCTGACCGATAATTGCTTCTGAACACAAAGCATCGGCTTAATCCGGTTAATTTCAGTCTCCTCTGCGAAACGGAGGAGGCGAGAATTGGTGGCTGTAATAGGATTGTGAACGCCGAATTGACCTCGACTCGGTGACCTGTGGTCAATAAGTGTCGGCTGTGCCTTACAATCGGAAGCACTATCATTTGGCATAGACTACAAAGTTCCTCCTAGACGGTTAAATAAGCTTCTTATTGAATCGCAGTTTTGAAACTTATTTGATCGGTTGAAAGATCTACAACCAGCCAGTGCTGATAAGCTCATATGGTTTAGAAACAAGCTGACAGATATTGCTTGTGAGGTTAAACATGTGCCAGTAAAAGAAAAGTGTGCGCTTACAAAACGGCATTTACAAGCGCTACGCGAACTACGTGCCGAGGATGTGATTGTAACAAAGCCAGATAAAGGTTCTGGTGTAGTATTCATGAATAAGAATGAATACATAAAGAAGATGACAGTCGTACTCGAGGACACAAGTAAATTCAAACGACTTGAGAGGGCAGAGGATGTGACTGTGTCAGAGTCTCGCATAACTCGTCACTTAGATGTGCTTCATCTGCATCGTGTGATTGACAGTGATAAGTATGACAGCTTAAAGCCGACCGGCTCCACTACTCCTCAGCTATACAGGCTACCGAAATTACATAAGAGTGGGGTGTCACTCAGACCGATTCTATCGATGGAAAACGCGCCTCAACCTAAACTGGCTCGCTCGCTGGTGAAATTGCTTTCTCCGCTGCGAGAGTGGGCCAATCTATACAGCCTCAAAAATTCTTTCGAGCGTATTGACGACCTCGACATACTTAATATATCCAACAAGGTCATGTGCTCTTTAGATACGGAATCGCTTTTTAACAATATTCCTTTGCATCAAACTGTTGATTACATTTGTGAACTAGCAGAAAGTTCGCGGTGTCCCTTACCGATGCCAGTTGAGCTACTAAGAGACTCTTTGTTGTGGTGTACGGAGAACGTCAATTTTCACTTCAGAAACACACCGTACTGTCAGATTGATGAAGCAGCGATGGGCAGTCCATTGGGCCCAGTACTTGCTGATTTCTTTATGTTGATGATAGAGCGAGGTATGTCTGGAGAAATATCTCGACTTGTATACTACAAACGCTACGTGGAGGATATTTTGGCAATTTGTTCATCGGAGCATCAGATGGAGCAGTTGGTAACGCAATTGAATTCTGCGCATTATAACTTGTGGGTCACCTGTGAGGTAGAGAAGCAAAATGGCCTTCCGTAGTTAGATATCCTTATCAGCGGCAGAGAAAACGGGCAGATTAAGAGGTCTGCCTACAAGAAACCAACATGGTCCGGGCAGTATCTGCATTTCACTAGTTTCACACCAATGCGATACAATCGAATGCTCGTGAGAACCCTGATTAGCCGTGCCGGACGAATCTGCTCTGCTGATTGCCTGGCTGACGAACTGCAGCTGATTACCAAGACGCTCACCGAAAACGGCTACCGCCGAAGGTTCATCGAGAAATATAGTCAAGTACGACGAAGGGACCTAGTTCACATGGTACCTACGAAGCCTGTAATCATTGAACTGCCATTCACAGGTGACGTTTCCTCGTTAAGGACCACAAGGCGTCTGATCTGTGCCGTGCAGACAAATTACTATGCCGCAAAGGTCGTTGTCATTAATAAAACCCAAAAACTGCCACTTCCTTCTGTAGAGGAGGCTCAGTCTATCGAGGCCCAATCGCATTGCATTTACCAATTCATTTGTGACTGCGGCGCCAGTTACATAGGCAGGACCGATAGAACATTGAGTTCCCGAATGAAGGAGAATATACCTAAGTGGGTTCAAATTTCGACCGCGCAGGAAACTGGCCGGAGTCAAGCTGCTTGTCTGCGTAAGCCACCAGCCTCTTCGATCGGCCGACACTTATTGACCACAGGTCACCGAGGCGAGGACAATTCGGCGTTTACAATCCTATTACAGCACACCAATTCTCTCCTCCTCCGTTTCGCAGAGGCGATTGAAATTAACCGGATTAAGCCGATGCTTTGTGTTCAGAAACAATTATCGGTCAGCATTAGACCGCCCTGGGGTTATAACCCCATCAGTATTTGTTTCTCCTTGCACCACCATAACACATGCCTTTTGGAGTTAAGCTTCCGTCGAACAACTATGGTTGGATGGAACGAACCCGCTTTTTTTCTGATCAGATTGTTGAAGCGACCAATGCAAATCAGATCGATCAGAATGATGTATTGTATGAGGTGGGTGTTGGTTCGGTGTATTCCTACGGATATCCAGCACAACACACAGCTATTTGGTGACATCAGTTAAACCCATCGGGGTGTCTGTTAATGGCCGTCTGATCATGAGTTCCTCCTTTCTTATGTACGAGATCTAGTCCTGATGGTTTGTCATCAGCTCTGTAGCTGGAAGGTAAGGGGATATGGCTGTACTATGGAACACTTGTAATCAGGTCTTGCAGTTCGACCTTGAACGTTTCACTGGAAGATGCCGAGGATGCCAGGTCGTGCGTGTTGCAATCACCGGAGATAGGAGCGTGGCTGTAAGTTGGGAGTAGACTTTTTGTCAATCCCGTTATTAGGCGGGAATTCATCTCTGGACAGGAGGTTGGGGGCGATAAACCACTGCCACAAATCAGCTGTCAATTTAACTGGATCAGATAATAATCATAATACAATAATAATAATAATAATAATAATAATAATAATACTCTTACTCCTGATTTGTCCGATCGTAGTCTCCAAGTAGCCAAGTAGCCATTCAGGTTTTCAACCGACTCCGCACGCGTACACTCGACATACGCGGTGTGTAGACAGTCCTTTATCGATGGCGATGAGACAACGGGTTAGTGAACACTCAATGCTGTAGTGCATGCAATTATCAGATAATGAACCGACTGCTTGTTTACTGACAACCACAAGGTGAGCGCAGGTTGAGTACTGTGAGAGCACTAGGTTTCAAAAAGCTTAAAACGGCCACCGCGAAAGCAATGTGCACGGGGCCAGTATGGACTCATATTTGAGCCTGCAGTAATATGGGCGAAAACGAACGCGATTCGAGTTCTAATTGATGCGAATTATGTGTGCGAGTTTTACATGCAACTGCATACAGAAGAAATACGGGCGAACAGCCCAGATGCCGTAGGTATATGGCAAAACCGAACACTTTGGAGTGATTAGGCCACCGCACCTCAATGGAACAGAAAGCCACCGGACCGCTATATAAGTTCCCACCCCTGGAAGAGGATCACTGTAGGCTCCTAGGTCAGCGTGAGAAATGGCCAGTCGCCTGCCAGCCTTCTGAGAGACTATAATGCAAGACTTGAAACGCATAAGTTGGAGGAGAATTTATGTGATCGAAACCTTGCAACTGTCCTTATTGGCGGTTTTTAAAAGAGAAAACAGCAGATGGAAGACTTCGTTCGGCAACCTTCCTACCCGAGTGTGTGTTTAGTCCATTGCAGATGATCCAATGTTCGCGATACTTGGAAGGAGAAGGGACGCAGGTGAGTGATGGGCGATAACCACGAAGTGGATAAGATGATGGCCATCAATAACCGTAGGGTGCGAAAGTTTGAACGCCGCAGTTTGAAACGGACACCTTTTGAAACTTTGCAAGCCTTTATGCCTTTTTGCGGTTGCTACAATTGTGTGAAAATGCTGGTCTCTTTCTCGCGTGCAATAAGTCCCCGCACAGTACCCGCAGAAAAGTGACGTGGCGCCCACCAGCTTCAGACCATCCAGAAACGCAACTAAAACACATTGCAATCAAAATTAGCGTTAGAAAGAGTGTCAAAATCTGACACTCAATTTGGAGTGCGAACGTGGACTCTTTTGCATGTATTGAACTGCGAGTACGTTTCGGTGAACTTCCACAACGTCGCCAACTGGCGAAGTCAGATTTACTGAATGTGTATCAAAGTACACTGGCATCCGGACTAAGTAAGCGCCTACTGAGCTCGCTGAAAATCACTGGTCGCACATTCGCCGGACATTACTATCAGCAATCATGTAATCATGCGGCAAACCAAATTGACAACATTGAGCAAAGAAACAAATTTTACACGAGGTAAGCAGCACTGCTTTAACGACCCCGTTGAGCGGTCTGGTAACAAAGCACTTAGTACTTTAAGTATGAAAAGAAGGACTTATCGTTAGTGATACTGTAGTCACGTACTCCGCGTAGTTCAACTGCACCGTCAGGTGACAACAAATAAATGCAAGCTAAATACCAAGAGTAGACTGAAGAGTGTGAAGTAACAAAATGTAAGTAGATAAGCGCGTCACCCAGCTGTCCTTTAAATATGGCTGGTGCCAGTGCACGAAAGACCGGTTTGGAGTGAGCATACCAAGGGTGACATCCTTGGATAAAGAGAGAAATTGCTACAGCATTCCAGACGGCTCCACTGTTTTGAAGGTTTCAGGGAGTGCTTTCTAACTTTGTCTTGCTTCTGAGTAGCAGTAAATACACAGGCTTCTGATAGTGCGAAATCAAGTAAGCCATTATCAGGTCGCCTCGTACATACCATCTGCTTAATGCTCTCACAAGTTACAGCCTCCGCTCCTATTGACATACTTAGATGCCCGAGGTTGAGAATGCGACAGTGTAATAAGGTCGTGTTTCGGCCATGGGTGCCACGTTTGAATTGCGTATTCGACACGGGGACGAACACACTCACTGAGAAACGGTCGGAAAATATCCCAACTTCCGTCGCAACGACCCGATGTGTTGATTCCCAGCTTTCCAGACCTTTTCGGATTGTCGAGAAGAATCTAAGTCATCCTGAACCAGCACAATCCGGTCGGGTCCGACGGAAGATCGTTGTAGTACTTGCGTTTCGAGCCTGAAGGGCTATTTGCTCCGGTGTCGTATGGAAAGTACCTTGCATTTACTCACATTGAATTCCACCAACTTTTGGCTTGAACAGCGATGTGCCATGTCTGGGTCAGTCTAAAGCAGATGCTGGTTGGGATTTCCCTGAATTCTGCACCACCAAGTTGGTTGTTGACTTACTCGAACCACTACACAAAGACTTAACATTTGATACGGTGAGTGATACATTTGATTTTGTAAAACAAATAGAAGGTCTAGATGTGAAATAAAAAGTGACACTTTCATTTGCTGTGGAGTTACTTTTTACAAATGTTCCTTTGATATAGACAGTCAGCTTCATTTGATAGTGCCTAGCTGATATAAACATTGCTGTTGGTATTCCTATCCAATCATAGAGCTATTCCTGCACGCACCTTCAACAAAAATTTCTTGTTCGACGGAAGGCATTAATCCCAAATAGATGGATTCGCCACGGGGTCTCCTTTAAGACCACACCTTGTCGACTTCTTCCTCGCGAAAATTGATCGCGGCCCTCTTCGGAGCCTTCTAGCGTCTCTTCATATATATCGTCGGTGTATGGACGATACATTTATCGTCTGCGACTCCCAACTCAATCAACTGAAAAGCCTTGACCAGGTTAGTAACGCGCATCCAGCTATAAATGTTGCTTACGTGATAGAGAAAGATGGGAAAAATCCAGGTTTTGGATGTGTCACTATGGCGGAGAGCTAACGGGTCCCCTGCGAGGAGGGTCTTACGAAAGACAACATGGATTGTTCAGTTTATGCAGTTGCTTAGCCGTGTGCCTATGAAATACAGGCGCAATCTTGTGTGCTGTTTGCATTATCGAGCCGCAAGTGTCTGCAGGCCAGAAACGTCAGACGCTTAGAAGGGTTTCATCCTTGCGATCCTACAGGCCAATGGGTATCCGGCTTTGTTTATCAAAAGATATCCTATTTTTATGATCACCTTAAAACATTAAGAACCGTAAAGAAAAAGCACATCTTCAGTTCAGTTCTCTATGTAGCGGATATCCACTAGTATTTACTGACCATAATACTGTCGATCGTAATGAACCAAACCTATCTTGCTGCTAGAGTGCACGTTCTTCCCGAAACAGTCCTGCTCATCACCAAATGTCTCGAATACAGAATCCCGGCTTGTTCCGAATCATTTGTGTTATAGCAATTCACCTGCATCTCTGGTACAAGATTAGCGTGGTACACGTACAGGCGTCTGTTTAAGTGGATAGCAGAACGCTGTCCTGCCTATCTTAGACATGGCATGGATAATATTGTCAACAGCTCAATCCTTAACTATTTGATTACCACTGGGAATCAGATTCGAACTGAGGATGGACTTAAAATCGTCTATACTTTGTTGAAGCGCATTTCCAACGGACCTAGAAAGCGCCTGCTGGCCCCTGCCGAAGCAACGGTATTCAGGCTATTACAACGTGAATGAATGAAGCAAAAGAGGCTAATACAAGCTCACAGTTTGCTTTGGCCGTGCCCAAGATTCTGTCCGTATCTGACAGCCATCCCGGCCTAACTGTGAGCTTTGCTCTCCATCAGCCTTTTGCGTTCTTACTTTGCTGTGTTTTCGTTCGTATACTCGCGACGCGATGTTGTACCACCTGACTTGATTGACTGAATTATCTATCGGCTTCACTGACCCTACTTTAGACTGTGATGTGACCTCTATCACCCAGCGCTAGTTAGCTTCCCGGTTGTCATAATCTTCTTCAAAATTGGAAATACCTGATCAGAAGTATCGAAAAGACATCTCTTCGCAAGTATCCTTCTAAACATTAGGAAGTTCGAAGCAAGTGCCTGTGCGTGGTATTTACTAAATATCAAAATCAATCGAGGCCATGTAATTGGGTCCTGAAGCGCACCATACTCGACTTGTATGGACTTAGATTTGGAGCACCGAACTCTGACCACTTACTGCCGGTGAGGTAGAAAGCTGGAGCTCCAGCTTGGAAGAGGGTCATCAATCCCACAAACCTGGAGCTTGGTAAGGAATATTCGATGATCTAGAGACTCGAAGTCCTCCGAAAAATCCAGGTGGAACAGATCAATTTCGTCGTCAACCTCAGCTGAATCGGTCCACCAACTGCGTGCTCTCAGAAAATTCCTCATGCTGCCGTGCTGCTTAGGCACAGTGATGTTGCATTTAGCCAGCAATGATGGAATCCATGTCCTTAGACAATATCGGGAGGAAGGGATACGAATTGGTAAACTGGAACAATGGTTTTATATGGGTAGAATAATTAAAGCAGTACAGGTCCCGCAGGATGACCATGGGGAAAATAAAAATTTAGAAAATAATTTGTCAGCAAATTTAGGTTCACACCAGTGGACTCACTGCGGTATTCGTGGCATAAAATGTCAACCCACTATGAGTCATGTTCCTTAACACACTTGTGTATCTGTTTGCACCGATTTCGTGAGGACTGGACAGCATAATGTTTGTCTGCGTCCTGTTGTCACTAAATGAACCGAAGTCAACTCAGCTAATGCAGTTGTTGTAATGCAGTACTGACAAAAGTCGAAAGAGCGTTCCAGGGTTGATAAATGCAAAGATAAAAAATAGTTCCGGCGGCTTTCCAGCCGACTGTGATGCGTAGCCAGTTTTCAGCTAGTGATCACTCAGTTTTGGATTGCGGCTTAGCTTTAGAAGGTGGCGGCAAGCGTGATCGGGGTTTTACAAGATCTGGTACACCAGAATGATTAGCACTGGCTGTCAACCGCTTCGGGTTTTGCTTCCCACCCTCGAAGGGCAAAGCGTTCCTCCAAGATTGGCCTGGACCGCCTCCTACGCTGACCCTTGGTGGGGATCAGCCAAAGGTCGTTAAAAAATTCAACTACCTAGGAAGTTTTATTAGCGCACGTGGGATTGAAGATGAGATCACCAACCATATAGCAAAGTCCAGATGCGCATTCGCTAATCTTCGCCACTTAGGGGGCCGGCGAGACAGCACTCTCACCCTGAAGGGTAGAGTGTATAATGCTGCGGTACGTTCGACCCTACTGTACGGTTGCGAAACCTGGCCCCTTAGCTCAGCGGACATAAAGAGGCCAGTTACGTTCGACCACCGGTGCCTTCGCAACTTAGCACACTTCTGGTGGGAACACCGCATGAGCAACGAGCGTGTTCGACACCTTGTTTACGGCACAAGAAGAGGAACTGAACCACTCAGCACCGTTATTTCACGCACCAGACTCAGATGGTTTGGCCACGTGTTACGCATGCCAGCCCACCGACTCCCGCGTCGTGCGTTGTTTGTGCGTCGGGGGTGTGGATGGAAGAAGCAGAGGGGTTGCCAAGCGATGACTTGGTCGTGAGGAACGAAGGCCCTCACATTGAAGCTGGCCTCAGTTGGAGCGTCTCGGCTCCCTGGTTGGGGTCTGACGGACGATGAGCATGTTTGGCTGGATACACTTGTTGATATGGCTAGGAGCCGAACGGCTACCACCCTTGGAAATTGGGATGACGATATCCTGCTTCCACATGCTGGAGACTTGCTGTTCTTCCAGGCATCTTTGAAAAAACCAAGTTAATGGTTCAGCTATCTTCGTAGCTGACACCTGAAGTGCTTTTGAGAGAATGTTGTCAACAACGGGGAACTATGGTTGCGTAACGATATTAGCTTCCCCTAAACCGTCGCTGGACTCAAAGTGACGTATGTGAATATTGACGTCTGGGGGAATGGCAGAGGTATTTGACCTGCTGGTGGCGTGTTGAAATACTGAAGCATATTGCAGCCGTAGGATGTCGGTGGCCTTCACGGCAGTTTGAGCACATCCATTTTCCGAGGTACTTGGGGAAACATTACGGTTCACATTCCGAAGGCTATTCACATAGCTGTAAAGAAACTAGTTTTTATCACAAAACCTTCCGCTAGACTCTGCTGGTGTACTAATTTGTCCTCACATACAAGTGTGGTCCAGGGATTACGATGCACGACATAGTAGCTCCAGTTGTCAGGGTTAGGATTCGGACCTTACATATGCCACACTGCGCCTTTTAACGCCATGCATTTTCGGCTTCTGCTGCTAGTGAGTGATGGTGTTCTTATAGAACCAATGGAACTGTTTGCAGTTGCGAATTGAATCAGATCGCTAAACTTGTCAGCCAACTCCGTCCATGCATTAGCAATGGAGCAGTTGTCTGAAAAATCCCAAATGGCATCCGAACAAATTCTGTGAGTGTGTCGTAGTGTGTGATTGTTCCAAACAGGTTACTATGTTCCTGTGGATAGTCCGTATAACATAGATAGTCGTGAAGTATTGTTTTGTGGTCACTCCACCTCATTGGCATCTTCAGCTTTGGCCTCTAGATCATGAGCTCTCAGTTCGTGAGCACTAAATCAAGCACAGATGAATTATTTCCCCGTTCGGAATCTGTTGGGCGAAATAATATGGCTCAAGAGCGGGATGCTTACAATAAGCTCATGCAGGTCTGCCGTGAATTTTTCGTTAGGTGAAGCTGGAACTTCCAAGTCGTGTACATTGAAGTAGCCAGAGATGAGAACATGGATGTATCGTCGTCGAAGTGATTTCCCCAATAGTAATGTCAGGCGGGAGACCATCTCTGGTGTAGACATTGTGGGGAAGATAAACCACTGTCAAAAGGCAAAAGTCGTTGCGCCTTAGTCGCTGACTGCATCAGAGCGAGTTCCTGAGTAGCGTTTCCGATTCGTCCGCCGGTTCGCACTGAAAGTCGTTACGGTAATAGAAAATTACCCGACCGCCCTTACAGGGGCGATCGTTCAGAATAATGGACAGACCATGTATCGCGACTTAGGCGTCAGTAATTTCTGTATGCAGTCTATTCTCAGTTACGAATATGAGGTCCCAGACGTGTGATACTTGACGTAGCCGCAGTTCGGCAAGCTTGCTCAGAAGACCTTGTGCATCAGTGTATATGCAGGATAGTTCCTCTGTTTTTATCAATGAGTAGTAGGAAGCGCGTTTTGGGTAGGATATTGTGCCTATCGGTGAAAGGTCGACAAATAATGTTTTTTGGGTGGGGCGATGAGGAAATCCTCTATGTCACATCCAGGGATCCCGCCAGTACCTCTAAATTCCTCTCTTCCTAAATACTTTACCAGGTATGTTGGCCAGTTTCCTTGACTAGTTGCGTGAAGTTATCTAAACGGTTTTTTGAAGGTGGTTCGACTAAGTGGCTGCTTTCGTATGTTTTCTTAGCGTAAGCTACTTTGATTCGGAGCTCGGAAGGAAGGCTGTTACGGCCGACATACCAGCTCTCTAACACTGGCGTCGATATTCGTCTGGATTGAAGCCCCACTTTCACAATTCGCGAGCAATTTCCCTTGTAATTTGTCGATTTGCGTAGCGTCGAGGTTGATCGCGTTCTGATATTTTACAAGAACAGGGTCTCTCGAATGTATCGCCACTGCTCCTAGGAGTGGGCGGTCGCTTCGGACTCATTATGACCTCCAGCCTCGAGAACACCGTGTATAAGTATGGCCCTAGCCACTGAGGCGAAGTTCTGTTCCCACCTTTGTGAACAGGAGTTATTTTTCCAAACTTACGTATGGCAGGAATCCGGTTCTGGCCTAAGAAGCGCTGGAAAAAGTGAGCCTAATGTTCCGCTGACAGCTGTACTGTTGTTCCCGGTGCTCCTGGGCAAATAGTATGGCATTCGGGGGGTGGGCTGTGGTTGCGCGGAGACCACAGCTTCTACAACACACCCTCAACAGTAAAAGAGACCTAGGTGAGTCCAGTCGGCGGGGAGACAAATTTTGAAAGACCACGTGACCCTCTGGAAGGTGGGGCCAATTGCATCTGCAACACATTTGCCGCTACTGTAGCCGCTCTTGTTGGACGAGCAGCAAGCCGGAGTCTCACGATACAAAGGCTATTGGCATCCTTGTATAACAGTTTGTGGTTGGCGTTAACTCGTTACGATGTTGTTTTGTGAGGCCGCCTTATCTTCCCTGAACAGTTGAGTGCAGTGCTTACCTTTGGCTACGTCTTTGGCCCACGTTTCTGGCGTTGGAGAGGATCTATAATCTCGCCATGCCGCACTGCGCACCGCCATCCCTTCTCAAGTTCTGCTCCTCACGAAAGGAAATGATTTAGACAGTTTGCCAACTCCGGCCTCCACAGCATCTGTAATCAGCCGACTGAATTTGATGGCGAACTCGAGCCAGGCAAATTCCGTGGGGTGTGCCTGGTGAGGAATGGCCAAGTTGTAGCACTAACAAGCTGGGTTAAGCAGTCAATGTGTGTGTGGGTGTGGGTGTGTACGTATATGTGTGTGGTGCGCACGGCCTCATAGTTCTCATCCCATATTCAGTTTAGCAGATGAAGTTGCAACCGATGACCTCATGATCACCGTGGTCTTAAGAACAGTCTGTACCAGGCCGGCCCGCGTTAACATTCCAACTGGCGCGCGGCATTATCATGCAATAATAAATTTTGGTTTGGACTTTTCCATACATGTATAATTTTTGTTATTATCTTAATGTCAGATTGAAAAGGGCCCGACATATTTTTACCTCTCAAAATGTGGTCCTCCTTACAAAAAGTTTGGACCCCCCCTTGCCTGTACTAATCATTTGACCCTCATTGGTAGGCACGAAATACAAAACAGATGGTTTGTTACCTGCTCTGAAAAGATTGGGCAAAATGAAATGATTTAAAGTGAGACGCTGGGTACGAGTTCTTGCAGAACTGCTTTGAATTGTTCAAAGATTGTAGCATGGGTTTCTAAACAAGGTACGAGGAATTCACTCATGATCAAGATGTGAGTGTACATCTGGCATAAACTGCCTCTTAGAGCATTCGCGTGGTAGCAGGCAATTTCTGGCGTAAGTGCGGTACACCAAAGCTAAAAGGGAGGTAAATCCGCCATGTAACCGCTGGCAGAACCCAAAACAAATTCGGGAAATGCGTAACGAAATATTACATTGCCAAAGATTTTATTCCGCTAATATAATGTGGAATTTTCCATCATAATTTGTGAGACTATCGTCTCGGATGATCGACATTCGCGGTAGCAAAATTCAGCGTTAGATATTTCAACTTGCAATAATGTCTGAAAGTTACTGATAGTATTATATCGCCTGGAAAACTGGTGGGCATAGCAACCCGCCAGCTAATTGAAAAGGACGAGGAAAATCTGGATGGTCAATTTTGGATTACACATTGATTGGATTGTGACGCGATTCACATTGAAGTGAACAATGACAACTGCAATCGCTAGGGTTGTAGCGGGAGCACATGGAAATTGTGAGTTGCCCGCTTGAAAACACTGCACAACCACCACGCGTTTCAATGTAATTTCATCTCATCAGGTGGAGAGAGCAGGTCACGAAAGCGAGGCTGTTGAAATATTAGCGGAGTCCTCTACCCCATTGGCTACCATGTAACGGCGGGCAACGTTCGTCATAACGGTGAATGAATAATTGGATAGTGAATTCTGTATTACAGCTTGTGTGATTGGATTGCAAAGCGCAACCTCATTGTGGACCGCGTTTCACATAGAAGTGAACATTGGTCATTGCGCTCACTGGTACCGGAGCATAAGCTGATGGATATTGGTAGTTCCCTGCCCAAACACATTGCAAAACCTCGAGCGTTTCGATGTAATTTCATCTCATCAGGTGGAGAGAGCAGGCCTCGAACCAGAGTCCATTGGAATAGGAGCGGAAAACTTTACCACAATTAGCTACCGGGTTAAAGCTAGCGAAGCTTGTCACAACGGTGAATGACTCATTGGACGGTCAATTTTGGTTTACATGTTGTCTGATTAGATTGCGACGCGCAAGCTCAATGTGGATTGCGATTCACATTGAAGTGAATATTGTTCATTGCGATCACTAGGACTGTAGGTGAACCAGATGGAAATTAAGAGTTTCCCGCCCGAAAACACTGCAAAACCACAACGCGTTTCGATATCAGTGCATCTCATTTAATGGTGAGCGAAGGTTGCGAACCCGCGACCATTAGAACGGGAGCGGATACGTCTACGTCGCTTGGCAACTGCGGCGCGACGAGCAACGCTTGTCACAACGGTGTATGACCAATTGAATGGTCAATTATGGATGTCACGTTGTGTGATTGGATTGCAAAACGCAATCTCAAGGTGGACCGCAATTCACATCGTAATGAACATGGATCACTGCGAGCACTAGGACCGTAGTCGAAGCAGATGGAAATTGGGAGTTACCCGCTAAAAATCTGCACAACTACGAAGTGTTTCGATGTCATCTCATTGCATCAGTTAGAGAGAACAGGCCACGAAAGGGCGGCCGTTTAAATATTAGTGAAAACGTCTACCCATTTGGCTACCGGGTCAAGTCGAGGAAATTTTGCTACAACGGTGATGGAAAATTGTATGGTCACTTTTGAATTACACGTCGTGTGATGGAATGGCGGTGCGCAATGTCAATGTGGCCCGCGATTCACATTGAAAAGTATCTTAGTCACTGCGATCACTAGGACGGTAGTCGAAGCAGATGGAAATTAAGAGTAAGCTGCCCAAAAAGGCTGTACAACTACCACGCGTTTCGATATCATTTCATCTCATCAGGTGGAGATTACAGACCTCGAGCCCATGGCATTTTAATAATAACCGAAACCTCTACCACTTTAGTGACCAGGTCATGGTTAGCAACATTTTCACAGAGGTGTATGACTAATTGGATGGTCAAATTTGCATTACACTTTGCGATATTGGATGGTGACGCGCAATCACAATGTGAACCGCAATGCACATTGAAGTGAATCTGCGTCAATTTCATCCATTGAACCGTAGCCGAGGCAGATGGAAATTAGGAGTTGCCTGCCCGAAAACACTAAACAATTTAGACGCGTTTCGATGTCAGTTCAACCCGTCAGGTGGAGATAGCAGGCCTCGAACCCCGGACCATTTTAATAATATCGGAAGCCTATATCCCTTTGGCTACCGGTTCACGGCAAGCTTTCTTGTCACAATGGTGATTAACGAAATGGATGGTCAATCTTTGCTTACACGTTATGTGATTTTATTGCGCCGCGTAATCTCAAAAAGGGGCCGCGATTCATATTGAAGAGAATCTTGATCAAAGCAATCAATATGACCCAAGCCAAAGTAGATGAAACTTGGAAGTTGCCTGTCTGTAAAACCTGCACAACCACGACACATTCCGATACAATTTTATCTCATCAGTTGGAGATAGCATTACTCGAAACAGCCAACATTGGAATATTAGCGATGTTCACTACCCGTTTGGCTTTCGGACCTTTGTGAGCAACGCCTGTCACCACGGTGAATGACAACCATTTTGGTAACTTTTTGGATTACTGATTGTATGCTTGGATTCCGATGAGCAATCTAAATGTGGACCACGATTCGATAATTTGGTCAGCCAATTAGTCATTTCCGTTTTAAGAAGCATTGCACGTCGTGATATGGTAGCCGAAGCGCGAGATTTTTCTACCAATTTCCAATGGTCACGTGTAAAGTGTCTTCTACACCTTATGATATGAAATGACATCGAAACGTGTCGCCGTTGTGCAGGTTCTCAGTCGCGCAATTCCCAAATCGAATCAGTTTTTGCAACCGTCCTGGTGATCGCAGTGATCAAGGTTCACTTCAGTGTGAATCACGGTTCACAATTAGATTATTCTTTGCAAGAAAATCACATAACGTGTAATCTAAAATTGGCTATCCAATTCTACATTCACCGTTGTGTAAAGAGTTGCACGCCGAGACTCAGTAGGAAAACTGGTTGGGTTTTTCTCTACTATTACCCCAGTCGCCGGTTCGAAACCTGCAATCTCAACCTGCTTTGAATTGATGACAACGAAACGAATTGTGGTTGTTCAGTGTTTTCGGGCAGGGAACTCCAACTTGCCATCTGCTTCGGCTGCGGTCCACGTGATCGCAGTGACCAAGGTGAACTTCTATGTGAATCGCTGTCCAAATTGAGATTGCGCATCGCAATACAATCACACAACGTGTAATCCAAAATTGACCGTCCGATTAGTGATTCACTGTTGTGACAAGCGTTGCTCGCCCTGAGCCGGTATCCAAAGTGGCAGAGGCTTACGCTACTAATAGCATGTTGGAGATTTCGAGGTCTGCAATGTCCACTTGATGAGACGAAATGTTGTGGGAGTGGGTCGTGGTTGTGCAGTGTTTCGGATGGGAAACACTTAATTTCCATATTCTTCGGCTATGCTCCTGGTGATCGCTTGACCAAGGTTCCCGTGAATGTGAATCGCGGTGCGCATTGAGATTAGGCGTCGCAATCCAATCCCACAACGTACACTTTAAAATTGGCCATCCTATTTTTCAACACCGTGGTGACAAGTGTTGCTCGCCGTGGCCCGGTTGAAAATGGGGTAGAAGTTCCAGTTAATATTCGAATGGTCCCAGGTTCGACGCCTCCTCTCCAAACTTGATGAGATGAAGTGACCTCGAAACGCGTCGTGGTTGATCAGTGTTTTCGGGCCGGAAACTCCAAATTGCCATCTTCTTCGGATACGGTCACAGTGATCGCATTGACCATGATTCACCTCAATATGAATCGCGGTCCCCCATTGTGATTGCGCGTCGCCATCCAATCACACAACGTGCAATCCAAAATTGACCAGCAAATTAGTCATTAGACTTGCGGGAAACGTGATCCCAACATCTGATTCAGTTCGGGACTTATGAATTAGATACTCCAAGTCTTTCAATTTCTCTGAACATGTTCTTTATCAGGTTGCGAAAGCAAGGCAGTTATGCGGATATATCTCCAGAACTTTCTCCCTACCAGAAGCACGACTTGAATCATTCAAGACAATTGTACGACCGAGTCTGGAATATTGTTCTATTGTTCACAGCCAACTGAGAAAGAGAGACAGAACGGCTATGGAAAATGTCCAAAGATCATTTACCAAGCTGGTCATGAGGCGCTGCTCAAACCCGAATTATTATGATCGCTGTCGAAAAGTCCAGCTGGATCCACTTTGGCTGAGACGCTTAAAGAACAATCTCGTTCAATTCTACAATATTATAAACCAACGAATTTACGCAGACAGCACCGCACTTGAACTACGGAAGACTGCAGTCTACCCACACGTAATGACGGCTAGTTGATACATACAAACCTTTCTAGTCAAAAAACTCGGTCGAATTTCTTCTTAGTGAGATACACTTATCTGTGGAACAAACTATCCCTACAGATACGCATGTGTACAATCCATGTCACATTTCGAAGTCTCCTTCAGACCTTCCTCACTATACCAAACGCTTTGAAGATATTTGACTCACAGCAAACACTAGAAACATTGACAGAAGTTGGTATAAAAAACATATGAGAAGATAATCGCTTACAGCTAGCTTACCTGTTACATGTCATTACATACCATACCAAATCCTGTGTCTTTGCAGCCTAATAGTCCCTTCCTTTATTATCTACTCCTGACGATACAAACATCCGTAAATCTTACATATGAGTTGCAGGGGTTCAGAACTCAAGGAAAAATAATCATGATCCGAAATGCTATCAGTAAACTTTTCTTTAATGTTATGAGAGGTATTCACTATACAAATGATTGCTCCCAATTATGAGGCCGTGTACCGTCTGTCGGTAAATATACAAATTTATTTATTTATTTTTTTATTCACCGTTGTGACAAGCACTGCTTGTCATGACTCGGTAGCCAAATTCATAAAAGTTTCGGCAACTATGTCAATGGTCAGGAATTTAAGGTCTGCTGTCTCCACCAGATGAAATGAACTGACGTCGAAACGCTTCTTGGCTGTGAAGTTTTTCTGGGGGGCGGACAACTCCCAATTTTCATTTGCTTGAACTGCTATTCTAGTGATGGCAGTGAACAAGGTTCAATTCAATGTGAATCGCGGTAAACATTGTGATTGCGCTTCGCATTCTAATTACACAACGTGTAAACCAAAATTTACCATCCATTTATTCAATAACGGTTGTGACAGCCGATGCTCGCCGGAACCCGTTAATCATATTGGTAGAAGTTTCCGCCACTGGTTCCAATGGTCATAGAATCTAGGTTCGCTATCTCTACCTGCTGAGATGAAATTACATCGAAATGCGTCGTGATTTTGCGATTTTTTCTGGCGGAATGCCCTCTCGATATGCTCGTCTTAGTTTCAGCAAGATAAAAAACTTAATAGTAAGACCGATTCTCTCCGTTTCAGCACTGAATGTCCCTCTCTTCCACTAGTTAGACGTATAACCGTTTTGGCGCAGAGGCACGATGGGCTGACAAAGATGGTAGTGCAGACAGCAGTCTTGAACTCTGTCCCACATGAACCAGACCAATCAACACTTCGAAACACGATGCTCAACATCATGCTCCAATCCAGAACAGTGTAAGGTTAAACCGTCCTGCCTCTAGCGGCTGCACCTAAAGATGTGTTCGTCACAAATTCTTCGACAAATTCACCCGCCACACTGAACACTGTTAAAGGGCCGCCAACCTACGCGTCCGCTTTTGCAACCTATATAGCGGAGGCACTTCGCATCGCAACTCGGCCTGCTGCCAAACCAGTTACTACCGCCAATACTATCACGGGACTCAAGACCTCATCATCTGTCCAACCGAAGAAAGCAGCCACTGGTCCCTCCAGAAAGGAGAACATGAAACACTACCGTAATTCTCTAACTGTTATTTGCTCTATTGTGAGTGAATCCGGGTCGAACTCCATAATAGATAAGACACTAGACGACAAAAATCAGTGGGACTCACTGTGTCTACCAATACGGCTGCAAACTAAACCAGACGGTATGATGCCTCTCGTCCGTCACCCAAACTCCGTACAATACGGTGAAGAGCGGTTACTCCAGTTAACACTTCAGTCAGGTAATGATGCAGAGGCTGTTCTCTTGTCAGCCATTTGTCTCCGTACCACCACATGCACTGTTCGAATATTTCCATAAGTTCCTTGGAGCGAACGCCAGAAAAGCAAACAAAATCCGGATGACTTCCATAAACAACAAGACGCAACATCTACCCTTGTTCACCGTGTCCCCGAGCTACAAACATCAAGCTAGCTGGAGACCAAAGCGCTTAACTGGAATGAATGGCGTTTTATTCGTGAAGTACTCTCACTCGAATCTGTTATCGCTAATTCGACATCAAGGTTACCGCTATCACCTAACTACAAAGGGTGTCGTCCCCGAATGATGAAAGTATCATTGCACTATGGACTAATGATAGGACATGTGAACAAAATGTGACACAAAAAGCGTACAATGCCACCATCCGAAATATGTGTAAAACCGATAGGCACCGGACCACAGATGGACAATTTAACACTGACCAAGCAACTTACGAATACAATTCTGTCACATGTAGCTCAGAACGCAGACAATGCCAAAACACACTGGCAGCTGAAGGAAGACAGGATGGTCACCATCTTGTTGGCTCTGAGAGCTCTATACAACAACCTGAACTTACCCTAGGGCCTGCGTCATCGGTCCTACAAAAAATCGACCGGCAGCCGACTCTGCAGGGGTAGGCATAGACTCTCACCTATAACCAGCATCCACAAACACGCTTCTGACCACCGATGCCCTCACTTGCTTGTATGCCAACGCACAAGGCCTTCTCAGAAAGCTAACCGAACCTCGTATGCGTCAGGTCCCCACTCCTTGGGACTTAGTTATGGTCACCGAAGCATGGAGGAACACGGAGATCGCGGATGCTGAGACTGCACTGCCCGGCATGAATTCCATACGAGATGATCGACCTGGCAGAGGAGGGGGAGTGCTCCTGTACTATCGATCCGACCTGCATATTGATGTCATTTAGGACGTAAAAAGCAAAGTCGTCGATCCTCTTTGGTGTCGTATTCACCTAAGACGTGGTAAGGTGTGTTTACTAGCCATGGTTTACCGCCCCCCAATGTTCACCTTGGAAATGGTGCCATGCCAACTTCTGCGATGAAGCGAGCCTGGCACGGCCAAACAGTCACGTCCTTCTAGTGGGGAACTTCGACCTGAACGCAATTGAAGTTCCAGCATCGCACAGAAAACAAATCAAGGCGCATTTGCAAGAAGTGATTGCCCATGTACTTTGTCACCTCTCCCACGCGATTCCGAACAGGTGTCACACCCTCTGTTTTGGACCATGTGCTCTCCAATGAGGAAATAATGGTCAACACCGTGACCATAGATGCACCACTTGGCCGTAGCGGTCAAGCGATGTTGCGCTTTCGTTACATCTGTTACCCGGAGTACATCAGTGAGAATAACGTGGGAACCTGTGTTGTTACACATTACGATATACTGTCCAACTTCGTTCAAGAAACCGACTGGTCCTTCCTGGCCGAGAAGCCGCCCAATGTCGCCTGGACGTTCTTCGTCACCCAATTCATTGGGCTAGTGGCAAATGCGTCAGAAAGTAAAGTCTTTCGTCCGAAGTAAACGAATAAGTTCCTGAGGAGCAGTACTAGAAAATGCATGGCCGTAACGGATTCAGCCTGGCGCTCTTACAAAGCCTGTCCAAGTAATCTGACCTGGGGCGCTTACCCAACTCAACAAAACCACTGCGTCAAGTTGATCCGCGAAGATAAACGCCAGCACCAACAAAAATTAGCGGATAAATTCAGTACAAATCCCAAGTTGCTGTATAGACATTTCCACAAGCTTTGCAGAATGCAGCGCGGGATCCCGGTTTTACGTGCAACTGATGGTCTTGCGCAAACCGCACAAGATGCAGCCAAGATGCTTCGCCAACAATTCTTCCATACTTTCCGGACTGAACCATTATTTCATCCGACTTTTACACAGCTTCCATCGCCATCAGGGTTAAAGCACGTATCGTTCATGGCAGCCAATGTGAAGAAAACGCTAATGTCATTGCGCGTGCACAGCTCATCTGGCGTGGAGACATCAAACCGCATGCGTTGAAAACAGCGGCCATGTCCCTTGAGGAACCATTAGCTCGGTTCTTTCAACGTTGTCGCGGCGAAATGCAGGTTCTGATAATGTGGAAACATGGAGTAGTCACTCTTATTTATAGAGGTGGTAATCGTTTGGAACTCTCGAACTACCGTCCAATCACTCTCCTCTCTGTATTGTTCAAATACTTGAACGCATAATTGCAGAGGTGCTCATAGGATATCTTGAGAGCAACAACAGCGTAATGTCACAGCAGCACGGATTCCGCCGAAATCGAACCTGCATTACAAACTTGCTGCTAGCCCGAGCAAGCTGGACAGCGTCAGCCGATGACAGAGTGGGAGTCGACGTTGTCTACCTGGACTTCTCGAAAGCGTTCGATCGTTTGGACCACCGCATTCTCCTGCACAAGCTTTGAAGCTATGGAATCGGTAACCCATTACTCGGTTAAATCGACAACTTCCTCGCCCAAAGTCGGCAGAATGTGAGAATCCGCAGCTCCATTTCCGACCCAATTGACATCCAGTGTGGCGTGCCCCGAGGATCGGTACTGGGGCCACGTTTATTCCTCACATTCATTAACGCGCTTGGCAGTGTACTGCAGTCGAATTTCTTACTATTTGCAGATGATCTCAAAAGTTGGCATGCTAGCAGGACATCGAATGATCACATGGCATTGCAGAACCATCTCGACAGGGCTTATGCAGGGTCATCTGACAACCGGCTCCAGTTCAACGTGACCAAGTGCAAAGTGGTTAGCATACGCCATCAGCTTATCTATGAATATCGAATTGGGGACCAACAGTTACAACATACTTCCAAAGAAAACCATCTCTGAGTGATGGTGCAGAACGATCTTGATTGCTCTAGACAAGCTGAAAAGGTATTAGATAGAGCCAGTCAACACCTTGGACTACTGCGGAGTGCTTTCAGGAATTTTAAGCCATCAAGCTTTCCGCAAATGCTGAGCACCTAATTCAGGCCTTACGTAGAGTATGCGATCCAGGCCTGGCGTCCATGGTGCGAGCGCGACGTCGATGCACTTAAAGCTCCACAACGTAAAGTGACCAAACTCTTTAGAGGATTGTTTCATCCTTCCCACAAACGCAGATTGCAGTCCCTGAGATTGTACAGTGGTGAATATCGACGTCAGCGAGTAGACCTAATCCTGGTTTACTTAATACTGACGAACCCAACTCACCCATGTCGCAATCTGTTGCAGCTGAGCCGAAATACCAAGCTGAGAGTCCATCAGCTCAAACTGGCTACGCACTACAGTCGACTTGATTATCGACGAAACGTTTTCTACCTCCGTGTGTCTTGTGCCTGGAATGACGTTCCTACTCACGTTATCCTTGCCTCTACGTTAACGTTATTCAAAAGACTTGTTGATGAAGCACTTTCAAACTTGTATTACTTCATATAATCCGTTCCACTTGGAGGACGAAATAACGCAAACCTGAACATGTGCTTAACGGCCTTCTCCGCAAGGTGACAGTGGGGATACATGCAGAAGTGTCCATGTGATTAGCCTGGATGTGGCTAAACTGGATAAACCTATCACATCTGTCAAACGAAGAAACAAACGAGTGAGCGTTGTTTTTTTATTTCGCACATACTGAACTATAACAGCTCTGTATATTATTTTGCGGGTGTACATCCTATTCCCACTTTAAACTATCGTTATGCAGTAGTGCATTTAACTCGGTGGAAGCTTGGAATAACGATTTACTTATTCGATGATCCTTCAAGTTTTAATTTTTGCACCAAATATCCTACGAGACTTGTCAAGCACATACATTTTACCCGTGATAAACCACTGTTCATGGTTCATCTAGCTGGGCAACGGTCCAAAGGATCGCGGTGAACAAGGTTCACTGAGAGAGTGCGCGTCGCAAACCAATCACACAACGTGTAATCCAAAATTGACTAACCCATTAATCATACACCATTGTGACAAGCTTTGCATGCTGTGACCCGGTAATCAGAGTGGTAGAAGTTCCCGCTACTATTCCAAAGTTCGCGAATTCGAAACCTGCCATCGCGATTTGATTAGATGAACTTTCATGGGAATGCGTCTTGAATGTGCAGTGTTTTCTGGCGGGTACCTCCCAGTTTCCATCTATTACGGCTACCATACTAGTAATCGAAGTGACAGAGGTTCACTACAAAGTGAATCGAGGTAAAACTTGCGATTGCTCGTCGTAATCCAATCACAAAACATGTAATCCAAAATAACCCTCCCATTAGTCATTCAATGTTGTGACAATACTGTACGAATTGATCAGGTTGCAAAATATGTTGAGGTTTTGGATATTATGCAAACTGTCGCGGGCACGAGACCAAGTTTCGCCACCTGATGAAATGAAACGACATCGAAACGCGTCGTGGTTGCGCAGTTATTTGGAAGGGCAAATCCAAAGTTACCTATGCCCCGTCTAACGGCCTGTTGATCGCTTCACCAAGGTTCACTTCAATGTGTATCATGGTCCACGTTAACATTGCACGTAGCAATCCAAGCACACAATGAGAAACCAACAAATGACCATCCAATTAGTCACTCACCGTTGAGACAAGCATTATTTGCTGTGACTTTGTGGCCAAAATGGTAGAGGTTTCCACTACTATTCCAATGTTCGCGGGTTCGTGGCATGCCAGCTCAATAGTATGAGATTAAATGACTTCGCAACGCTTGGTAGTTTTGCAGTGTTTGCTGGCGGGCAGCGCTCTTATTGGGGTTGCGTGTCGCAATCCAGTCAAACAACGTGTAATCCAAACCTATACGGTTCACTGCCGTGTATACTATTGCGTAGGCAGTCAACGCACGCTCATTCGAACCAGATTTACCAGCGCTACACACTGATCTATCATACGTAAAATTAACTTATACCACTAAAGTTATAACCATTACTAACCGATTGGATTGTCGTCCGCGATGGAACACAAGTGGATAATTCAATCATCTTGTGCCCATCGCCCTTTTGCTTACTACCATTCGGCGCAGCATCCTCGAAGCAGTCTAAAAAGCGTAAGCCTATTCCAAGCCGGAATTTCTCAGCACATCCATGAAGGAAGCTGTGTTTTCGCGATCTGTTTTCACCGTTGTGTACGTTCATTTATTGGGTCCCAAATAAAGTGGACCTAACCTCGATCGATAAAGCGACTAACACTTCAACGTGCACATACAAAGAAAAGAACACTGGGGACAGTCAGCGCGCCACGCTGACTCAAGCTTCCCTTGACGGGGAAAGCTGAAGTGACAACAGCGTGAGCTTACTGAGGATACTAAGGATCCAAATCCAAACCCAGTGGCCACCATGCGCCACCATGGTGCCTTAAACATTGTGTGCACAAATGTCCCCGAATCCAAATCCAATGCAATTAAGGGTAGGTTGACGGACGATGGAAATCAGTGGGGTTCCATCTGTACGTCCATCGGTGTCCATGCTAATCCCAAGACATTAAAATGAATCTCGCGTTACCCACACGCGTCGTATTACGGTGAAACCCGATTACTTCGGATAACACTAAACTCGGCAAACGAGACAGAGACCGTTCTGCTGTCTGCGAATCGTCTCCTCAACGACTCAAGTGGAGTGTGCAAACTACCTGAAATCCCGTGGAAAGAACGTTCAGCCGATCCCGCTAACAGAGATAGGTACAGAAAAGTCAAGATGCGAAAACGGTAATTGCCTACGGTGTTCCTGAGGCTACAGATTCCTCTTCAGACGCTGCTCAGTTGCATGACTGCGTGCAATGGCACTACATCCGGGAGTCTCTTTCTCTCGAAAATGCCGTGGCCACATGGTTGACAATGATCCTCTGTCACCAAACTACAAGGGATGCGGTCCCAGGTGGTTAAAACTTGTGTTTCAAGCAGAATTAACCGCACAAAACCTACTAAAGAACTGGACTAAACTCCGTTGCAGGTTGCCAACAGAAATTCGTCTGAAAGCAGCGGGAATACCAGCACCATCTAATGACAATTCAGTGGAGGCACAACTCTCAATGAAAACGCCAACTGTAGGACCTGACTCGGGGACGGTTTCAGGAGTAGCCACACTATCCGGAGAGGCGTAGCAGAGCACGAGCAAACACCGGGATCCGGGGCATCTGACACTTGACTACATACGTAATTCGTCTCGAGAGTCTGCAACCCATCCATAAAACGATTAGTCGCCGAGTCTTTAATGATCGGCGTAAACTCACTTGCTTCATCCATCCAATGTAACCCACTTTGGGTCTCCGAGAAGCTCCCTTGCATGTACACAAATGCACAAGGTATACTCAACAAATTAGCTGCACTAAGACTTCGACAGGCGTCAGCAGCTTGGGACCTCATCCCTGGCACCGAAACCTAGTTGCGCTGTGAGATAACGGAAGCCGAAATGGCGCTAACAGGCGTGTCTGTTGTCCGGAAGGATCGAGGCAGCAAAGGTGGTGGGGTAGCACTCTACATTCGTAACAACCTGTAATGCGGACCCATAAACGATTGGAAAACCGACGTACCGGACTCCATTTCGTGTAGTTTCCGGCTGAGAGGGAACGATCTTGGCCTATTGGTTGTTGTTTACTGCCCACCGTCATCTACTCCTGAGATGGACTACAAAGGTGGCTGCGTTGAGGCAATTGATAAACAGGAAGTACAGTCACATTCTAGTCACCGGCGACTTCAACTTACTTGCACCAGAATCCCAGGCCACACCAGGAGAGCCATTCAAAGCTTGCTTGCAAGATCTGTTTTCAGACTACCCGCTTTATGACCCCGTCAATATGCCCACCAGATTCAGGAGAACTAACAGGCCATCCATATTGGACCGAATATTCACTAATGAAGAACTGATGGTCGCGAGAGTGATAACCGACACTCCGCTGGGCCGCAGTGATCATGCGACGCTAGTGTTTCATTACATGTGCTACGTGGATTATCCTAAAGAGCATGCCGAGGAATATCATGTCGTATCCAACCATGACGACCTGTCCGACCACATTAATGCAACAAGCTGGTCGTTCTTAGCCAAAATTGACCCCTGAGGTAGCCTGCGGAGAATTTCTTAACATAGTTAACAAGCTCGTGGCAAGAATATCAGAAACTAAACTCTGTAGGCGTAAAAGGATGAAGTCTTTCGTAAGGAGCAGGACACGTAAAAGCATGAGATTAAGGGACTTGGCATGATACACCTACATAGCCTCCCCGAACAACGACACCTGGGATATCTAGACAATACAAAGCAACCACTGTGTCAAACTCTTCCGGAAGGAAAAACTGAAGAAGCAACAAGGTCTAGTGGAAATGTTTTGCCCCAATCCCAAACTGCTATACAGACACGTAAACAATTTGCGCTGTGTTAAACGCGGTATTCCTGCTCTACACACAGCATGCGGGTTAGACTAAACAGCAAAAGAGGCTGACAACCTTCTTGGACAACAATTTGGCCGTTTCTGCCAAAGCGTGCAATCATCATACATCCTGTCTAAGCAGATAATGCCACCATCTGGGCTTAATCACATATCCTTTACCTCCGCAGCTGTACTGAAGAGGCTGATGTCTCTGCGCGAGTTCAGCTCCCCGAGTGCGGACGACATTCGCCCGAAGGCGTTAAAAGTTGCTGCAATGAGTTTGGCGGCGCCACTGGTAATTTTCTTTCAACGATGTCTGAACGAGATGCACGTCACCACGGTGTGAAAGCACGGAATCATCACATTAATCTACAAAAGTGTCAGTCGTGCTGAACCAGAAGATTATTGCCAGATAACACTACTTTCAGTGATCTCCAAGGTTATGGAGTCAATTGTAGCTGAGGCTTTGATGGGATACCTGGAGAGCAACAAAATGTTCGTTCCGGAGCAGCGCGGATTTCGCCAACACCGGTCCTGTACCACTAATCGGTTGATTTCTCCTGCAAGCTCGGGCGAATCTTTGGATGCTGGTGTAGGAGTCGACGCGGCCTACCTGGATTTCTCAAAGGCATTCGACCGTATGGACCATCGCATTCTACTCCACAAACTCCAGAAATATGGAATCGGCGATAGGGCTGGGTTAGATACTTTCTCGTGAAACGTCATCTGAATGTGAGGGTTTGAATCAATCTATCGGAATCCTTGGAAGTTCAGTGCGGCGTACCTTAGGGCTCGATACTTGGACCCCGCCTGTTCCTGGTTTTCATAAATGATCTCGCGAGCGTGCTATCTTCCAACGGTTTGCTATCTCCTGATGATCAAAAGGTATGGCGTACTATAGCTGTGGTGGAGGATCATACAGTCTTACAGGAGGACCTGAACAAAGCGTACACATGGTCCATCGTGAATATGCTGCATTTCAACGTCATTAAGTGCAAAGTTCTCATCATACGGCACAAGAGTACGCACAAGTACCACCTGGGACCACAACTTCTACAGCGGGCTTCTCAGGAGTGCGATCTCGGCTTGCTAGTTCAAGATGACATCGACTGTTTAATGCAGACTGCAAAGGCAAGAAAGCAAACCAGTACCTCGGCCTTCTTCGCAGAGGTTTTGGGAAGATTGACCCTTCAGTCTTTCCAAAACTGCTTGGTGCGTACGTGAGACCGCACGCGGAATACAATATTCAAGCGTGGCAACCATGGCTCAAGCACCATCTCACCGCGCTCGATACTGCACAACGTAGGACAACGAAGAGCGTCAGAGGTTTGATCAGCCTCGCCTACCCACTCAGGCTGAAGACTCTCAAAATATACAGTGGACGTTATAGCCGTCTAAGAGGTGATCTCATAATGGTGTACCAGATCCTGAGAAACCCCAACCACCCATGCCATTACCTTCTAATACTTAAATGAATCAAGGCCAGATAACAGTTCAGGGTTAAGATATATTTTCGGTAAAATCTCATCAGACCCAAACTTTTACATGACACGGATTATGTGGGGTAAGCGTCAAATCGGGCTGGGATTGATTTCTAAGGTGTTTGAAAGGTCAAGATCGATGACTAAAGGTGGCTACAGATGGTAGGAAAAGTGCATCAAAGGAAATTAATACAAGCTTCAGGGCCTAAAGTAAATAGCTAAGGTCACAAAGGGTAGTTAAGTAACCATGTCAGTCGGCCAAGGTAGTAGTATCGGCCGTATGAATCGTTTGTGTACGCATAACTCCGGCTTCAGATGATGGATGTAAATAGCCTCGGCGATAGACAAGATTTGCTTTCGGAAGCCTTGTGATAAGCGTTCAGGTAGTGAATAGATGACTTTAAAGTCATTCTCAGATGCAGTATGGCCACTTTCGAGGAGGTACGACATGATTGAGCTGTCTGAGGCCCTCATTTCGCCTTTGTAAAACCACGCCGGGATGTGCTCGCGAATCCTCTGGGATAGACGTCTCGTTGTGCGACCCACGTATCGTGCACCACAAGAGCACGAGTACTGATAAACGAGCATTGAACGGGTCAACGATGGCAGACTATCTTTCAAGGGTTTTGCAAGCAATGGTTTGTTGTGGTAAACAATTCTTAAGCGGGCTGCGAAATAAGTTTTCTCAACAGCATCTTTCAAACGTCGAGACAGGATATCAGCTGCAGTGTCGCCCTTAAATGGTAAATGTATGAACAGCTTTCTTGGGAGCAATGCTTCTAGGTGGCTTTTGCTTGCGTTCTTTCATATGCTTCATGATAAACTTATCGGGATAACCATTCTCACGAAGGGCGTCGCTGATTATCTGTAGCTCTTCGTTGACGGTATCCGGAGTGCAAATACTGCGCACCCTGAAGGCAAGAGATCGAATTAAACTCCTCTTGTGCTGTAAAGGCACCGCGCTGTGAAAATTAGTGTACTGTCCAGTCCACGTATGCTTTCTGTGTACCTTTCTGCTACTTGAGCCGTCCGAATTGCGGATGACTTCTACATCCAAGAAAGGTAAACGGTTTTTATTTTCGTGCTCACAGGTGAAGCGTAGATTATTATGTGCATCATTAAAGGCCTTCAGCAACTGTTCTGCATGCTTTTCGGATTCGCAAAGCACGAAGGTGTCATCGACGTACCGTATGTACATTTCAGTTCCACAGATGTGCTTCCTGAGTGGACCATGTTCTAATTTCGCCATAAAGATATCAGCCAACAACGGCCCCAAAGGAGATCCCATGGCCACTCCATCAATTTGACGGTACATCTCACCATTGAACATGAATTGAACATTTAACGTGCAGCGAAATAGTATCTCCTTTAGCAGATCCTCCGGAAGCCGGAATTATGCGTACACAAACGATTCATACGGCCGATACTACTACCTTGGCCGACTGACATGGTTACTTAACTACCCTTTGTGACCTTAGCTATTTACTTTAGGCCCTGAAGCTTGTATTAATTTCCTTTGATTCACTTTTCCTACCATCTGTAGCCACCTTTAGTCATCGATCTTGACCTTTCAAACACCTTAGAAATCAATCCCAGCCCGATTTGACGCTTACCCCACATAATCCGTGTCATGTAAAAGTTTGGGTCTGACGAGATTTTACCGAAAATATATCTTAACCCTGAACTGTTTTCTGGCCTTGATTCATTTGATTACAATGGGAATATTTGCTGTGTTGAAAAGCAGCATTGCCCGTGATTCCTTGAAGATTCTAATACTTAGTCAAAACACTCTGCTAAGTGGCCATCAGTCTAAGCTGGTCACTCAGTATAGCAGACTGGAATGTCGGCGAAACGTTTTCTCTCTTAAAGTGTCACAGCCTTGGAACACCCTCCCGGAACATGTAATTAATACTCCCACCCTATGCCTTTTCAAAAAACGCCTTGACAATACTCTGTCACATTTACACTACGTGCTGTAGCCCATGACCACCAGATGCTGGCACTAATGCACAGCAGACAGTGGATAGTGCCATAACCCTACTCGAGAATGAGTCACTCCTATCCCCTTGCACAAAATTTGCGCAACCCTACTACCGTAGAAACGTAATCACAGTATCCTGTCGACCCGAGGTAGCTACACACGAGTAAACATCATCCTTGCTATTTTTTGTTATTTTTTATTTTTTATCGCTTTTTATGTGATCAATAACCACTCTTCTTATTGCTTTGTGTGCACACACTCTAATATCAAAGTCCCTTTATACGGCAGCGCATTTAATTCCCTGGATCTATCTTTCCTCACTCTAACCACCCTACGGGACTTGTCAAGCACCTGCTTTTTTACCCGTTGTAAATCATTGTTTATTTTTTATCCAATTTTACATCCACCGTTGTGGCAAGCTTTGCTCGCCGTGACGCGGTATACAACGTAGTGGAAACGTACGCTACTATTCCAACGGTCGCGGGTTCTTGTCCTGCAAACTCAATTTTATGAGGTCAAATGATATCGAAAAGCGTCTTGGTTGCTTAGTTTTATCTGGCGGTCAACCACCATTTTCGATCTGCTTCAACTGCAGTCCAAATGATCACAGTGTCCAAGATTTCCTTCGATGTGTATCGCAGTCCACATTGATATTGAGCGTCGCAGCACAATCACAAAAGTTGAAATCTAAATTTGTTCATCCCGTTAGCCATTCACCGATGTAAAATGCTCTGCTGGCCGTGACCTGGTAGTTAAACTGGTACGGGTTAACGCTATTAATTTAATGATCGCGGGATCAAAGCTTGCTATTTCTACCAGATGAGATGAAATGACATGTAAGCGCGTCGTGGATTGCAGTGTTTTCTGGCGGGCAAATGCAAATTGCTTATAGCTTCGGTTACGGTCCAACTGATTGCAGTGACCAAGGTTCACTTCAAGGTGGATCGCGGTCCACATTTGGATTACGCATCGCAATCCAATCACATAGCGTGTAATCCAAAATTGACCATCCAATTACTCACACTTTTGTTGAGACAACCTTGCTGGCCATGACGCGGTAGGCAAATATGCGTAGGCTTCGGCAACTATTTAAATGGTCGGGATTTCAAGGCCTCCACCAGATGAGATGAAACGATATCTAAACGCGTCGTGGAAGTGCAGTGTTTTCAGGCGGGCAGCTAGCAGTTTCTATTTGCTTCGGCTGCAGTCCCAGTGATCGCAGTGACCAGTGTTCACTTCAATGTGAATCGCAGTCCACATTGGGACTGTGCGTCGCAATCCAGTCATACAACTTGTAATCCAAAATTCACCATCCAATTAGTCATTTACCGTTGTGCCAAAAGCGTTGCCCACCGTGATGCGGTAGCCAAAGGGGTAGAGGTTTCGGCTACTATTCCAATGGTTGCGAGATCGAGGCCTGCTGTCTCCACCTGATGAGATGAAATGACATCGAAACGCGTCGTAGTTGTGCAGGGTTTTTTGGCGGGCATCTCCTAAATTCCGTCTGCTTAGGCCACGGTCGTATTGATGGCAGTGACCAGGGTTCACTTCTTTGGGAATCGCGGCCAACATTTCCATTTCCCATCGCAATACAATCGCAAAACATGTAGTCCAAAATTGATCAACCATATATTTATTCACCGCTGTGACTAGAGTTGCCCACCGTGATCCGGTAGCCGAAGTGTTACGGGTTAACGCCATTAATTTACTGGTCGCGGGATCAAAGCCTGCTATTTCTACCTGATGAGAAGAAATGACATGGAGACGCTTTGTGGTTGTGCAGTGTGTTCGGGCGGGCAGCTCGCAGTTTTCGTCTGCTTCGCCTACGGTCCTAGTAATCGCAGGTAACAAAGTCCACTTCATTGGGGGTCGCGGTCCACATTAAGATTGCACGTCGCAATCCAACCACACATCTTGTGTTCTAAAACTGACTCTCCACTAACTCATTCACCGTCGTGACAAGCGTTTCTCTCCGTGATCCGATAGCCAGCGGATTAGAGCTTTCCGTTACCAATCAAATGGTCGCGGTTTTCGTTCCGGCTATCCCCACGAGATCAAATATAATAACATCGAAAGGCGCCGTGGTGGTGCAGTGTTTTTAGGCAAGCAACACCCAATTTCCATCTGCTTCGGCTACAATCCCAGTAATCGCAATGACTAAGGTGCATTTCAATGTAAATCACGGTCCATTACATTGAGATTGCGCGTCGCAATCCAAGCACACAATGTACACTGAAAAACTGACCACACAATCAGTAATTAAACGTTATGACAAACGTTGTTTGCTGTGTATCCCTGCCAGAATGGTGAGAGGTTTTCACAACTTTTCTATTGATCTCTGGTTCGAGCGTTGCTATTTCCACTTGACGTGATGAAATGGTATCTGAATGAGTCGTAGTTTTGCAGATTTTCGGGCGAGCAGAACCTAATTTTCATCTGCTTCACCACGGTCCCAGTTATCGCACTGACCAAGGTTCACTTCAATGGGAATCGCGACCCACATTGAGATTGCGCGTGGCAAGCATATCACACAACTTGTAATCCAAAATTCACCATCCAACTAGTCCTTCATAGTTGTGCCATGCGTTCTTCGTCGGAACCGCTAGCCAACAATGTTAATTTCCGCTACTATTCCAATGGGTATGGTTTCGAGGCTTGTTATCTCAAACTGATGAGATGAAACAACATCGAAACGCGTCGTGGTTGTGCGGAATTTTGGGACGCGCGAATCGCAGTTGTCGCCTGCTTCGGCTACGGTCCTAGTGATCGCAGGGACCAAGGATCACTTCTATGTGGATCGCGGTCTACATTTAGATTGCGCTTCGCAATCCATTTACCCAACATGTAATCCAAATTTGACCATCCAATTAGTCATTCACCTTTGTGACAAGCGTTGCTCACCTTGACCTGGTAGCCAAATAATTATAGGTGCCCACTGCTATTCTAATGGTCGCGCGTTCAAGATCTGCTATCTCCATCCGATGGGATAAATTGTCATGTAGAAGTGTCGTGCTTGTGCAGTGGTTTTGGGCTGGCATCTCCCAATTTTAATTTGCTTGGGCTAAGGTTCTACTGATCGCAGGGAACAAAGTTCATTTCAATGTGGATCGAGGTCTACATAGAGATTGCGCTTCACAAGCCAATTACACAACGTGTTATCTAAATTCGACCGTCCAATTATTCATTCATCTTTGTGATAAGCGTTACTTCCCTTGTCCTGATAGTGAAAGGGCTGTAGGTTTTAGGTATTATATAATTGGTCGCGATTTCTAGGCAGCTCTCTGCAACATACGAGATAAATTGTTATTGAACCCCGTCGGGCTTGAGCAGTGTGTTTGGGTCTGCAAGCCATATTTTCCTTCTACTTCAGCTATGGTCCTGTTGGTGGTAATGACTAAGGTTCACTTCAGTGTTAATCGCTCTCCACATCGAAATTGAGCGACGCAATCCGATCCCACAAATTGTAATCTAAAATTGACCATTCAACTGGACATTCATCGTTGTGACAAGCGTTAATATCCGTGACCTGGTAGCAAGAATGTTGGAGATTTCAGGTAATATTCCAATCGTCGAGGTTTCAAGTCCTGCTATCCCCACCTGATGGTACGAAATGACATCAAAACTCGTCGGCCTTGTTCGGTGGTTTCGTAAACGTAACTCCTAATTTCCACCTGATTCGGCTACGGTCATATTGATCGCAGTGATCTAGATTCACGTCATTGTGAATCGCCGTCGACATTGAGAGTGCGCGTCGAAATTCTATCACACAACCTGTAACGCAATATTGACCAACCAATTAGTCATGCGCCGTTGTGATAAGCGTTGTTCGCCTTGATCAGGTAGCCAAATTATTTGAGGTTCCTGCTTCTATTCTAATGGCCGCTTGTTCGAGGCTTGTTATCTCCCCCTGATTAGATGAAATGACATCCGAACGCTTTGTGGTTGTGCAGTGTTCTCTGGCGGGCAACCAATTTCCATCCGCTTTGGCTACCTTCCTAGTGATCGCAATGACCAAGGTGCACTTCAATGTGCACTTCAGTGTGAAGTGCTTTCCATATGATATTGCATCGCCATGCAATCACAGAACGTGTAATCCAAAATTGGTTTTCTAATTATTCATTCACCTTTGTGACAAGCGTTACTGGCTGTGACCCTGTAGCCAAATGTGTAGAGAAATCCACTACTATTCTAATTGTCGCGGGTTCGATGCTTGCTATCTCCATTAGATGCCATTAAATGAAACTGAAACGCGTTGTGTTTGTGCAGTCTTTTCGGGCGGGCATCTCCCAATCTCCCTCTGCTTCGCCTACGTTTCTAATGATCGCGGTGACCAAGGTACAATTCAATGAGAAAAGCGGTCCATATTGAGATTGTGAGTCGCTATCCAATCACAGAATGTGTAGTCCAAAATTGGCCACCCTTTTTATTCATTCACAGTGGTGGTAAGCGTTGTCTGCCGCAACCGGGCAGACAAATGGGTGGAGGTTTCTGCTACTATTCCAATGGTTGCGGGTTCGAAGCCTGCTTTCTCCACCTGATGAGATGAAATGTCATCGAAACGTGTCGTGTTCCTGCAGTGTTTTCGAGCGGTTAACACTTCATTTCCATTTTCTTGGTTGGCCGTGTATGAATGTAATCTTGGTCATGTTGGAATAAATCGTGGTTCTTTTGCTATTATTTACTCGCCATATATCGAGGTCGCCGGTGAAATACTGGAAATTTTAGGAGACAAATCTTGCCAGGTTTTTGATAAATACAGAGAACATGTGTGGTCGCAGCGTCGAGTCATTTGGACAAAACCTTCTACCTCAAGCTTGTTATTGAGTAATCTAATACGCACGTGATACCTCCGTTGGTGACGAAAGTGGCTACTGCAACCAAGTACAGGATCTCCGACTCCATAGATCTATAACCTTTGAAATAGGATGCGGTGATCAAGGCAGTCGAAAGCTTTGGAAAAGTTTAGTTAGATGACATCAACTCAGACCCAATTATCAGCTATTTCCGTCTAACTAACTCATGCCATCAGTAGGTTAGTGGTGCATGACCGGTGTTGACGAAAGCTATGATGCTCCGGTGTCAAAATGTTGAATTTCTCTGGATTGTCTTTTAGAGCTTCTGCAACGAGCGCTTCCATCACCTTCGCGAGCACTGAGAGGAGAGTCAATGAGCGATGACTTGCAGAATTTGAACGGCTACTGCCTTTAAAAATTGGGGTTATCATGCCACGGTTTCACATAGTGGGGTCTTGCTGTTCATCGAAGCATCTTTGGTAGAACTGTGACATTGATTCATCTAGCTTGGTGGCGCCAGGCTTCAGTGATTTTGGGCAGATATTGTTTACTCCCGTAGAACTGTGTTGGCGCAATGAGAGTAACTTTATTAGCACAAGTGCTGGGTTAAAACTTACCTGTGTAAACCATGCAGTCGGTACTGTGCTTGATATTATGCGCAACTTGGAGGCGGCGAATTTAAAACTTGGGGCGTGTTGTAGCCGCAGGGTCTTGGCTGCTTCGACTGCGCCTTGTACTTTACTGCGTACAGTGCAAATTGTAGCGATGTCACGCTGTACTTTGTGACGACCTTTGACATGCCTATGCAGCAGGTCGTATTTTGCCAGATACTTTTTGCGTAAGCATATTTGCTAAGTTACTTGGTCCTCACTGGCAAGTGTAGTGAAATGGTGGCGATGCGTCTGGAAACTGCCCCAAGTGTCTGAGTCTGGGCTAAGTTTGTAGGCACGTCATACTGCATCCCCCATATCGCCATGCATTTTCGAATCCTGCTGTATAGAATGAACGGCACTTTTGCTGAAGCAGGGGGATTGGTCTCTGACGCTTTGTTGACCATGTCACAGGGTCTTCCGACGAACTCTGTCCAAACGTTGTCCAGGGGACTGTTGTTCAAGGATTCCCAAGCTGATGCCTTGGCGAGTTCTGTCCAGATGTGGTAGCGTGTGACTGCATGAGTTAGTTCCGAGTGTTCAGATGGATACCTCGCATAACAAACATAGTTAAACGTTATTACTACATAGCCGCTGAGCCCAAATGGACTCGCATTCAATAACTTGTCAAGCATGAGCTCTTTATTCGTAAACACGAGGTCTAACATGGACAGTCTGTTTGCTGTCCTGAATCCAGTGGGCGTGGTCACATGATTGTACAAGGGAATATTAGCGATGCGTTCATGCAAGCCTGCTTTGAACTGTTCAGTGGGTGATACCGATACCTCTAGATCGTGTAGGCTGAATTCCCCGGAGATGAGAAGGTGGCTACACCTAGTGCGTGTTGTCCTGTTCAAGGCACGTATCTAGCTGGAGTCGATTTCAGGAGTGGAGGTTAGGGGGCGATAAACGACAGCTGCGAGACGTGTGTCGTGGTGTCTCAGTCGGAGACAGCACCCTAATGCGTCGGTACTATGCGTTTCCAGATCATCACTACTGCACATTGCAGGTCGCTGCGGTAGTAGAGTACGACCCCACCTTCTCTGTTAGCACGGTCTTTAAAGCTGAACGATATACCTGCTATCTCAGCCTCAGCATCAACCACTTCTTGGTGCCACCAGGTTGCAGTAATGGAAATAAGAACCCAAGCATTCTGGACCTGACCTAGTCGAATTTCGGCAAGTTTACTAAGAAGACCTTGGGCGTTATTGTACATATAACTAAGGTTCACAGATTTAAGCAAGGTTTCGGCGGTTGCGGAATTCATACCTTACCTTTCGCCGACCGGTGAGTGGCCAGCGAATAATCGCCTTTTCGGTGTGTACTTAGCGAATGGTTCGTGATCTTATTCGTTGTCTACTTAGTTAGTCACGCATCCAAGCTTCTACATACAGCGTGTGGTGTCTGGTCATTGTCTGCTTCAACAGGATTATAGACTCATTAGACACACTGCTGGTGCAGTGTACTTTTATAGTTTCCCTCACGTTTCGTTTGTTGCGTGACATCTCATCTCGAAGAGGCCGAGCGCTGACTAGCTTCATTTGTAGCTCATATGTTAGTCAGCAACGAAAACGGTACCAGCTTTTTAGCAGCAGTGTTATCATGTGTTTTGACGGCAGCACCACCTTCAACCCTCTCAAGCTACATCCTTTTTAGTGCGATGAGGTACGCAGCCACGACACCGATTTTGCTATCACGTCATCCAACGCGAGTTTTACATGAATATATAAAACCACTGTTCATTAGCATGGGTTTCTATTTCATCCTCTTCGCAAGCTTCAGTTACAAGAACGAAGTGAAAAAGCATGGGGCTTGTTAAGGGTTCCTTCCGGTAGTCCTCTTAGATGCAGTTTATTTAATAACTCAGGCCCATGGATGTCTAGAAAGACACGGCTCGAGCGGTGTGCATTTCTGAGTTTACCTGTCGACAGTAGAATTGATGCTACTTCGGTGATGGAATCCAGCATAACGCACAGGAGGTGTGGCTCTCCGTAATGCTTAGAGTTGAGGTATCGTGTGATTCATACGACCTGTACAGGTTTCAGCACAACTCCGATTTGGTTACTAATGATGTCTCGCCGTTTGAATCCCTCCAACTGCCTACCACTTATTGACGTCGACTTTGATGCTTGGACCTTTGGCACAGTATGTTGTTGTTTCTTTGCATCTTTCGACATTTTGCGGTTAATGATTGAAATATTCGGGGATCTGCCGCAAGAAACAGGGGATGTTTACACCGGGAGGACTGCGCTTCGCTCCACACTTTCCGATTCAGTCCGGGGTGCTGTTAATTTTGGATGTCGGTTCTTGTTGGAAGCAACCGGAAACCAACTTTCGCTAGTACCGGCTTGCTCTTTTGCACTGCACTACGCCGGGAGGTTGGGCGTAGTCTTACATGTAGATCCCCGGACCGTACGGTGAACCGCATTATTAGAACCTGAGCCAGGTGTGGTATTAGAACTGCAGTTGTCTTTCTGGGATATTGGTGTCGTTTTGCTTGGCATGGGACCAGCCTTTCTCCCCAGCATTGGAGTAGCACTTACTGGGGTAGCACAGCCCGTTATGTTGACCCCATCTGTGAGGATTTTGGTTGTCGCCATTTCCGTAAAGGTAGCTAATGGCTGACCGCACTTCCGAGATAATAGGAGCACGCTTGTTATCAGTACGATAGCTGTGCATTCCACGGAGAATCTGGTTCGTTTACTAACTTGGCCTGGCAAGCGTTAACGCAGACGCACATCGCATGAAAAACCTAGCAACAACTGCGACACGGAATGCCCACTTTAACAAGTTTGGCATATGACTTATCTAGATCTTTAGACTTTGTCACACTAGGCATCGTGCTTCTTGAGCAAATATTACGACTCAATAGAATGACACACCCTAGAGTGATAGCAATTTTTCTGTTTGCGACGTCGACGCCAAGGTCACAGTGTTCATTTCGCATTTGTAGGCTTGCCGACTGTCCTCTCTGCATGCTAGTCAAATGTCTCAATGTGAACTTAAGGCAATTTATTTGGGTATTTCGCAGAGAATTTTGGGAATAAATCTATGGATCTCTCCAGGTGAACTTGCCGAAATTTGAGAGGGGTTCCCTGCAGAGAAGCGTAAATTAACTTGTAGCTGCACCAAACATTGTTGGATTTGAACGAGTAAAAGTTCGTTCGAAAGCCGTTGAAAGACTCTGTCGAGTGATTTTGAATAATGTAGCTACGGTAGCAGTCACGCAACTTTTGGCACCTGTATATCGGCGCAAAACTGTCCGTGTCTTCCTGCTTGGGTCGTCCTCTTACGCGCAAAAGCCAAGGGCGAGAGCAGAATGTTGAACTTATAACTGCACGGATGGTTTATATCGCGTAAAGAAAGTATAGGCATAACGTTTTCCGTGAGTTGGTAACAGAATGGATTAAAAAATCAAACACTATATAAGTGGGCCAAATGAAATACACTCCAGTGAAGCGATGGAGTAATAGCATAATCAAATGGGGGTGTGGAATTGAGTTGGCTCATGCGGAACGGAATCCCAAGTTAATATGGCTAATACTTATAGCAAATAAATATCGTATGTTTCACTCGTGTGAACTGCTTTTCTTGTGTCCTTGAGGGTTATAAATCCAAAGAAGCTGGCCGTAATGAATACATCCCAGTACGTCTGTTTATGAAAACGATGTGAGCTAAGTGCGAAATCCACACGTTATGTTAACAATGGCCAAAGTTAGCGCAAGGACAAATGAGTTTGGAACGACGTCCCAATGTTGGCAGACCTAGAGAGAGAAAAAAGTTCATCGACACTCTAGACCACTGTATTACGGACCCAGTTTCAAGTGATTGCCTCTCAAACTGGTGTTCGAGCTGACATTCAAATAGTGGCGGCGCATGGGCTTGAGCCATTCAGTGTTTAGTATATAATGATTAGTTCTCCCCTTAGACACCGGTAGCTTCCACTTAACACGCCGACTTTCTTCCGTCATTCTTGGTAAAGAAGGTACTGCAAACTCATGACCACTTTTGTTGCGCTACTTTTAGAAGTGTTGAGCGCTGCGGAAACACGCCCTAGCAAAGTTTGACGAGCCTGGATCGTATACTAGACGGGGGAACAAGTCGGTATTGAGCACGGAAAGTGGATAGCTGAACCCAAACTCCCAAGCGTCACCACAAGGGACCAACATTTCGATTGGCTGTTCTAGAAGCTGGCTCGGTCTCACTGGAACAACCGATGTAGCCCTTATCCACCACACTATGAGTTTAGCTTCAGATCGTGCCCCCTCAGCCTGTAGATGCAGGCGTGTAGATGGCGAATGTGGCAAGGCGGCACTTGTTTACATGTCAATGCTTTCCTCACAGACCAATTATAGGCAACACTAGGGTTGTGCTGGAGCACTTTGTGGTTGTCCAATTTATTGATCGTCGGTAAGAGTTAAACCTCGTCCGCAAACAGCAATTATTTTGTAAGGATAACTCCTGCTAGTTCGTGCATAAGGTCGTAACAGTAAATGGACTTTCACAAGTCCCTTTAAAATGCGGGGGACCAGCTCTCTTGGCTTACTTGCACAACTTACTAGTGTAGCTGTGAGAGAAGGAGATCGTTCCAACAGACCAGAGCTGCTCCGTCATAGTCCCATGTTTTGAGGGAGGCTTCCGCTCCATATACGATTATTTAAATGATCAGTCTGATCTCAATTGCTGCTACATTGCTTGCGTTTGTCATTCTCCACAGACAGACTGGCACGCGTAAAAGTCAAATTCGTGAGATGAAAGCTGAGTTTCTTCGAAATGGAGGCTATGTCAACCAAACCTTGACAGCACCCCAATTATTGTAGCCTCGCCATATTTATTGGAGACCCACCGTATTAGTGTTTCTCGACATCAAACTTGTCCTTGATTCCATGGATCGATGTACCCTTTGAGACAGTCCGCTCATGAAAGCTGTGCCCGATAAACACATAAACCTTCTCAGAGCGCCATACACGCATAGTTCGGGCAGAGTGCGGGGTTATGACAAAACAGCACCGCGCTCCAATATCCCCAGTGACAGGAGACAAGGTTGCCCGCTGGCACCTTGCCTTTTTGTCTTCGTCATTGACGAATTCATAGAAACTGCGTTCGCTAAACACGAGCTGCTAGTTGTGTTGCTGCTTCCTAGTGAGTGGCTTCTTGGCTTGTGGTATGCTTACGACATTACCGCACTCCGTGACAGATTATAAATAAATACATAAATAAATATTTATTCTCGACTATGCGAGGCACGCCATGGAGGCATGATCAGGTCCAAGCGGCACTGGACAGATTGGCACTGGCTGTCAATTGTTTTGTGCTGTGCTTTGCTCCCTCGGAATGCAAAGTCCTGCTCTAAAATTGACAGAGACCCACCCAAGCGCTGACCGTTGTTTGTGATCAGTCAGAAATCATTCAGGAATTCAAGTAACTTGGTGGATGTATTCACGCCCGTGGGATCAAAGATGTGGTTACGAACTGCATGGTACTTTCGCCAAACTCCGCCCCCTGTGGCGCCTGCTGGTCGTCACTCTTGACCTGAAGAGCAGAAATTACAATGCAGCCGTCCACACAATTATCCTGTGCGGTTGTGAAACCTGGTCCATCAGGGCAACAGATACAGAGGCCAGATACGTTCGACCATCGCTACTTTTGAGGCTTAGCTCATGTCTGTTGGGAACAGCGCGTGAGATATGAAGGTATTCGGCAACGCGTATTTTGTGCAGACATAGCGAGTGTGCGGCTCAGTGACATTATATCACGTACCGATTGGCTGGCTCACGTGTTATGCATGCCAGCACCCTGACTCCTACAGCCTGGGTTATATGCGCGACCGAGGGTATAGATGGATAAAAATGACAGGGAAGCCAAGTGTTGAGTTGACCATGAGGAGTGGTGTTACTCACCTCCAACCTGGCGTCGGTTGGTGTCTCCCAACTGCGCGGCCAGGGTCCCGACGACGACGAATACGTCTGTGTGGAGACACTTGTTAATATGGCAAATAGCCGACTTCAGTAGCGTTTGTGTTGTGAATTTCTTTGTCTTTCTTCCCGTTTTACATCCCATCCAACCACGAGCTCGCACCCCTATGCATCTTATAGTACTTGCGTTATATTACTTGCTTCTGTTTTCATAATCTGCTATGTTTATTATCTCACTTTTTTCGCTTATCTTGGCTTTTCGTTTTGCGACATTTGAGCGAAAGCGTATGCCAACGCTCGGCAAACGTGTTATGCTACTTATAATACTTTTGTGACAGAGCAAAGTGCTTTAAAATAGCACTGGCAGAAAAGTTAAACCCTACCTCACAGGAAACGCTTTGTGGAGTGAAGCCAACGGCCCACCATAGCAATTTTACTAGGTTAAACGGGGTCGAGGGAGCATGACTTTCGAACTTGAAGTAGAACCGCCGGCACCCTAAGCAGGTGTCTCCAAAATTATTTGTATTGGTTCATCGGAAACAGTGAGATTGGATGTGTGTTCGATTCCGGCGCAGCGCATCCAACCTTGAGACGGTCAAGACTGACTATTTGTTATTGGCCGATGAAGGAAGAATTATCCCACAGCAGCGAATTCGTGTTAGTTAGTTTGACCCCCGGTTATATGAGCAGCTTAGACACTCCTGCAAAAAGCGGTCATATGCAAACTAACGCTTACAGCAAAAGCAAAAGTATTATAGAATGCTCTTGTGTAAGAGAATTAGGCCGTGGGTAGGTCCGGTGCAAGTTTGCACATGATCTACAACCACAGCTGAGAAAGGCCGATCAAAAGTTGGTGGTTGGTTATTCTGTTGTAACGGGATGTGTCTTGCCTTTGCTTGTATTTGCCGCCGTTCTCTAGTGAGACGTATCCGAACACGTCTACCACTAGTCACAGAATTGTCTCTTTCATTGACGGAGCAGCGGCAGTGTTTGAAAATAGCGGTCAAGTAAAGTCTGCCGATGCGCACACTCATCAATAATCGTCCAACTTTATGTGCCGTGGATTAAATCTGCATTGTCGCTTCGAAAGTGACCAACCAATGTAGGTCAAATAGACGCAGATGCAAGTCAAGTAGAACAGAGTCCATGAGAAATGGCTATCCCGTTGTAAAAGTGAAAATGATTCAGAGCTCAGTGAACAGTGGCCGAAGAAACGGCCTTGAATAGACTGCTGTAACGTTGTTCGAATGAGTTGCGCATACCGACACATGTGAAGTTCCTCCATGTACTGAGAGAGACCATGAGACAGTACGGGTAAACTAGCAATGCGCAACAAATCGCATGAGATGGAAATGATTCAAAAAATAAGACTTGGTGATAAAATGCAGTGCCTTGGTCGACTAACCATAGTGTTCACATTCAAACATGAATGAAACAGACGTGATTTTCTCATGATAAGTAGCAATCCACCGGTTGCAATTTTAGAATCACACATTTCGCTTGCGGTTTGTACCGCGTGGCTAACTCAAGTTCTAAAATCAAATAAGAAAAAGATAAGGTTTCTTTAAGTCATTTTTAATATTACTGGATTGGTGGCAGAGACAACATAATTTGGGACATCGTCCCACGGTTGATCCACACGAAGCGAGAAAAAATTTCTACCGCATTCCAGCCCACAATAATTTATGGGAAACACTGCCAGATAACCATTTAGGTTGACGTTTTGGTTCCTTTCTAGTAGCGGACGGCAAACGTGGTTTGGGTTTTTCAGAATCTGGTAAATCATTATGAGGTCCGCTGCAAAAGCTGTTATTGACTGGTGTATATTCTTAGAGAATTCAGTCAAATATGAAAGGGCAAATGGATGAGACCCCTGACTTACTTGATTACCCTTTGTTGAGGAGTCTCAAGGGCAACCAGATCCTGTTTCTGTCACGGCTGCCACGCCTGGATAGCATATCCCACGTGCGGTCGCACGCAGGCGTTAATCATTTGGGGGAAGATTGTGGGTTCATACCCACCGAAGACTCTGTGAAGAACACCGAAGTCTTGATTGCCGGTTCTCAACGGTTTCTCTGCTTGTTTTAAGCAGCCGAGATCTTCATGCACCAGTACACCCAGGGCACGCTCCTGAGAGACATTCTGCAAGGTGTTGTCTCCAAGCTTGTACACCTTCATCGGCTGGTGACGCATTAACTTCACCTTGCAGTTGGCTGTGTTGAACTGGACTAGGTACCTCGTTAACTATTCATTAACGTACTCTAAGTCATATTGGAGGAAATCGTGATAATCACTGTTGTTAATTCCTCGCCATATTTTAGCGTCGTCAGCCGACATCAGGAAGTCGGAGGAGATAAAACATGTCAAGTTCTTGATACACACTAGGAATAAGCGCGATCCCAGTACCAAGCCCTGTGGAACACTACATTCCACTTTCACTCGGGTTGGAGATTAATCCCGTAACACGAACCTTTGTAGAGGAAATTCTGCCATCCAATCAAGTGCAGGATCCTTGCTTACATAGATTTGTGGCCTGTATAGTGTGATGCGGTGATTCAATCGGTCGAAAGCTTAGGTAAATTTATGACAAGTTCTGGTCTCATGATTGCCCTCTTCAGTCCAACTGCAGCGTAATGTAAGCAGGTTTGTGTGCATTACCAGTGTTGAGTGAAGCCATGCTTCGCTGATGCCAAGAGTTTGCATTTTTCCAGGTCGTTTGGTAAAACCTCATGAGCGACCGCTTCCATTACGTTTGCGAACACAGGGATGAGAATCACTGGGCAGTAGTCTGCAATTCCTGATCGGGTGCCGCCTATAAAATCTGGGTAATGATTCCGTGATTTTACCTGGCTGGGGAATCGTTGATCATCGTAACGTATTTGAAAAAACATCACATGCCTTGGTCTAACAGATTGGTCACAGCCGTCAGGGCTTTCGGAAGATGCCGCCGGCTCTCGGAGAGTTATGGTCACACAATGAGATCAATTTCCGTAGCACAACTGCTGGATTGAAGATGGAAGGTACAAACTCTGGAGTCGGTAAAATGAATGACGGTAAGTGACAGGACAGGTTGCGAGTTCGAAAATCAGGACGTATTGTAGCCGCAGCGCATTGACTGCTTCGTCAGTGCTTTGTACCAAACCGTCTGTTGTGAAAAGTGGAGGGATGCTATACTTTCTTTACGAAGGCTTTCAACATGCTTGCACAGTAGTTTGCTGTTTGTCCGAAACCTCTTGACTAAGCACTAGTGATAGGTAACTTTGTCGTCGCGGGTAAGTTTGGTACTTTGGTGGAGGTTCAGGAAGTCCCATCCCCAAATTCTCTGGGTCAGGCTAGCCCTGTGTTTATGCAATGTTGCGTGCACTATTGCCAAACATTTTCGAGTCTTGCTTCTGAGTACTGACGACGCTTTTGCGGAAGGAAGTAGCTTGTTTTCCGATAGACTTTTGACTATTTCGCTCAGTAATGCAATGAACTCTGTCCAAACGCTGTCAACGGTTTTACTGATTAAGATCTCCAGAGTGGATGCCTTGATAAGTTCTGTTAGGATGCGGCAGCGTGTGGTTTTAGAGGTTAAGTACGAAGGTTAAGATGGATACTCTGCAAAAGAGACATAATTTAAGGTTATAGTTTTATCCTCCCTGAGAGTTAATAGACTCCACGCCAACATCTGATCGACCATTAGCTCTGTATTTGTGATCACAAGGCTCAATACCGAGGGGTTGTTTATAGTCCTGAATCTAGTGGGCGAGGTGACATGATAATAGAAGGGAATATAGGCGATAACTTCATGCAACTTGCCCTTGAAATGTTTGTTTGCGTATGCCGATACTCCGGATCGTGAACACTGAAATCCCCTGAGCTTTGGATATGGCTGTACCTAGGGAGTGTTACTACGCTTCAGACAAGTGTCAAGCGGAAATCTATTTCCGGAAGGTGCGCGATGAACTACAGCTACAAGACGTGTATTGTTATCTCTTATTAGAAGATGACACCAGATTGAGATGGTGACATAAGTTTCCTGATTAGCAAATATAGCAGAATGCAAGTCCCTGCGGCAAAACAAAAGAACACAACCTCCTCTGTTGGCACAGTCGTTGCGGATGAGTGATATTCCTGGCATCTCCACAGAGCACCAGGAACTTTGTAGAGCAATTCATACGTGAAGTTTCGCCGACCAGTGAGTGGCCGGCGACCAATCGATTTTAAGGTGGGAATTTGGCGATTGGTTAGACGTTAGACTCATCGGTATCATACATAATCCCAAAACTAACCTTCCACGTACAGCGTAGGGTGTATGGTCATTCACGTTTTAAACAAATTGTACTAGTTTTCAGACACACTACTGGTGCACGGTTCTAGTATATACCTCATCGCGATTGGTTCTTTGGGAGATATACCGCTCGCTGCCTTTAGCACAAGCTCAGCTAATAGCCTGCAAACAAGCAGTTGGAGATTTTCTGCAGTCGTGCTACCATTTGTTTTGACTGTAGGACAACCTTCAACACTCTCGGGCCACATCATTTTTAGTGCTGTGAGGTACGCAGCCGTGACGCCGATTTCGTTAGCGCATCATTCAAGGAGAGTGTTTCATGACTGGGTTGTTATTTCATGCTCATCACATTCTTCAGATTCAGGAACCACTTAAAGAAGTATGGTTCTGGTTAAAGTTTACTTGCGGTATTCCCCTACGCTACGGTTAACCCGATAACGCTCACCTAATGGAATGTCTGTAAAGAAGCAATCCGAGTAGTGTTCATCTTTAAATCGACCTGTTGATAGAATAAATGTATCTACTTTGTTGAAAGTATTCGACACAACAACTAGAAGACTTTGTTCTCCACATTGCTTAGAGTTTAAGTGCCACGTGGCCCGAACTTCAGGTAAAGGTTTAACCACAATACCTAGTAGATTACTACTGACTTCCCACTGGTTGAAACCATCCAACTGAATGCCTCTAATTGACGTCGACTTTGATTCTAGGACATTAAAGAGCAGTACAATCAGCACAACTGGTTCTTCCTTAGTATCTTTCCACATGTCACGGAAATTGTTTGACATACTCAGGGACGTACCGCAGGAAACCGGTGATGCTGGTACCAGGAGAGCTCGGTTTCGTTCCTTAGTTCTTTGATCCAGCGGGGTGGAGTGTTGTTGATTTAAATGTCGGAACTTCTTAGCACCAACCGCAACCCAACCCACATTTGTATCAGCATACACTCTTGCTATGCGCATGTTCTGTGGATTAGATGAAGCCTTGCGTGAACTTACTTCGACCGGACTGAGAACCGCAGTAGTAGAATGTAAACCGCTTTTATTATTGGTGTATCAGTTAGCTTTCTGAGCTATTGGTGTCGTTTTGCCACCGGTGTTGACAGGGATCCTCTTTAAGCTTGCAGCATTGCTTACACGAAAAGACCGGCTTGCACTATCTGCTATGCTTACCCTAACTGTGGTGAATTTTGTGGTCACCATTTTCTCAATCTTGGCTAGTAGTTGATCATACTACTGAGATAATAGGAGCACGCATTTTAGCCGTGGGATAAATGTGCTTTCCACATAGAGCCAGAGAAATTTTGGTTTGATATTATTTAATCTCCTCTCGCTAAGTTGAAACGTGCCGCATTTCGCGCAGAAACTTTTACATCATTTGGAACAGGTTGTGTTCCACCAGACTGCATTTCAAACGGACACAAGGAAAGGATTTTTTATTCACTTATTAGTGTGAAAACACAATTAACTGATATACAAAATTTGGGCAACAGCTTAATGCATTAATTTTTCTTCGAGTTACCGAGGACACTTTATTCTGGGTTAATGAACGAGTTCTGAGATTTGGTATATAAAGTGCAGATTTCTGTATTCCGCTGTAATTCTTACATGTCGACTGTGTGAGCACAGCATATACGTCTTTAAATTGCTTTTCAACCAAATACACCCACATATTTCACCACAGCAGCCGTACGTTTATCTAAAATGTCCGACTTTACCAAGTTTTCATCTGTCGCAAAGGGGCACTTCTCAGCGTTCACCCACCAAATTATGTTTTCGTACTTAAAAGTACGCTGAAAAATTTTAACGGTGGTAATTAGGTAAAGTAACACTTTAATTGTTGCTTGCTGGAAATGGAACAACAAACCCCTGTGCTATGGAATTAATTATTTATCTCTTTATTTGGATATGAATTTTGGCGCTGCTGATTGATGGAACGCCACCGTTGGAACACGGATTACCCACCTTGCAAATTTTGACGCCTTGGCCACATAATCCTTCTGCCCATTGCACACTAGGATTCGCTGAGCAAATGTTATGAAACGTTAGACGGACGCACTCTTGACAATCCTCAGTTGTTTCCCTGTTGCCGACTTTGAGGACAAATTCGTACGCTTCTTATTGACCTGGTGTGACATCAGGGTGCATTTCCTAGACGCCGTCTGGTGTGCCAGTTGAATGCATCACAATGTGTCCTTGAGGCAACTCACACGTTGTCCGGATGTGGCAAGCTGGAGTTGCTGAGGGACTGAGTGGGGTGCAATCTGAGGAAACGCATAGTACGCTGAATATGCTATACCCTATGCTGGACTCGGATGAGTGAAACCTTGTTCGAATGTCGTTGGAGTGCTCTATCGAGTGAGACCAAAACCTGGGTTAGACGATAGGAATTACGCAACATGGTGCGCGTTAGTATTGATTAAACACTGTCCGGATTTGAACTGTTGCTTGCAGTCGGTAGTGACGATGGCTGGACAGAAGTGTGAACTAACACAAAAGTGCGTGGTATAACGGCTTGAAGAGAAACAGCTTCAGTACTATCTACTGTGAGTAGTATGTAGACTACACCTCCAAACGGGATGCTGGTCCTACAATGTTAAAGCTTTAAACATTATTCTTACACATTAGCTGAAGGTGAGGAACACACTTCAACTATTTTTCCGGAACACAAAAGATAGGATATAAGAAAAGGGCGATATTCATCATCATCATCATCATTATACATGTCAGCTAGAGATGGTAAAACACCTCCGCTATTGTACCGCAATACATAAAGGAAATACATACATACATACAATACATAAAGGAAAAATAAATACGACATTTGAATGCCAGCTGAGCTACCAGCAACGGATACGCATCGTTCCGGTAAGCTACTAGCCGGCTACTAGGCAAAAACAAAAATTTAATTACGTTTTACCATACGAAATAAGATCGTAGATGGAGGGGGAGGCTAAAGGGATGGGGAGGGACAAAGAAACTCACAGCAGGAACGCCACTGAGGTCGGCTCCTTGCCATTTCAGCAAGTGTATCCAGCCAAACGTGTTCACCGGCTTTTGGACCCCAACCAGGGAGCCGTGAAGCTCCAACTGAGGCCAGCTCCGAAGTGAGGGCCTTCATTCCTCTGGACCAAGTCATCGCTTGGCCACCTCTCCTCTTCTTCCAACCACATCCCCGGTGAGCAAACAACGCACGTCGCGGAAGTCGGTGGGCTGGCATGCGCAACACGTGGCCCAGCCATCGGAGCCTGGTGAGTGAAATGACGGTGCTGAGCGGTTCATTCCCTTTTCCTAAGCCGTAAACAAGGCGTCGAACACGCTCGTTGCTCACGCGGTGTTCCAACCAGATGTCAGCCAAACTGCGAAGGCACCGATGGTCGAACGTAAGTAGCCTCTTCATGTCCGCCGATCTTAGGGGCCAGGTTTCGCAACCGTACAGTAAGGTCGAACGTACTGCTGCATTGTACACTCTACGCTTCAGGACGAGAGTAATGTCGCGCCGTCGCCATAGGTGGCGAAAGTTAGCAAAAGCTCTTCGAGCTTTCGCTATGCGGTTCGTGATCTCGTCTTCGATCCCAAGGGCGCTGATACAACTTCCCAGGTAATTGAATTTCTGAACGACTTCTAGCTGATCCCCACCAAGGGTCAGCACAGGGGGCGAACCCTGCCAATCCTGGAGGAACGCTTTGCACTTCGGTGGTGCAAAGCAAAGCCCGAAGCGACTGAGAGCCAGTGCTAATCTGTCCAGCGCGGCTTGGCACGTCTGGGAGCTGTCACAGATGAGGGCAATGTCGTCTGCATACTCTAAGTCAAGAAGTCGTTCTCTTGGGAGTAGCTCCACACCTTCCAAGTCATGTCCTGTATATGCAATCTACATGACTTCGTCAATAGCGAAGTTGAATAGGAAAGGTGACAGCGGGCATCCTTGTCTCACACCGCTGGAGATATTGAAGGGTGGCGACAGCCTGCTGTAAGCCCTTACTCTGCCCGTGCTACGCGCATATAATGCTTGGATAATATTTACATATTTCTCGGGCACATCTTTCCTGAGTAGACAATTCCAAAGGGCACACCGATCAACCGAATCTAAGGCACCTTTGATGTCGAGGAACACGACAATGGTGGGCCGCCAATATGTGTGATGGTGCTCCAACAACTGACGCAAGGTGAAGATGTGGTCGATGCAGCCACGACCCTGGCGAAAACCGGCTTGCTCCTCACGAATCTGGCTTTCACGAGCGCCAGTCAGTCTGTGGAGAATTATGGACGCGAGTGATTTGGAGGCGATGGAGATCAGACTGATTCCTCTATGGTTGCCGCATTCCGAGCGCGAGCCGCCTTTGAAGCTGGGAACAATAACGGAGCGGCTCCAGTCGGTTGGGACAGTTTCCTGCTCCCACAGTTTCACTAGTAATTCATGCAAAGCATCAACAAGAGCAGAGCCTCCAAATTTGAAGAGGGCTGAAGGAAGATCATCGATATTAAATAGTATGGAGTACACTGACACAGATAAGATACTACTAGGTAATATGATATGTTTCAATACTGAGATCGTTGAGTCTTACATGTGTGTGAATCATCTTAAGCTGATGGAGTGTCCCATAAAGGTAACTTTATATTCATGAACTTCCGGCTAGCAGCTGGATCAAATGCTTATGCACCAACGGTTGCATCTCACACCATTTGTCTGATCTGAGGCACCATTCAGTCCGCTGATCATGGCTCACCCACCAATGTTACTGGTGTTGTGCAGCTCAGTGAAGATTGCTTCAGGACTTTACAAGGACACGAGTCGAGGTGAATGTTCGGTGTGATTATCAAAAACAGCCTCATTGCGAACCCCAGCATTGAGTGTTGTCGACAGGACGTCAGTGAATGCTTCTCTTTTTGCTGCACAACAATCATAGCTACCAGTTCAACCGAGTAAACTAAACTAGATGAAGTGTTTATCCACAGCAGCGCGTCGTCACATCATGCTGGTAAGAAATGTCCGTCGTAAACAAATTGGAGCTTAAGATAACAGATTTCGGGAGGGAGAGTTTCATTAGCAATTCAATCACTGAAAATGGCGGAACGATTGCGTTCCAGCACGTGCTCGTTTGTGGAGAGATGTTGAGCACCCCGCGGTCAGGTTTGCGTTGTCTTTTTCTAGAGGTATGAAGACGTCGGGGAACGAACACCAGTGGTTATTAGTCGCCACCAAAGAAATGATTACACTGTACGATAAGCGGCGACGCACAACTAACTTGGAGACTTCGAAATGAAGTGGCTCAGCATGACGGTAGAAGTTATGGTCTCGTTGCCGAATTCGTACGTTTTTCAGCTTCGGGCGTGAGAGGCAAACTCCACCGATGATGCGTCCACGTGCAAGAGACTCATGGATAATTGTACGAACTTGATGACTATGGCTAATTATTCCGTTGAAACTTTGGAACAACGCCAAATTTGTTTTATCGCTTGAGCTCCGCAGGACATAGGATGCATGCCATAGGAATCAAGTTGGTATCCGGGGAACTCTACAATAAGCTGTGCGAATTTGCAGTTGTTTGGGTTAGTTCGAAATTAATACATTTTCACCTCCTTTCCGAACAACAGCTGTAGATGAGTTTCGTATTTCTTTGGAGTTGCGAAGTAATGGGTTATGACGGGCATACAAGTGAATGCTTGCCTTGTCCCGCAGGATAGTTAGGGCACTAATTACAAATGAAAAATAGCGGTGCCAATAAAGGAAGGTGGGAAATATAGGACTCACCATAGGTTTTGGATTAATTCATACTCGACTAGGGTTATGACACCATCCACTGTACGTTGTACATTAATGCAAGTATTTGATGGTCCCGGGCTATACCATGTAGTGTAGGCATGCCAAAGTATCGTCAAAGCGTTCTTTTGAAAAAGGATAGGGTGGGTGCATTAATTACGTGTCCCGGGACGGCATGCCATGGCTGTGGCACTCAGTTGGATCACAAGTTTTGTCCACATTCCAGTCGGTTGTACTGCTGGACCAGCATAAATTGTTGACCCCTTAGATGTGTGTTTTGACTGAGTATCATAAGAGAATGGTAAGTGTGGTTGGGGTTTCTCAGGAGCTGATATATCATTATGAGATTGCCCCCTAGACGCCGATAACGTCCGCTGTATATTTTGAGAATTTTCAGCCTAAATGGGTAAGGAAGGCCGAACAGACCTCTGACGTTCTTTGTCGCCCGCGTTGTGCAGTATCGAGTGCGGTGAGGTGGTGCTTCTGTCAAGGTTGCCACGCTTGTATAGTTTACTCCGTGTGCGGCCTCATGTACGCGCCAAGCATGTTAGGTTAGTCTGAGGCGTAAAACTTACGAAGGCTCTACAAAGAAAGCCAAAGTGTTGGTTTGCTTTCTTAGATACTTTTTCAGTCTGCCACAAACAACCGAGGTCACCTTGAACAAGCAAGCCAAGATCGACTCATGAGAAGCACGCTGTAGTATTTGTGGTCCTAGGCGGTAGTTGTGAATACTCTGTGCAGTATGCTGAGAACCTTGCACTTGGTAGCTTTGCAATGCAGTATGTTCTCGATGGACCATAGGTAGGCTTTATCCAGGTCATGCTGTAGAGCTTCGTGGTCCCCTACTGTAGCAATAGCACGACATATCATTAGATCATCAGCAAATATCAGACAGTTTGAAGATAGCACACTCGCGAGGTTGTTTATGAAGACTAGGAAGAGATGGGGCCCGAGTACCTTGTCCTGAGATACCCCGCAGTGAACTGAATGATTTCGAATGAGTGCTGCAAACCCTTACATTCAGGCGACGTCGAACAAGAAAGTTGCCTATCGATTCCAAAACGAACTCGTTGGTTACATATTTCGGGAGTTTGTGCAGTAGAATGTGATGGCCTAGACAGTCTAGTGGCTTTGAGAAATCTAAATAGGCCGCATGGACTCCTACACCAGCATCCACAGATTCCGTTCAGCAAGCGAGAGCGACTAATAGGTTAGTAGTACAGGACCGATTTTAGCGAAATCCGTGCTGCTCCGGCATGAAGCGCATTAAAACAACTTGGGTAGCACATAGCACTTTCCGTAGGAAATAATTCCATAAACATAGGCCCACTGAACACGGGTGAGTTAATCCGATTCTGATAAATGTATAATGACGGCGCTAGTTGAAGAGGAAGTCGTAAAATTCTGTGACAGAGGAGAGGAGGTTGATTAGACGTCTAGTCAAGTGAAAGGCAGCCTGGTCGCCTGGGATCTCTGTATTTAGGTGCCAGGTAACTATAGCGGGCTTCACGCCATCGGCGTATGATTCATCCAAACTGTCCCTCGGGGTGACAGGTCGAGGATAATGATAGACTGGGCGATGGAGCAGCGTATTGTTGCTAGTGTATGCCAAATTAACGTATGTTGGGTGTGATGACATTCAGCACGACTATAGAGTCGTCTAGATGCTCACTCAGATAGGAACCGAGATGTGAAGTCAGAACTTTGGGATTCAAAGTTAGTGGTGGCTGGAACCCTTCGGCCAGAGGGTAGCAAAGGGAATTTTGCGACTTAGGGAGACGGAGGGATGGTGAAGCGGCGTGCGTAACTGAAACAGCTGGGCAGTTATGGAGGCGTTCCCTTGAACCCATGATTTTCCAACCGCGCTTTTGTAATCATTTTTAATGCTCCCACTTCCTCGGCAGGGAAATCTGATGCAGAGCTGACTGGGCAGCTGCGGAACATTAGGGGCGGACGATGCCATATGGTAGCACGGGCCAGAAGTGTCTCATCTCCTAGCGCAGACGAATTGAACTGGTGGTTAAATAGCCGAGCCAGACGCTCTGTGTTGTTAGCATTCGGTTGGGCTTGCCGGTGGTACTGGGACAAACCACGCTTGACCTTGAACGTTTTGCTGCATGTCGGGCATTTGGACTCTGTCCAATAGACGACAAGAGTGTCACCCAAAAATCCCGTTTCCTTACGGCGGTGGGGTGCTAGGTGTTTACCTAAGCCTACGCTTGGGGAGTATGGCCTCTGTTATTGAGTCTGGTAGATTGTCTTCTTGCTGTAAGTTGGATGACTTGGACTGCTGTTGAGACGGTGCAGCCGTCGCTGTTGCTAGCATGATATACGTCTGGGCGTTTGGCTGCTGGGATGACACCTTCTCGGTTATCTGGAGAAACAAGGGAATTATGAAGTGAATGAAATGATGTATGATGTATGGTAAGCGAGCAGTACGTTCCCAGGTACTACCCTGACATGCACGTATGCTGACTTAGATTTACATATTACGCAGTAGAATGAATCAACATATTAACAAGTGTTAGCGGTCATTATTTCTTCTATGCATAGATACGGTGCACAAGTAGTATGCTTTTTCTGGCTATTCTTTTAAGTTACAATATATATGCCTAATGGATACAGCATATTTTTGGAGCTTAGGCTTAACATTAGAAGCAACGCAGCCAACAACTAAATAAGCAAGTTGCCTTACCTTGCATTGAAAGTAGCAAACATCTATAATGCTAATTGTGCAGTAGAATATTGGCGAAATATAGCAAGTATTAGAGAACATAGGTTGCAGAGACACAGTAGTGCAACACGACTTTCAGCACACCGGCAGATGCTCGGACAGAAGGCAGCGGGTGAACGTATATGTTAGACACCATACCAATGTACGTTAACCGGATAACTATGAGGAACGTGATGGGACAGCAAAATGGTTACTTTTTGTTCCAGTTGTCTAAGGGAACACACTAACCGGAATTTTAGCCTTTAAACGGGAGATACACATTCAGGCTTTTCGATGGGATGTCGCTACAAATTACTGCTGCTCGCGGCGGCAGCGGCAAGGAATCGCTAGGACGATTGGAGACTACCGTTTGGTAAAAAAGGGGACACCAATGAGGGGCTTTGGGAAATTGCTACCGGGTAAACTTTGCCGGAATACAGTAAGCATATCGCAGAATCAAGCTAAATGTGTCTGTGAGCTCAGATAAGATCAGAATGCTAATAGGAATCCGGTTGTAATATAGTTTTGCATATTCAGCTAGTTCTTTGAGGGATGGGATGGTCAGTCTTACTTGTAGGGATAGTAGTAAGGTAGTGGAAGATGCAGCCTAAACGGAGGTGTTATTATGTGCCTTTCAAATATTGCTAAGCACCACTAACAGTTGCACAGTCTCACCGCAGTCACGTTGAGAATGTGAATGCGAAGTGCATGCCGGTGTACCTAATGCATTAGAGACCTTTGTGTCGCTTAGCTGCTTGAATACATATAAAGTCGTACCACCGAAAAACATTTATCCCGCAGTTGCCAAACCGCTTGTTGATTTACTCAAATATCCCAACTTTGCCATTATTAACCTGGTTCTTCCCGAAAGCATGCTACCACATAACTGGAAGCTTCGACCAGGGTGGCAATTCATAAGGGGACTCCAAACCTCTGCCACTTAATTGTGACCCTGTACGTATGGCTAGTGTACCGCTTAAGCTCGTGGCGAAGAGTAGTAGGTAATGAAGTTGTGCGCCCGGTTGTCAATTATCTATATGGAGTTGAACAGCATTACACCATTCAGATGATTTCAGATATTACAAACCTTGTATATTCTGGATGAATTAGTTCAATTCCATGATGCCAGTGTAATAGTGCAGTTCAGCTACCTGGACTTTAGTGCGGCGATTGATTCCGTCGAATACAACTTTACAGGAGAAGTAGACTTGCCTTGAACTGCATCCCAAAGGATACCTTGGTAGTCGGATTTTCCCTGTAGTTTAAGGTTCCATATTAGGTTTGGCGAGACCAAGTCCCGTATGGGCATCGTTCAAAGCGATGTACCCCGAGTTGATTCCTAGGTTTAATTATGTTCGTTGTGTTTATACATAAACGCACTCTACTCGTTAACAGTCTATGTCGGCCAAGGGAACAGAAAGAGGTTGTTCAAAAACCTTGGTACCGTCGCAACTTAAGCGGAGTTGTTGGCTCTGCAACTAAAATCCAACAAATGACAATTCTGACCTCAGGGACCCACGGGAGTACCATGCAAAAAGCCGCCGGACGCCTGACATTTAAGTGTATAGGTAAAGCAATGCATTCGAATATCGTTATACGGGATAGCTCCACTGATTCGGTACAGTTTCATGCTGCTCCTAACAGGGTGCAGCAGGAGCTGTTCGCCTCAAGAGGACGGTGTGCAATACCTAACCAGGTCTACCTCCCTTTGTTCATAGTGCTGGCTCGGACGCACTTAGGGTATTTCGTTCCGGCTCGGGTACTCTATCACTGAAAGGATATTGCTTGTTTAAGTTAATAAGACTGGCTACGGAAATGAACGAAACCCAAGGTGAAAAGGCAGATGTTGTCCGACCCGGTTGTCTGAGCTACTTAACATTGGAGCATTCCATGGCAAATGGATACCTGATATGAGGCTTAAAATAATGAAGTGTAGCTGTCTGAACATTTCCCTCTTTGGTTGTGTAAAATAATAATAATAATTAGTTTATTGTACGCCTAGATGACCAAAGTCATCATCCATCATTACAGACGTTAGCAAGAGGTGTAGAACACCTCAGCTACAGTGCCGCAATACCTAAACGAAAACAAAATAATTAAGTGCAACAGTTTCATGCCAGCTGAGCTACCAGCAACGGATTGGCATCGTCCCGGAAGGCTAACAGCCAGCTACTAGGCTACAAGATGCCCGGTGGGGATTGTTCAAACAGTTGCTGAGTTCGATTACTTATGTACAGCAAGGTTGTATTGGTCGGAAAAATACTAGGAAGGATTAATCCCTAAATAAAGGCAAAAGTTGGAGATAGTAAACTCACAGTCTAATCACAGTTGAGTTCGAGTCGTAGGTTGCGATATACCTGTGGCACACGTCGAACTTAATGGAAACAGGCGTTCGATAGTAATTCCAAGCATACTATCCGATTCGCAAGCAGGCTGGACGGCGCCGTACACACGCAGAAGCAGCACAGCCAGAAATCGGCACGTCGGAACGTGGGGCACGAAGAAGTGTATTGGATTCATTAATTCAAACAAACTGTACAAAAGATGTCGCGAGAAAATTGATGACAGGAAAGACGAAATGTGAAAGATTAATAACCACTACATAACTCCCCCCGTAGAGCGTGAACTGGTAAGGTAACGCTCGATATAGCTATTTAGGGAACAAACTCAGCTAGTTTGGAGGGAAAGACACAGAACGTGCTGAACGTGTGTGCTTGGGATCATTCGTTGAGCGAGCGCATGAAGGTTCTGGAGCATTGGAATCAGTCGGTTGACCAACAGGGGGTAACAACTTGGGGTCAGTCAAAGTGACGACAGGCTCAACATAAGCGGGTCTAAGACGGTCAATACTCACAGCTTCTTTCGATCCATTCCTTTCCAGTATGAAGTACGTAGGTTTCCGTGACAACACTTTGAAAGGACCTTCATAAGGGGGTGTCAACGGCTTGCGAACTGCATCATTGCGAAGAAAAACAAAAGGACAACTGTATAAGTCCGGATGAATTCGTGGTTCGCGGGCAGTGAAGCGAGTAGACGTAGGTCGAATTGTTCAGAAGTGTTGTTTGAGACTTTTGGCGTAGCACACAGGATCTATCTCACCAGTGACTCGGGAATCCAAATTCATCCCACCTGGAAGATTGAGATTGGTGCCAGAGACGAGTTCGGCAGGGCTGCATCCAATATCCTCTTTGACGGTATTACGGATACCAAGAAGGACAGCTGGGATGCGTTCAGACCAATGTGGATCAGGTGAATTAGCTGTGATGGCGGTTTTAGGCTGTCGATGGAAACGCTCGACAAGGCCATTCGAAGCGGGATGATAAGCAGTTGTTCGAATGTGGGTACCACCCAACAGACGATTCAAGTCACGGAACGAGGTGGGACTAAACTGAGATCCTCTATCTGTAGTGATCGTAGATGGTATACCTAAGAAGGAAATCCATGAGTCGAAAAATGCATGGGCAACAGATTCTAAAGATGTGTCGCGTAAAGGAATAGCATGCGGCCAACGAGTAAAACGGTCAACGCAAGTCAGAATGAAATTGAAATTGTTCAATGGAGGAAGCCGTCCGACTACGTCTAGGTGGACATGTCTAAAACGCGCCTCAGGTAGTGAGAATGTTCCGGGGGCAGAGATAGCGTGTCTGTGTACTTTGCTGCTCTGGCAGCTGAGACAGTGTTTAGCCCATTAACGCATATCGGGGCGCATACTAGGTCAGATGAAACGATCAGTAATCAACTTCACAGTGGATCGAATGCTAGGATGCGATTGTCCATGAAAATGCTCAAAGACGGTTCGCTGGAAAGACTGCGGAACAAACGGTCTTGACTTACCGGTAGAGACATCGCAGTAAATCCTTGCGTCGGAGTTTAAAATTGGTACTTGTAAGAATTTCAATGTGGTATTCGATCGAAGCTGAGCGAGTTCAGGATCGTTATTCTGGGCAACAGACATTTACTCAAGATCTATTGGAGAGGACGATAGTTGTATGTGTGCAAGTGAAAGTGCATCAGCGACAACTTTATTTGGACCGTCGAGGTAGCGAATATCGACACTGAATTGTGAGGAGTAATCTAGATGTCGTGTCTCTCTTAGAGACTAGCGGTCGGAAGCGGCACGAAAAGCGTAGATCAAAGGCTTGTGGTCCGTCAGGATTACAAAAAGTCGTCCTTCAAGGACGTGACGAAAGTATTTGATTGCCAAGTAGATCGCGAGAAGTACGCGACCGAAAGTACTATATCTCGTTTGTGCTGGTTGTAGCTTCCGAGAAAAGAAAGACAGCGACTGAATCTCATTGCCGATTAGTTGTTGCAGTACAGCACCGACAGCGGATTGTGAGGCATCAGTCTTGAGGACGAGAGTAGCTTTCTCGTCGGTGTCCAAGTAGCTAAGGGAAGTTACCTGGCTCAACTGCTGCTTGATGGTAACAAACGTTGTTTCGACTTCTGGCATCATGATGAACTTCTTTGGATTACCTTTAAGTAAATCAGTCATAGGCTGAAGAAGGGCAGCACAATTGCCAATTAAGCTTCCGTAATAATTAACCATGCCAAGAAATCGGCGCAGGTTTTTAACGTATTGAGGCAGTGGATAGTCCATGATTACCTGGGTTTTCTCAGGGATGGGACTAATGCCTTTGCTATCAATTCTGTGACCAAGCAAGTCGATGTTTGATTGAGCAAATAGATATTTATCAGGATTAGTGGTTACCCCGTGATGATCGAAGCGTTCGAATACTTCTCGAAGGTGATTCAGGTGCTCTTCTGGCGTAACACTGGCTATTAGCACATCGTTGATGTAGACAAAAACAAAGTCTATACCACGGAGGAGCTGGTCCATGAAGCGCTGGAAGGACTGTGCCACATTGTGAAGGCCAAAAGGCATACGAATGAACTCGTACAAACAGAAAGGTGCGATAGCGGCCGTTTTAGCATTGTCTTCAAGTGCCATTGGAATTTGATGGTACGCTCGCACAAGGTCAGTCATGGAAGAAAATGGATTTCCCGGACAATCCCAATGAAAATCATGAATATGAGGGCTAGGGTATCTGTCGTGGATGGTAGCGGCATTGAGTGCTCGGTAATCACCGAATGGACGACAATCAACGGACATTTTGGGTACCAGATGAAGCGGGGAAGCCCAACATATGTTGGATGGGCGAATGATTCTGAGGTTGATCATGTGTTCGAATTCACGTTTAGTCGCTTGGAGCTTGTCAAGTGGAAGACGTCTCAGTGTGGCTGACACAGGTGGACCTGTGGTGACGATATGATGACGAACCTCGTGTTTAGGCTCGGTGGCGTCGGTGTTAGAACGGACCAAAGAAGGGAATTGCTGAAGCAATGATGAATACGGCGTTGTGTCTGGCATGAGTACGCGAAGTCCGACGGAAGTGACTAGAGCGAGATGGCATGGGACAGTGAGCAAAGTGCTGTCGTCCCATGCATTGCTAAGTATGCCTACTTCACACACCAATAAATCAAATGCATACGCTCACACCTATTTGCGTACCATCGTTAACTACATTCGATCCATATCTATCAACACAACACGAATTATATTCGTTCTCAGAAGAATTCTATCGTTTCACCTTTCTGAAATTTTCGTAACCTCATTACTTGTCCACTTTTGATCAAGCTCGGCTTGGTGTGCTTCAAAACTCACAAGAATACAAAGTTTATTTACTTATATAGATTTCGTTTTTTACTTATGTTTTCTATGGCTTTATAAAGAAGTCTATGCTTAACGGCACGCTGCACGAGTTACTCGTGATCAAGTAGTGTCACAAGCTAGCAATACATCGAACTCAAGCTGTTGGGGAATAACAAACTACCCAACGATAGTTCTTAGGTTTCAACCGCAGAATAATTTTATCAGAAAAAGGTAGGTTGTCGATCGAAGAAGTTTCGTGGATCTAATAAGGTAAGTTTCTTTCTTTTGCGAAGGGAAGCAAAATAATATTTCACCATGAACAGTCGTCGTCGGGTGACGATCAAGACTGACTTAGATGTTTAAAATACAACGTACATGTCATCAGTTGCAGAAATTGGATCAAGATTGAGTCTATTTGGACATAAAGTAAAGTAAATAAATAAATAAATAGTTTATTCTCAAAGTTATAGAGACACACCAAATCGGGCATGATCAAGGTTTGCAGGCAGCTGTGTAGCACATCGATACTTTGGGTTCGATCGTGCGTAGTATAAGCCGTCAAGGCACTATAAGTACAGTGAGACGGTACAGGTAGTTGAAGAGTATCATATTCTTCCACGTGTCGGGAAAAAGTTGAAATATGAGTCTAGTCGACTTGCCAGTATGAAGTTGTGGGCAGTGACTTTATTCAGTGGCGAGTCACATCCGTCACGTCGCAGTGTTGTTAAACAGACAATTGTGGCTTTTACAAGGACACCGCTTGCCAAGCGAAAACGCACCACGTCCTGCACCACTGCCGTAAAGCATTTTGCGCACTGGTATATAACTGACAAAGCCGCTTGACGACTGATTTCATATTCGGTTATTCGCAGTCAAATGGCCTCCAATTTCCGCTGTTGGCTGGACAGACAGTTTAATCAGGGCCGACGTAATTGTTGCGGCCGGTTGAGGATGGGAACGTCACGAATAGTGTTCTTGTTGTGCGTCTAGGTGAGCAAAATTTCAAACTTTCTGCTGTCTGGATTTTTCAGGTGTATACTTTTCGGGAGGGTGAAGACGTGTCCAGCTCTCCATACTGGACGACGATTGTGGTGGTGAGTGCAATGGAGTCCCTTTGGTATACAGCCATACTCCATATAGGTCCTTGTCGGTTATTGTTTCCGTCGGTCGAAATCTGTTCCTCAGTCCAATCCCAGATCTCCAAAATGTTCCGGACTTCGGAGAAAAGAGAAAGTGAGGGACAACCGAGAGAAGACCGTAAGAACAGGCGTGAAGTTAAACATTGTTAAAGTCTTATGTTGTAGCGCCCAAAAAGATAACTCTTATCTTTCGTGTACAATTTACTTGTTGACCGATTGTACATTACTCCTTCTTGTTTTAATCTTACAACCGGCTCGACACACAACTGCCTTGTAAGTCCCCGCGCTCACGTGTACGCTCTTGCCTCGCTTCATCCGTCCGCTTATTGTTGTAGCCCATCGAATACAGTCCGCTGTGTCCGACTCCAATTGCCTTCTGATATCCGCGCTTAATTCCGCGCATCGTCTCGGACTAGTATTAACTAGTCCTACAAATTGGTGACCCCGATTCGCACGCGCGAATTCAACATTTTTCTCGTTTGTATTTTTTGGTGAGTTCGTTCCTTTTTCTCGATTATATACCTATATTCATTTGTTTCTTGCGTAATTTTAGTACTTTTATCGTATTTTGTTCGTTCTTTATCTTTCGACTCACATTTCGAGAGCGGCATCTGAGTCGTTTCACAGCGTAACCATGCTTACTTTGGCTGTTCCAAGTTTCATGGAACACAGTCCAGAAGTTTGGTTTAAGATATTCGAGATCGAGCTAGAAAATAAGGGCATAACGGCGGACCGTCCAAGGTACAATCAGCTCGTCCCACGCCTTCCTCCGTCGGTAGTGACGCTGATTGAGGACATTCTACTCTGCCCATCGAATGAGGCAAAGTATGAAACGATGAAGCAAGCGATATTGAAAGAGTTACGACCCAGCGCACGAGCACGATTTGAGCAGCTCAATGGTCTCAAGCTTAGAGATCGCAAGCCGTCGGCATTGCTCCGCGAACTTCAGCGCATCGCTGGTCCCTTATTCTTGAGCGAAGAAGGGATAAAGGAGCTGTGGTTTGCACGTCTCCCAGAGCCATTGCCGGTAATGCTGTCCATGTTTATAGATGCATCCCTGAAAGACTTAGCTACTAAGGCAGACGCTGCGTTCGAACGTTTTCCGCAGCAGGCGACCAGTAACTCCGGTGACGTATTCTCACCGATGAAAACCGAATCCCATGTTTGTTTCCAGTCGCTAGACCGATCTGACTCTAAAGACGAGGAAATTGCGCTACTTCGCAGCAGGATAGCGGCAATGAAGGCTTCGAAGCAGCGTGTGCCACGGTCAAATGCTGACCACGTTTTGGCTACCGTTCATTGCGGCTCGTCTGTGCCTGCACCGAGTACGTCACGTTCGGCACGAAAGCGCAACATTTTCCTTACAAGTTCTGAGTCAGATAATGTCAAGCCCGTCGAAGAAGTATGTTGGTATCACCGCCAATACGGTGGAAGAGCTAGACGTTGTCGGGCTCCCTGCATTAGGCACGACCCAGGGAAAACGATTAGCCCGCATACTAGCACTACTAACGTATCACTCAATAACCAAGCAAACCGACTGTTTTACGTTAAGGATCGACGTTCTTCCATCACGTTCCTCATCGACACAGGAGCGGAAGTCAGCGTCATCCCAGCGACCGCTAGCGACAAGCACTCGAAGCCTACGTACAATTTGCGTGCGGCCAACGGTTCTCCGATAGCTTCATTCGGTCAGCGCATGATGAACCTAGACCTCAATCTTCGCCGAGATTTTCAGTGGGTCTTCATGGTTGCGTCTGTACCCTTCGCAATTATCGGCATAGACTTCCTCCGACATTTTGGGTTGCTTGTTGATGCTGGTCGCCACAGACTTTTAGACGACCGTACGAAACTAGGTGTTGATGGTGTCCTTTCAGATGCCCCGGTAATCAGCCCTGTATTTCGGATCGCAGACGCACCGTCCGACTACTTGAGCCTCCTCTCCGAATACCCGCGACTGGTTCGACCGGCTGCAGAGCTTCCACCAGTCACGACAGAGGTCGCTCACCACATAGTTACGCGCGGTCAACCAGTTAGCGCACGACCAAGACGGCTTGCTCCAGACAAACTACGGGCAGCACGAGCCGAATTTGACCACATGCTTCAACTTGGTATCGTCAGACCGTCCAACAGCCCATGGGCGTCGCCTCTGCACATGGTCCCGAAGAAGGTTGTGGGGGACTGGCGTCCTTGCGGCGACTATCGATCCTTGAATACGGTAACCACGCCCGATCGCTATCCGATCCCACACATAGTGGATCTCACCGCCAGTCTGGCGGGTAAAAATATCTTCAGCAAAATCGACTTGGTACGCGCATACAACCAAATTCCGGTAGCCGAGGCGGACATCGCTAAAACTGCCGTGACGACTCCATTTGGTTTGTTCGAGTTTCTGCGCATGCCATTTGGTCTAAAGAACGCCGCGCAAACTTTTCAGCGTTTCATCGACCAAGTTTGTCGCGGCTTAGACTTCGCTTACGCGTATCTTGACGACATTTTAATCGCAAGCTCTTCACGAGAAGAGCACATACGCCACGTACGAACACTTTTTGATCGTTTATCTCAACACGGGGTGACGATCAACGCAGAAAAGTGTTCGTTTGGTGTCGATTCAGTTAATTTCCTGGGCCATCGTATCTCTTCTGCAGGCGTCGTGCCACTGCAAGATAAAATTCAAGCCATTATCGACTACCCCGAGCCTCATTCTTTCAAACAGCTCAGGCGTTTTGATGGCCTGGTCAACTTTTACCGTCGATTTATACCCAACTGCGCCTCTCTGATGCAACCCCTCACGGACCTTCTCCGAGGGAAACTCAAGAAGTTCGAATTTCCTACCGCAGCACGCGCTGCTTTTAAGTCGCTGAAAGAGGCTATCGCCAACATAGCTTCCATAGCGCATCACGATCCGACCGCCCCACTGTCCCTTAGTACTGACGCCTCGGACGTCGCGGTCGGCGCTGTTTTGCAGCAACGCGTAGCCGACACGTGGCAGCCCTTAGCGTTTTTCTCCAAACGCCTACAACCTACCGAATCTCGCTACAGCACGTTCGGTAGAGAACTACTTGCCGTATATCTAGCGATACGTCACTTTCGACACGTCCTAGAAGGCCGCTCCTTTGTCGTCTTCACCGACCACAAACCCCTAACTTACGTGCTCGGCTCGACTACCGACCGATACTCTCCTAGAGAGTCGCGCCACCTTGACTATATCGCTCAGTTTACGACCGATATACGGCATGTCTCAGGTGTGCACAACGCCGTCGCCGATGCACTTTCTCGTATCCAGGCTATCTCCGCTGACGCCGGCACTGCTATCGACTTGGCAGCCATGGCCACAGCGCAACTTAACGACCCTGAGGTTGATCTACTACGCAGGTCTCCCTCATTGGACATACGACCCGTTCCGCTGACATCATCAGACGGCACCATACTCTGCGATCTATCTCTGGGCACGCCGCGCCCAGTCGTCCCACGTGAGTTTCGGCAGACCGTGTTCGACGCGTTGCACGGCTTGTCTCATCCAGGCGTTCGTGCATCGGTTAAACTCGTAACCGCACGATTCGTTTGGCGCAATGTTAATCGGGACGTCCGTACCTGGGCAGCTGCTTGCCTTCCGTGTCAACGCGCGAAGGTGCACAAGCACACGAGAAGCCCATTAGGCACTTTTCCGACGCCAGACGCACGCTTTCATCACGTGCACGTCGACCTCGTAGGTCCTCTGCCGCCTTCCAAAGGCTCGGTATATCTACTGACCTGCATCGATCGATTTACTAGATGGCCTGAGGCCGTCCCCATCCCAAATTGCTCCTCGGAAACGGTAGCGAAAGCTTTTATGGAGCGCTGGGTAGCTCAATACGGCTGTCCCGCCATCGTGACCACTGATCGAGGGTCACATTTCTCGTCGACCTTTGCTACGTTGCTTAAGGATTTAGGCTGTCGCCACGTCCAGACGACGGCGTATCATCCGGCCGCTAACGGCATGGTGGAGCGTTTTCACCGCCAGTTGAAGGCAGCGCTACGTGCGCACGCAGATCCTTCATGGTCTGAAACGCTTCCCCTCGTTCTCCTAGGCTTAAGAAACACGGTTAAGACTGACTTCGACGCCACACCAGCGCAGCTAGTCTACGGTTGCACGCTGCGGTTGCCCGGACAGCTGGTAGCACCAGCCCCATGTACTTCCACTTTTGACTACGGAAGTTACACTGACCGATTGGCTCACCAGATGCGTGAGCTACGTCCACCCGCTCCTCGATCGCAGAAGACACCAGTGTACGTGCCCGAGAAGCTGTCTACGTGTTCACACGTCCTTCTTCGCGCAGACGGTGTTCGACAGCCTCTTCAGTCGCCGTACATAGGACCCTTCAAGGTGCTGCATCGTGCGAGTAAGGCGTACACTATTGACCGCGGTGGTCGACACGAAGTCGTCACCATCGACCGTCTAAAACCCGCCTTTATGGAAGAAAACCCCTCGCCTACTTCGTCTAGTAGTGCTTCGTGCGACGTTGCAACTCATCGCACCAACTTACATCATCCTAGTCCAGTTCAACCAGACCACGATCTCGGTCTGCAAGCCGTCCCAACCTCTCCCGAATCTAGCCCGCCGCCTCCCACGACCAATCGCCGTGGTCGGGAGGTGCGTAAGCCCGTCCGCTTCTCCGACTATGTACAGTGTAAATACTTTTAACTTTGTAGATATTGTATATATTTGCCTCATTTTTGGTCGATTAACGTTTTGAAAACAAACAAAAATATCAAAAACCCCCGAAAAACCTTTTTCGAAAAAAATATTCAAAAACCAAAAAATATTTAAACACGCAGCTCATTCGTTTGTTCTTTTTGGCGTTTTCTGCGCGTGTCTTTCTATTTTCTCGTCTTTACATGCTCCAACCCTCCCCTTCGATCGACTGGCCCACACGAGGAATGTGTTTCGAGGACCCTGACGCGAACACTGGTCGCTTCTCCGCGGGACGAGGATCGCTTCTCCGCGGGACGAGGATCGCTTCTTCGCGGGACGAGGGTCGTTTTGGCGCGGGGCGGGGTGCGGCGGGGGGAGAGACCACTCCCAAGCGCACCGTTTGGCAGCAGCGGAGGTTGAGGTCCTGTCGGCCTTTTTCTGGGCTAGCCAGTTTTTTTGTAGTCCGACAAGCCCGCTCCAACGGCTCGCCGAAATGCACCCTGCCCTGCATTCAATAAATAACGAATCATAAACGGCACAGCGGACTCCGACTTCCGACGAACCCCCATTCACACGAACGCTCATTCATTTTTACTTGGCACGATTTCGCCTTACGAACCTCGTTTCGACATTCCTTTTCGATTTCGAAGGCTTTCTATGTTCAGCCTTCTAGGGGGGGAGCTCTGTAGCGCCCAAAAAGATAACTCTTATCTTTCGTGTACAATTTACTTGTTGACCGATTGTACATTACTCCTTCTTGTTTTAATCTTACAACCGGCTCGACACACAACTGCCTTGTAAGTCCCCGCGCTCACGTGTACGCTCTTGCCTCGCTTCATCCGTCCGCTTATTGTTGTAGCCCATCGAATACAGTCCGCTGTGTCCGACTCCAATTGCCTTCTGATATCCGCGCTTAATTCCGCGCATCGTCTCGGACTAGTATTGACTAGTCCTACAATGTTACAACATTTGGAGTTGAGACAAAAGCATGTACACTGTGCAACAATGATTATGCTGAAAGTGCCGTTTGGAGGTCCTATAGAAGCAATAGCAGTATGGGTAGATTGCTAACGTCTGCGTAGAGACAAGAGCGTTGTACCAGTAATTAATCCACGAACTGGCAGTTTAGTATGAGGCAAAAATTCCGTGAGGAGAGAAGAAAGAAAGTTAGAAGGCTGGTGGTGATTGCATGGTGCATGTACAGCAAGTAGCAAGCTAAATACGATAAGGAACGCAGAATAAGAAATTTAAAAATAAATAATTTTCCGCGCGAGGGATTTAAAGGTCAAAATTGATGGTAAAGCAGCGGAAAGATTGGAGGCAAACATTCCAACAGAATAAAGGTTATTGAGATAAGGAGTGGCTCCTAACAAGCTCTGGCTAATCGCAGATGCTTGGGGCCTACGGCCACTAGCTGCTTCCAAACAGAGGTGCGGAATTTAAGAGCATCAACAGATGGTGTCGCTAGGAAAGATTACCGGTGGCCAGATGTAGCCATTCCAATAAGACGCTTGGTCACTACTGGATGCCTACAGGGTCACAGAATGCAGCAGCAAGCCAGCGAAGGTAAGTGATACAGACATTCCAAGAGAATGTATGATGGAGAGAAGAAGTGTGAGTAGGTATGAACGGCCTTTTCGGTAGGGAACTTAAGGATCGAACTAGCAGGAATGAAATGTATTGCTCGTTTGTGAAGGCGCATAGTTTCCGGAGAACACAAAATTGGAAAGCCTGCCGAACTAATCGTGCAGTCGAGAAAATAGTGATGAACCCGGTTGATCATGTCATTGTTCCAGGACAGTGCATCAGAATTCATCCGCAAGTACCTCAAATTCTCTTTTAACGATATTGTCTTTTTGGCCAAGTGAAGTCGCTGTGAAAATACTTTTGCTTAAGCACAAACAAAGGGGATGTAAAATGGTTCATACAGCAGACAGTTGGATTAGACCGAGATTTTATGGCCTCAGTGAAAGTTGTTATGTACACCTTCAGTGTGGTAAGTCAAACCTCGGTGGGGAAATCTTCCCTTGTCGAAAGTGTATCTATGAACTAACAACGTAGCACCTTTGGATAAGTAGTGAGCTAAACTCGGGTGAGTGGCAGCTTTGCGAGGTAACAAACAATTTGCCCATACGAATAGGGAAATTGTACTATCGACGAAGTAAAGGCCAATCCATATACGGGTATGGGCGCTTTTAGCCTCGTGAGGGTATGGGCCAAGCTCGTTGAGTAAATTTGAGGCTGCATTAAGCAATGCCATTGGATGGCCTTCGGATACCAGTGGGCATATCTTTGGATGCCTCAGAGAAACAGGCCACAAAAAAGAGACAGCAGAGCGCAGCTAAACGTAATCGCATCCGATTTACAGCAATGTGAAGTACTTGCAACAACGCCGGAATAGAGAATCCGCTAAATAGCGCAAGGTTGGTCGTTATATATTTTAGGTGAAATTATTTTTATCTAGAGTTCGGGATGAAAGATCCACTATAGATTATGGTTTTGGATATACCGGATATACACGGAGATAAGACAGTTAGCTAGTAGATCGTCCTTCCCAAAAGTTTTTAAGTTTCAGTATTTGGATGCAACCAGAAAGCGTGAGAGGCAGGTAAAACAAGACGGTCCTTGAGCGTATTTAAGAGTAAACGGCAGAGGAAAATGTGGGCGAGAAAGTAGATTCACCTGGAATCCGGATGAATAACAGTTAGGTATAATGTTTATGAGGAGGAGAAGCACTAAGTTTCCCGCCTTGTTGGTAGGTTGTTAGGCTAAAGTGAAAATTATAAAAGGAGAATGGGGTAGCATAAAAGATGTTTGTAAAGAGAAAAACAGTATAGGAGTGCTGAGGTATGTACATGAGCAAGTAGCACTAACTTGAATATATTGAAGAATCTGATGACACAGAAGCTCTTCGGCTTAATAACCAAAACTCCGGACGAGACCGACGCGTTGCAGTGCGCTGCAAGAAAGTAGGCAACATAAAGCGGGGTGAAGAACGGGGATAATTATTTGGCTACACCAAAGTTTAGAAAAGAGGGTGATGAAGCGACGCACGCGCTAGGACGTAAGATGATTAGTTGTGATGTGCCTAAACGCTTATATTACAACGAATTAAGATCCGTTAGAAAGCAATTGGACGGAGCATGGGTACAAGATCGGTGCAACAAGTTTCACAGCCACACCGAAGTATAGATCTGTTGGTGCCCGCAACAGAGCTTGCCAACCATCCACAATTCCTGTTTTGAGCAACGTTGAGCGACTTGGTTTCAGTTTCACTAGAAGGTACAAGCAAGTTTGCAAAGTGATCATATTGGTACCTACGTCAATTTTTAGATTACCAGTGTAGTACTTTCACAATGAGAAAAGCACGGGTGTACCAGCTGGAGATTTGCCATTGTGTGCGTAAAATCCATTCCATTGAATTGAAAACGGTGTCTCGCATTGACGCTTGGTGGTGCCAGTAAACTCTCGTCCTGTAAGAAATGGAACGAAGCTGCTAAACATCAGCCCGGTTTCGGTTAATAATGACTTTATTGGCATTAAGCCTCCCTATCACTTTAACAAACCACATCGGGTAAACTGTGGTTCCACTACCTGGATCTCATGCAACGCAGGTCCACAATGGGTACTAACAAAGGTTTTTACAAACGTCGATAAATCGCAATCGATCCATTACTCTAGACCCAATTCGTCTCTTCATAGTGGAAGGTCGGAAGAAACCGAATAAATGGGCAAGCTTTAGGTTACTAGTCAAAAGGTACAGTCACGCCCGCTAAACGTCACTGCGAAAGGTTCCAATTGGTATAGAAATGTGGTCGCCACGACAGACGTCGCAAATACCTTTTAAGAAGGAAAACCGGAAACGTGCGATTTGCGTTCCGTCTGGTCGACTCTGACGCATGTGTTAACTGTCCTAACAAGGAAGCTTTCTTCGTTGCATTTGTGCGCGTGGAAGCTACCTACGCATGACATATCGTAAATGGTACGTAGACTAACGAAAGAACCCCCAGGTCCGCTATACAACTGCCCCCTAGAAGCTGACCGAATGTAAACCCTCGAGCTGCGTGAATACTGTCCATCGCCGGCCATCACTTTTGATACCTGGTGGAGAAATTTACTGTATCTTTTGAGGGCAAACCAACGCGTGCGGAATCCAGTGGGCTCCTATTTGTACCCTTCCTGCACGTTGGTTGAAAGAAACGGTGAAAATCTTCGTAGCCTATGAGCACTTGCAAACGAGCACAACTGATATTTCTCCGAATCCCGTGGTGGGAAAAGAGAAGTAATAGTGGGAGGTCAGGATTGCTGAAGTGACAGCAACGAATTGGAAGGCACTTACGCACTAGGTAGAGAGAAGTTAAAGCTACAACCTTATTATGTGTTTTCAGAAGTTAATCTCAAGTATCTTCTGGTTTTCTAAACATTTTGTGATTTTCTGCCGTTTTAAGTAAATAATGGAGCGGATATAAACTTGAAAACGCTGATAAAGTAAAAAGGTTAAATGTCATGGTAGAGTTAACGGCCAGGCCTAGTAACGTTTTATGCTGGGTCGAGTCAGAGGAACCGATCGTGGAGTATTCTGTGAATGTGTTGCTTTATGCAGTAGGCAGTTCTTCTACCATCGGTTACGTTTATTTGTCGGAGGACGGCGGACTGGAGTTCTCGGCGGGCTCTAGCTCAACCTGAGCAACCTTTAGACGGTTGATGGAGATAGTTTCTCATCTGCGCTGGAGTTCGATGACGGAGAAGTAGTTCTCATGTTGTGGGAACTTGAATAGACCGTCTTTGTGTCGCCCGCGCGGCCTGCGTGGACCAACGATGCCTATGAAGACCAGCAGACAATAGCAAAGGAGGTTAGGGACGAAAGCCGGGCGACTGTTCCATTAATTCTAGATAAATGTGGTGGCAAACGCGCAGTGCTAGCGACCGGGTGTGGTGTACATCATAGAGTGGTGTTTGAAATCTCGGAGAGGAGGTAATCTGGTAGTCGGAGTCTTTTTCTATAATCTAAATGGCGCTGGACGTTCCGAATTGGGTCCAGTGCTGACCGAATGCTGAGTTGTACCAGTGGAAAGGTTTGTACCCTACAACGCGCGTTGGCGGCACTCAAAGACAGTTCAGGCTGTCAGTGGAAGCCTTAAACCATTCTGTTTGCTAGAGGTCATTAGCAGTTGTCGGATTGCATTTGCAGACGAGGAACTCCAGCATGTCGTTAGAAATCGTGGAGTCTAAGTGTGTGCCATACGAGGTAGTCACCGTGGCTAAACCATGTGAAAAGATCCAGCGCTGGGTGTCTGCTCGCGTTATGGTCTTAGCAGAAACATCGGGATTTGGGGCCGCTTCATTCGAGCACATGACGCGGTCCCCCACGGCCTATCCAGACTACGCTTTTGGACGGTAATGTTGGCCTTACAAGGTTGAAATGGAAGTAAGCGAACCGGGTCGACATTGGTCGAAAGCCTTCAATTGAAGTAACAACGTGTCGATGAAAGTTTGTCCGCTGAACTGTCAAACATTTCCGCGCTCAGCTTCGGAATTCAAGCCGCATATTTGTCACGACACACTTGTCGACAGATATCCAACTGTAGTGCGGATGCGCAGTTATGTGGTGTACGGTAGCCCTACTGAGGAAAGGCCATAAGTTCAAGTAGCCGTGTATGTCAGTAGAGACGTCTCCGGCTACCACACTAGGAAGGGACGGGAAACAACTTCAGCGTGTATTTTCAGCAGAAAGCCAGTAAATCCTTTTCAGTGTTCTAAGCTATATGGCTGGCTATGACTCGGGGGTGAACCGTCGAAGCCAATGCGATTATGACTAAAGGCTTGCCCGCAACGACGTTGCCTTTGTCAGCAACGTGTTGAACGTCTGTCAACTACTATTACGAAATCCATTTGATGGACTTTACGCGGAAGGTGTCAAGGTGACAGGTTCCAATATGCATATACGAGTGCTCTGTGATCAGCGAAAATGGTAAAACGGATGCTTCAGTGCCATCGAGTTTAAACCGCTTATTGTATTTATTTATTTATTACTTGCCAGGACTTAAGGAAACTGACAAATTATGACGCAGACTGAGAGTGACTTGCGACCAAAAATGCTGCAGTTCGTTTCGGTTGTCTGAAACCGTCGAGTAAACAACGGTAGTAGTTGCAACTTACACAGAGTGGACTGCTGTAAGCTAGCCTCGATTGCGTACTCCGAGGCCAGACGGCTGTGTTGGCCGCGGCTTTCGAGTAGGTGATGATGCATTACAGCGAAAGCTAATGCCTCTTAGCTGACTTCGAAATTTCTTCGTGCCTTAGGCGCAGTAGAAGAGTGAGCGTTAGGATGGACTCTGCGCATTGCGGCGAGAATCGATTTTATTTGCTTAAGGTGCTGCTGAAGCGTTGGATGACGCAACAGTTGTTGAGCGAAGAAATTCTCGTATTTTTTGGGCTCTGTTCTTCAAGGAACGGGAAACCTCGGGATCGTGTCGGTGTCCGAGGAGATCAATGCGGGTTTGCAAGAAACCATTTGTCAGGGTTAACCGTGAAGTTATGTGCGTTTAGCAGTTTGGATAAGGGTAAATAAACAACTATTTATTCTCGACTATGTTAGGCAGGCCCAGGGAAGCATGATTCAATGTTTCAATGGTGTATGGTGGGATAAAAAGCACAACTTTACAAGACCCACAGGATGGATATGCGAAATAAAATTAAAAGCAAAATGTTCCAACGTGGAAGGTAAAGTATCAGTGGTTAAACCATTGCACTTTAACAAATTGTTGTGCATCGTTTATCACTTAGATGAAAATCTATGAGTCTTTCGAATGCCGTCATGTCTGGTGCGTTCACCACATAGTTTGGTAATGCATTCCAGTAAGAACAGATTCTAAGTGAGAAAAGATACTTTTTACAATTCAAACGAGACTGCTGCGTCATTAGTTTCAGGTGGTTGCTTCGGTTTTGTTTGTATGGGGCTAGAATCAACAGTGGTTTACATGGATGCTCGCTCTCAGTTAGTATCCGATATGTGAGAGTACGATCTCCGCGAAGCCGTCGGTATTCCAATGAGAACACACCAAGTACACAAAGACGCATTTCGTAACTTATACCGGATAGTCCACGCGTTGTCTTTGTGGCTCTTCTTTGGGGCTGTTCCAAGAGGCGGATGTCTCGTTTTAACCATGAAAACCAGGCCTGAATTGCATATTAAACATGAAAACGAATGTAAGAGTTAATCAACAATGGTACTCGCTGTCGCTCAAAGGTGCCGAGAGCTCGCCTCAAAAGTCTCAAGTTCAAGTTCAAGTAGGTGCAACTGCAGAGAAGTTTTATTGCAACTGTAATAGTGACAACCAGAAATTTTCTGATCATCAAGCTTGTAACAGCACAAATGGCCCAAATCTAGTAATACCATCGTTTCGATTGTTGTGGAGTGCCTAAGTCGTATCTTCGGATGAACTAGCAACCAAGGTAGGTAGGTGGAAGCCTTCAGTAGAAGAAATGGAGTCTTTGTACTGTGGTATCAATGCAACGTTGAAATGTCTGCACAAATTTTCAACGCTGTATGCTCTTCAGAGTAACTCGAACGGTCCAAATTGTGTAATGGTGGCGGATTCAGCTACGACCTCGTTGGCGACCGGGACCGGTTGTAAAACATGCACCAGGTTGATCTTTTATAACTCGCGAGCGCCATAAAGGCCGGGTGTGATGTTGTAGACAGGCGGAAGGGATGTCGGTACTGACAGGTTAGGTTGCTAAGTTTGCGCTTATTATCACATGGCCGCCGATTTCCTGAATTACTCGGCACTATGTAAAAGAGTGAAGACCAAGGACGGTTGGACAGCCAAGTGATTCCAAGTACCAGTATGTGCTTAAAGCCAAACGAGCAGTTCTGAGTTAGTCCGGTGTACGTTCTCGTGCTTTTGCGGGGCCTACAATACCCTGGGTACGAAAATGATGCACCGTCGCGTTGGCTACTGGTGCCAGAGGCGAGGCAAGTCCGACGCATTATGCAATCCTCAATCAGTGAATTGTAGAAGGGTGAAATAGAAATAATGTACATTCGGCTGAAAAATATTGCATCGCTGGACTACAAAAGACAAAAGGTTTCGTAAAATAATCAATGAGCTGCTGAATTTCGCCGTCGAAAACACGGCAGAAGAGCTACACTAAATATATCCCGCTTCCGGAAATTAGGATGTGCGCATGAAGAATAGCTAAAAGTTTCACGAACGGGTGAGAACCGGATCCTAAATTAATAGCAGTTCAGTGTGCTTTTGCATGAGCGTAGGTAGACGCTAATCCTTGGCTTTCGTTAGATACCGTTTGGAAAATTCCAAAATATTTCATGCTGCGATTTGTCGAATAATAAGTTGGATAATATTACTTTTATCGTTATGAATCTGTGGATTTCGTAGTGGAATGATGTGGGGTCTTCATATGAGCTGCTTGCAGGGGGTCAACTGCTTCACAAGACACAGGAACAGATGAGGAAAACGTAGGAGCCCATGCATCAGTAGCGTAAGTCTTTGCTGTGGAGCCTGTGAAGGTTATTTCGTTTTAACTCTGTTAGGTAGGTGAATGTTTTCTGGCGTTACAAATTTCGAAGGTGCATCAAGTGCTTCCATAAACGCCGTATCGAGAGGCCCGATGTAAGTTGGTTGTAGTAAGTATGAACTAACGAACTACTGAAAAAGCTTTACGTGAATTACGTCTGGAAATTCCCAGTAGATTTCTTGTCTAAGTCCCGCATGTTGCTATCGATGAAATTGCAGCAAGCGCGAATAAAACGAGTGCGTGTTTATAAAAGGGCCGGTTTGGCTAGGAACCTATGAATATTGTGCCATGAGTTAGCTGCGAATTGTTTGACTAGAGTAGTTTGGTATTAAGCTTGTTCAGAAAAGCAGAATTCATATGAAGAGTTGAGCCCAAGCTCACCGATAGACTGCTGCGCTTCAGCTTCACACGTACTGATGTTCACTTATCCATTACTCGGTGTACCATTCCTGACCCTTTAACCTATACGAAACTCCAGCTCTATCATTGGCTTTTCCTTGTTCAGTTTGCCTTCAGTCTGTCCTATACCTTACACAAGAGTCCATCTACAGCACCGACGTCTGCTAAATCGCTCCGCTTTAGTACTCCTCTCCTGGCACCCTAGGAATACGTGCGTATCTGTGCGGCGCTGCACTTGACCCATCTACGTTATGACCAAGTTAACTATTCAACGGTATGTTTCTTTTCTGTAGTTCCACTTTATTTCTATTAATTCGCGTTGGGTAGCTCACCTCTGACACCCTAGGTTAGCTCACTTGGCCCACGCGCCGTTGCGCTTTGGTCTCTCACGTAGACATGTTCATTTATCCCTTACACACTGCAATGTTTGACCATTTCCTTAAGCAGGAGAGCTGCTCTGTCACTGTAGTTCCTCTGTTCAGTTTGCCTTAGCTCACTTCTCCTAGTTCACTAGGTAGATGTAATTATCCACGCCGGCGCGCCCTAGATTTATTTTTCTGATTTCTTTAGCAACTATGAGCCTGCATCCTACCAGCTGCCCGCATTTCATCACTTAATATCCATTAGCAAGGATAAATATATTCACTGCGCATTGTTGCGTTCCTTCTTTATATGTCCATGATGCTGAGTTACCGGTTACTTGCCTTAATGTCTTACAGTCAGGTACGTACAGCCTCACAGATCCATCATGGATAATTTCTATACTCATCTGGAGAATTGAAACTGGTAGCTCAAATTATACAAGTGACGGTTAAACAGTTCGCTGAGCTTAGCAAGTTGTTGCAAATGTTCCGCCACTAACCGAGGTGACATCATCAGTGTGTACTTGAGTGGCATGCAATGGCGTAGCATAGTGTAGATGAGCCTCGCTGATAGTTTGCTGAGCGTGGTGTGCATGCCTATTTTGTACTGCGGTGGTTACCCGTGGAGACAAGCGATCCTATTGGTTGGGAATTCGATCCGCGGTCAGCTTGGTTGATGAGCAGATCAGCATTGCCCTGGACCCCTTGTGTTTCGTGGCTTTTGCCTGCTTGCTCTTGTGAGCGAGTCTGTCGTCTATTCTGGTGTTCTAGTCACACGTTCCACTGGATTCAATCAATTGAGTTGGCGGTCGTTCGCCAGTAGTGTTGCGTATACTACGTCCAGTTCATTGTGTCCACTGATTTAATATGTTGTAGAGTAGAAGGCCTCCAAACTCCCGCGCGTGCGTTGTGCTTCCAGGTGGTAGGATCTTTACGTTCTCAAGATCGAAATGGTAGCCGTTTTGACCTTCATGCGCAGAAACCAATGGGCGCAGATCAAGCCTCCGGACGGTCGCGTTGTGTTCGGTGATTCGTGTACACGGCTTTCTGTTAGTTTGTCTGACGTAGTATTTATTGCAGTTGGTGCGTTTTAGCTGGTACGTGACATTGCATTGGTCGGTTTGATGGTCTTTGGGTCTTGAGATCAATTTCTTTATGGTGGCAATTAGCTCGTGAGCCACAGAGTCCATGTGACCGCAGCAACCTTCCTGTAGTTCGGATAAGTTCTTGATGTAGGGGAGCACTATCCGTTTGTTCGCTTGTTCAGGTGACCGCTGTTGTTGTTGCTGAGACATTCGTTAATTTAAGTTTCTCACTTTTAAAATGTCCCATAGTGTGTGCAGAAGTCAGGCTAAGCGAACGTATGCTTTGGATAATTCATCTTCAGGCTTATACAATTATATGCCAAATCAAAAGGTACAGACGGACATTATAAGTCTTTACTAGTGGAGCGAGTTAATTGGATGCTGGCAGCTCTGTCTGTTAAGCCACGACAATCTACCGCGTGTGACCTCGTGGGTCAGAGGTCACCTGCCATTTGGGCCAGGGCAGTCCCAAGCCTTTAGTTGGCTTCTTCTGAACACAAAGCTCCGGTCCATACAGCCTGATGGCGATTGCTTCAGCGGCTTCTAGTAATCGCTTACGGACGTAGTTCGAACAGTGCTTTGAGGCCTGATAGATAAGTTTGTATGATTCGTTGAACTTTGTGACGTGCCCTGTATCGGCTTGGTGCGCGGTTATTGATGAGTTTGCTGTAGTTCCACTTCTATTTCTAAGCCCGACCGGGTGGTTTTCCTTCATTTTCTCGGATAGACTCCGTGTCGTACGACCAATGTATTCCGCTCCACAGGAGCATGAAAATGAGTAGATACACATTGAGGTGGTGTGGACAGGCCTATTATCCCTTGAGTTTAGTCTCACTATCGCAAAGCTAGTGAACTGGATTTACATCTGCGCAGTTGGATAGGTGCGTCTGCGTGCAAATGAAAGACGACGAAATAGAAGTTCCGTCACAACCTCGCTCTTGTATGGCAGCTGTAGGAGGATTGGCTTAAGTTCTACTTTCAAAACTACAGGCTTTATCTTCTTCTGTTCCATGTTGGCTCTGATGAAGCTCTCCGGATAGCCGTTCCCCCTTAGCACTAAGTGAATGCACTCTAATTCATCCGCAAGCTTGTCATTCGAGCTGATACGTTCAGCTCGGCTCACTAGGGTATTTATCAAGTTCCGTTTAGACCGAAGTGGCACGCACTTGATGCGCATTGCACTGCCTACTATCAGTCAAAAACTCTGGATATGATACGTGGAGGAAGTATTTGTCATCGATAACCGGAACTGGGCAAAGGTCACGCTCGATTTGCCCAACAACACATTCCAGGATATCAAATATACAATTGAATTAGAGGAGAATAAAAAGTTATCTACTTTGGATGTACTGCTCTCTAGGGAAAACGATGGATCTCTGCAAATTGCGGATATGGGGAAAAACGCATAAAGACAAGCTATTAACCTGCCACAGCGACCATCCGATGAAGGACAAGCGGAGTTGCATTCAAACACCGTTCAACGGAGTGGAAACGCACCTCAACTGAGTCGAATCGCGGAAACGCGAAGCAATTCACCACCATCGGGTGTTTAGCAACAAGGGTTGTCCGAGCAATTTCGTCAGAAGAAATTTAAATTAACGAATGTCTCAGCAACAACAACAGCGGTCACCTGAACAAGCGAACAAACGGATAGTGCTCCCCTACATCAAGAACTTATCCGAACTACAGGAAGGTTGCTGCGGTCACATGGACTCTGTGGCTCACGAGCTAATTGCCACCATAAAGAAATTGATCTCAAGACCCAAAGACCATCAAACCGACCAATGCAATGTCACGTACCAGCTAAAACGCACCAACTGCAATAAATACTACGTCGGACAAACTAACGGAAAGCCGTGTACACGAATCACCGAACACAACGCGACCGTCCGAAGGCTTGATCTGCGCCCATTGGTTTCTGCGCATGAAGGTCAAAACGGCCACCCTTTCGATCTTGAGAACGTAAAGATCCTACCACCTGGAAGCACAACACACGCGCGGGTGTTTGGAGGCCTTCTACTCTACAACAAATTAAATCAATGGACACAATGAACTGGACGTAGTATACGCAACACTACTGGCGAACGACCGCCAACTCAATTGATTGAATCCAGTGGAACGTGTGACTAGAACACCAGAATAGACGACAGACTCGCTCACAAGAGCAAGCAGGCAAAAGCCACGAAACACAAGGGGTCCAGGGCAATGCTGATCTGCTCATCAACCAAGCTGACCGCGGATCGAATTACCAACCAATAGGATTGCTTGTCTCCACGGGTAACCACCGCAGTACAAAAAAGGCATGCACACCACGCTCAGCAAACAATCAGCGAGGCTCATCTACACTATGCTACGCCATTGCATGCCACTCAAGTACGCACTGATGATGTCACCTCGGTTAGTGGCGGAACATTTGCAACAACTTGCTAAGCTCAGCGAACTGTTTAACCGCCACTTGTATAATTTGAGCTACCAGTTTCAATTCTCCAAATGAGTAGAGAAATTATCCATGATGGATCTGTGAGGCTGTACGTACCTGACTGTAAGACATTAAGGCAAGTAACCGGTAACTCAGCATCATGGACATATAAAGAAGGAACGCAACAATGCGCAGTGATTATGTTTATCCTTGCTAATGGATATTAACTGATGAAATGCGGGCAGCTGGTAGGATGCAGGCTCATAGTTGCTAAAGAAATCAGAAAAATAAATCTAGGGCGCGGCGGCGTGGATAATTACATCTACCTAGTAAACTAGGAGAAGTGAGCTAAGGCAAACTGAACAGAGGAACTACAGTGACAGAGCAGCTCTCCTGCTTAAGGAAATGGTCAAACACTGCAGTGTGTAAGGGATAAATGAACATGTCTACGTGAGAGACCAAAGCGCAACGGCGCGTGGGCCAAGTGAGCTAACCTAGGGTGTCAGAGGTGAGCTACCCAACGCGAATTAATAGAAATAAAGTGGAACTACAGAAAAGAAACATACCGTTGAATAGTTAACTTGGTCATAACGTAGATGGGTCAAGTGCAGCGCCGCACAGATACGCACGTATTCCTAGGGTGCCAGGAGAGGAGTACTAAAGCGGAGCGATTTAACAGACGTCGGTGCTGTAGATGGACTCTTGTGTAAGGTATAGGACAGACTGAATGCAAACTGAACAAGGAAAAGCCAATGATAGAGCTGGAGTTTCGTAAAGGTTAAAGGGTCAGGAATGGTACACCGAGTAATGGATAAGTGAACATCAGTACGTGTGAAGCTGAAGCGCAGCAGTCTATCGGTGAGCTTGGGCTCAACTCTTCATATGAATTCTGCTTTTCTGAACAAGCTTAATACCAAACTACTCTAGTCAAACAATTCGCAGCTAACTCATGGCACAATATTCATAGGTTCCTAGCCAAACCGGCCCTTTTATAAACACGCACTCGTTTTATTCGCGCTTGCTGCACCTTCATTGAGAGCAACATGCGGGACTTAGACAAGAAATCTACTGGGAATTTCCAGACGTAATTCACGTAAAGCTTTTTCAGTAGTTCGTTAGTTCATACTTACTACAACCAACTTACATCGGGCCTCTCGATACGGCGTTTATGGAAGCACTTGATGCACCTTCGAAATTTGTAACGCCAGAAAACATTCACCTACCTAACAGAGTTAAAACGAAATAACCTTCACAGGCTCCACAGCAAACACTTACGCTACTGATGCATGGGCTCCTACGTTTTCCTCATCTGTTACTGTGTCTTGTGAAGCAGTTGACCCCCTGCAAGCAGCTCATTTGAAGACCCCACATCATTTCACTAGGAAATCCACAGATTCATAACGATAAAAGTAATATTATCCAACTTATTATTCGACAAATCGCAGCATGAAATATTTTGGAATTTTCCAAACGGTATCTAACGAAAGCCAAGGATTAGCGTCTACCTACGCTCATGCAAATGCACAGTGAACTGCGACTAATGTATGAACCTTATCTTACACCACTTCTCAGCTTAACGCAATTCACGTAAATAACGTTACGCCGGTTCCTCGCAATCCGGAGAAGTATGCTTTGGCGGATCATTCAACAGCTTCCTTCATTAGAAACCTTTTTCTTCTTCGTATTTTTTCGCGCAATTATCCTTGGGCATACTTAAGCTATAATTTGCTTCAACGTTTGTTTGACCCTTTTTAGTGCGTTGGATCTGTGAACTGAAATATTATGGCACAACTGGACTGCGAATATCCGAGCGACTCTTCGGTCGGTTAACTGCGGTTTCGGTTATACTCTACCGTCCAATGCTTCGGCGGCCGTTTTTCAAGACGTGGTGCGTTTTCTCTGGCAAGAGTGCTACCTAAAGTAGCCACGAATATCCGTTTAGCAGCACTAGATATGACGCGCCAGCGAACAAAGTAACGGCCCAGAACTTTCCACTTGCAAGTTTATTTGCGCCACATTTCGCTAGTATTGATAACTACTGTACATGCTACATCGCTATCTGGGCATTCTATCGCCACCTCACTATTGCGTTTTTACAGTTGCTCTGTATACTACACCTGCATTGACCCAGACTACCGTCACTTAAGCGCTTGCTTTACACACCAGATATTGCTTATTTTAGTGAAACCTATAGGTTACCGACATCCTCCCATTGCATGTAAAACAACAAGCCCGGTTCGATAGATAAAGGCTTGTAAAATTCTGACTATGCCTTGAATGATGCGCATCGAAGGTTTCAGTAATAAATTATTTACTTATTTTCTTTCGTTTTTGTGTGGAATTTACCTATTGGATCGAGCATCTTCCTAACATGTTTGATGGATAGGATCGTTACTGGTTAAGATTGTTTGCGTGCAAGCGTTGATTAGGCAAGCGAAGGCTAGTCTTGTTTGATGCACCTATGGAACAGTCGCCAGTCCGGTTAGGCCGCTAGGATCAAGTGGTATGACGCTGACCTCCACGCCGGTCTCAAAGATAGTCGGCCTCATTTCGGTCGATCAGTGACGAAAAGCAGACGATTGTGTCGACCAGCTACTTCCATCGCCCTGATCGGCGTTTCCTTATGTGTTGCATCTAGAGACACAAGGTTTGGGGCTCAAAGTAGCCTGCCGGCAAAAGCACCGAGGATACAAACAAGCGGAGAGTAATTTGCGATTTTTCGACGGAGGCTTCGAGAGAGCATGACTTAAACCACTAGAAGAGTGGATTTTACAGCTACTTCCAGAGGCTGTGAACTCGTCAAACCTTCCAGTGGCTGCAGCAATCTGCACTTTTGGTTCGGCTTTGCCGTTATTCGGCGTAGATCGAATTTATAATATCCGTTCACCCGATACTACGATTCTGTCATCTACTCACACTATGTAATTATTTCTGCTGGATGGTGGTGCGTCGGCATTTGCGTGGAGTAGGTTTCAATTTTCACCTGCCAACGTACGCAGCCATATTGCCCTACGGAATTCATCGTCTATCATTAAGAGAGTTGCCAAGCCTAGCACCTTTCGCAATAGCCGCGATAACTAATGGCCACCAAGTTTCGTTGTATTCAAAGGCCGCGTGAAGTGTAGAGGCTAGTAGACCTGTCTCATTAATCCCCGCTGCTTTAAATTCCCCGTATTTTATCGTCTGCTGGCGGATCCAGTATATCGTCGGCAACGTCCACGATGTGCGGAAGACGCGCAGGCATGATGTGAATATAGGTGGTTCTTTCGGATCCTACGTCACCCGGTTTATTTAGTGGTTCCAATTAAACAAACGAAAGACTTGAAATAAAATGGATACGGTAAAATGTTTATTTATGAGCGCAAGTGTCGCCTTTTTTAATTTGAGCACTTTAAGCGAACAAAATCTGACTAACGTTTGCAAACATACGTGTTTTCTAGCACAGTGTAAACGTGTAGCGGCATATATACGTGTGTAATTACGTACTTGTGTGTACGTGTAGCTGGCGCTTATAAGTTTGTTACTACATTCCCTACTATTTTTGACATCCACACTGTGCGAATATACCATTTCTGTTCATGCGTTTTATAAGATTATCCGGATATTCACGTAGCAATGAACTTAGTTTTTGACTACTCACAGCCGCTAATGCGAAATGTTAAGTAATAGACATGTGTGGCTTTTATACGATGATCACTTGCCAGATGAAAACTACCAAGCCCGGATACACTCCTGCCAAACTATTTGCCGAAACCATTTAAATCCAAAGCACCCAGCTGGCACCGCGAGGTTGTTCGGCTAGCCAGCGCCCGAGAAAAATTAGTTATATGTATTCTCTGGAGGCTCGAGGCATGCCCCTGTATGTACGAACCTAGGATAACAAGTATTGCTGTATTGTCAGACGCCCTGCCTCAATAATTATTAAAGGTTTTAATTGACTTCTGTGTCCGTAATAACTTCCTTGAAATAAAGTATTCCGCGATGGCATTCAAGAACGGACAGTGGTGGTTATCGGACTGCCGGGAAGTGTCCCGCGTGAGAGTTAACACAGGTAACTGCGGAGATGAAGTTGGGATAAGGATCTCTTCGGTTGCTAGAATATGCCCGTCGGACATGATTATGCTACTTTGCGGGCACTAGTCGGAGCCTACCAGCAAATATCACGGTCCTCGAACCGTTTGTTTCCAGTCTCCTCGGGCTGCAATATACACAAATCGGTCACGGGAACAGGTTTTTATAATGCTTGAAGAACAATGAAATTGGTTCCTCCACGTCAGCTATTGGGATAGGCAGTTGTGGGGATAGATTGCTGATAGATCTGGTTCATAAAGCTATGCGCATTGTTCCGCTTTTGGTGTGTGCCACGGTAGAATTGTCTGAAGATTGAAGCACTTACATAATTTGGATATGCGTTAGAAGTCTTCTTTAGGGGCTGCTGCGTCATTTGTACAAACAACAATAACTGAGGCAGCATCCCCGGTCGTTTTATATTATTCCGATCGTGCAAATGCTTGGATTACCACGCCATCACAATCACCTGTCACACTAACCTTGTACAAGGACGATAGGGATTGCAGCGGAGTTCCAAATTAAGCCGTTGTTATTCCTTTACGTAAATGAAGCCGCCTAGGGCTATAAGCCAAGAGCCAAGTGCCCAGCCGGCACCACCTGGTGTCTGAACGTGCAAACTGGAACTAAATTCGGGCCGTCGGTAAATATGTATGTTCGTGATCATAGAACACTTTGAATACCTTACATGACTTCGTGTCAATGCAGCATTTATTACGCTGCCCGTGGTCCCTAATTTCTCCTTTCGATCACTTTCTCTGCCACCTAAAAGTTTGCCATGGTTCAACTATCGTGATGGTTGCTCTAGTTTAGGGCCAAACGCAATGTACGCAGTAATGATAAAGAGACTTGAAGCATGCTGTCTTCATCGTGTGCAACTGCAGTTATTCATATGCGTATTCTTTAAGTGCACCACATTGTGCTCATTCAAAATCCTTTTCGGGCTGAAAAACCTCGGTATGTTAACATTTGCTTGGCACTTTAGCCGGATGTGCTAGTTGTTGTAGTAACAACTACGGTAGCTGTGGGAAGCTTTGAGCTCTGTGTTGTTTTCCTTCAACTTAGGAGTACCCAGAGTACGCGTTGGGCTAAGTGCATCCTTTACGGTATTCGTAGGTACTGTTTCCTGGCTTTGGGATGACAAAATTCGAGATATTAGCTGAAGCAGAGTAAACATCACTCGGGATATTAGTTTTACGACTAGTGTACGGTTGTCCGTTAATAGGATTTTTGCTACAACCTTCCGTGCAGTGGGCCCAGACCAAGATTGTCTGATGACATTTCCACTCTACGAAAGATATTCTCTTGCCAGATAAAGCTTACCGTACCGGGCGCCAGGATGTGCATTAACTCCGAGCTTCACATTTTACGGTTTACGAAATGGACCAAATATAATATAATAGAAATCGTTATTATTTACTATACAAAGCACCTTTACGAACGCACGAACAGATATCGCATATTCCCACCCACAACCTTCACGTAATGTGCATGGGCGTCATGAAAGGGAATCTCACATGCTAGCGTAGCGGAATTATTTATGTAAACATTCATTTACGAGCAACCGCTGCAAATATGTCCTTTTATTACCAAAAGTTCAAATATTTGGTTTCATGGTACAGGCGCGTGACAGCACAGCGAGGTCTTCGTTTTATAGTGCCTTGAAACTACGAAGAAAAATCAGTAGTACGAATGCTGGATGAAGGTTGCATTTGTTCACTACTTCGTAATAACTAAAGTCACCGGCGAGTACGTCTGAGCACACCCCTGCGGTCGTGGCAGAGCTGCGCTAAAAGTACTAGAAATGGTTATCCACGCCTAGGTTAATGCTGCTGCAGATATTTTGCTAATCTCGCAAAACTATTGATTTACAAGCGCTCTGAATAAACAGCTTATTTCTGTACATAAAAGCAAGTTGGGCGCCGAAATGTGTGTACGTGCGTACCACTGCCGTCCGTCCAAATTCATTAAACCTATCGTAAAATTAGTAAACACGAATAGAGGTTTGTTGTTGCAGACTTTTGCTAAGGGACCGAAAGTAGTCCCAAACAGGAGACTAAATATTTGCGCTCAGCTATAAACACCATATTTCTACCCGTATGAGTGATTTAGAACGTCTTATTTTTTGCCCGCCTGTACCCTTGCAGTGGCGTCGTAATGCGCTAAAACTTGAGGACAATGGTTACACATGAATCGGGGAAAGCAGCTGCAAGCTTTAACTGAGCGTCTGAAATTATTCCCCAATAAGACTGAAGTCGTGCGGGCACGCCCGCCCGAAACGTTTGCCATTCGGGTCTAATTAAGCGTCTACCAGGTGCCTCGCAGGCGCTTTTAGGCCTCCTATCTAGCACCTGCTTGGCGGCACTACCTTTAGAGTGGGTTTTATTTGTAAGTCCATGCTGGATAATTTATTCCCGGTCAAGCTAAAACGTGGTTTGATGGGGAATTTGGCGGAGTGACGGTGGTTACATTAACAACCAGGCAGTTGGAATATACGTAGCGCGAATAGGGAATGAAATAGATGAAAAAGCAAGCTATAGAATACCCGAACTTTATACAACAGCAAAATTGGAGAGACCTACCTCAGAATTCAAAGCATTTGAAAAAATTAATCGCCGTCTACCAACACATTCCGTTGGGGTCGCCAGCTACAACACAATCGGCTGGTTGACCTAGAAATAAATATTCCCGCCTCAGTGAAGAGGGAAGAAAACGAATAAATGGACAAGTTATTTGTCAAGTTATACAGTTACGCTGGCTAGAAGGCACGGCGAAAGGCGCTAGTTGGTTTAGAATTGTGGTCGTCACTACGGCTGTCCCGAGCACATTCCAAGACCGCTAATTGCAAGCGCGCGAGGTACAATCAGTCCGGTCGACACAAACGCAATTTGTCGAAGTTTTACCAGCGATCTTTCTGTGTTGCCTAGGTACAAGCGGAACTTCTCTTTCTGGATAGGTTCCACATTGTACGCAAACAAATTAGGAGCTCCCCAGGTCGCCACGGCGTGACAGGGTTGAAAGTCACCACGTTTATCACCACTGGATTATAGTGGGGTAGGCTTTAAACGTGGCCTCGACCTAAAATAACAACTTCTGTTTCCGAAACTGAGATGAAATAAATGTGGGGATGCAGCATAGCTTGATTTTGATGGAAGGGTTTAGGCAGCCATGAAGTTAGAATAGATCGCATGTACACATTTGGGCTGTGTTTGATGAAGGAAAGAATTCGGTAAGTTGAAGTGCGGGCCTCTGGCTTGTTCATTTGCACGTCTAACGCACTGCTCCCTATTTGAATGACTGTTTCGGTCACGGACGTCGACTTAAACTGACCTTAATTGACCTCTACGTCTTCATACACACATACGGAGAGGCACGGTGTAGTATGCGCCAAATAGATGGCTCCGAGGACTTCCCTGTTCCGGGCTTACGTTTGTCATACTAGACCTAGAAGGCTGAAAGCCAGAGTGCCAGATCGTAGGCAGTATGACAGTAACATCACAACCACCTAGTAAGAGTCGGAGCATGTTGGCCGTTGTTCCTGTGTCAGGCCTCTTGGCGAGCTGGGCTGCAGTTGCACAGCTGCGGATGGAGGACCGCGCACGGGGTGACCGGATGGGTGGCGTGGAACCACGCACCAGAGATTGCTGCTTCAACTATGCTGAAGACGAAATTGGAAACCAAGGAGAAGAGGGAACAACGATCTCAATCTACGCTACGCTCGATGTCAGCCTAGCTTTTAGCTTGATAGACCGACACTAACCTTATACATTATCCCCCACATATGAGGCGCTGTACCCAGCGCCTTCAGAAGCCTTGACATGCCTCAACCTACCTACGCATCGAAAGGCTGATGAACACTGGTATAGGTTTGGAAAATTCAGTGTGCGAGAAAGTTAGTGGTTGCTGCAACGACAGCGGTCCTGCTTCTGGGACTGACGGTTTGAGCTGGCTGGTTTGCCTAATACTTAAATAAATAAATATTTTATTCTCGACTATGCGAGGCACGACCATGGAGGCATGATCAGATATGTACAACTGTACAGACATTTTAGGGCAATTGTGACAGTGACAGTAGAAATTTGTTCATATGTCCATGATTGGAACTGTGCAATGGTGAAAATGTGAAATAATAATTTGGCTGCGGTGAAACAGGGACCTCGGTTAATAATAGATTGAGAATCCTGCATTATCCATTGGAAGGTAATTGAAGAGCACGCTCAAGAGAGATATAACAATACAGTGAGTTCGTGCACAAGTAACGCAAAGGTCAACGGTGATATCGTAGAAAGCAAAGTGACGACAGTAAATGCAGACGTAGAAGTTCCAGTGTAACGAACCTATCTGGAATGGTGACGCTAGTCGACCTGCCAGTGTGAAGTTATGGGCGGTGACTTTATTCGGTGGTGAGTCACATTCGCCACGTTACAGTGTTGTTAAACAGATATTTGTGGCTTTTTATAGGGAGAACGCTTGCCAGGCGAAAACCCACCACGTCCTGAAACACTGCCGCCAATCCATTGAATGGCAAGTTGTAGCTGGCTATGTATCTGGTTGAACGTTTGTTTGCTCGGTTATTCGCAGTCAGGTTGCGTCCCATTTTTTGCCGGCTGATGCGGTAGCCGGGTGCCTATTGCGTTCCTGAGTCCTGTCCCGTGCCAGCTTGGAAGGTCGGGAACCGAACATTCTTTTTGAATATGACGTGTTGATCCTTTGCAGAACCACGTGAAGTCTCCGAGGGATATACATTGAAATATGTTGAATTGTTGTTGAAGCCTTGAAGGATAGAATATGGTTCCGAAGAATCGCAGATCCCCAGGGTGTCGTAAAATTGATTAGAAATATGGGAACTCACGGCCAATTGAGCGGCCAACGTGGATTGAGGAGCTCATAATGACCAATTGCTCTGGCCTTGTATCGTAGGAGAGTGTGCCTTCCGAAGTCAGAAGTAGTTATCCAGGCATGAGTAATGTGGAAGAGACAGCGTCAGGCAAACTGAACCCAAAGGTTCAAGCCGCGGAAGATTTGTATCCGTGCATGATAACGAATGATTTATCTGGTTAGTAAGTTGTAAAAGGGTAGATAATCTTCCGCTTCTGTCCAGATAAAGGAACTGTGTGGCTTGTTTTGTTGTCGCAATGATGGACAATTCCTTGGGTGCGTGTCGCCGTACCTGTGACAAACTCAGGAAGAAAAGGGAAACGAACAGAAACTGCCACAAAGACAGAAGAAAGGGATGCGTCTGGAATGTAGTCGATCAATTGCGGCGATGAATGAACTACTGTATCCGTACACATATAATTGTTATTTACCTATCGCATATACATGAGTATCATAAATGGCGAAATACGACGAGAAGCAAACAGAACACGGATCAGTAGATAATGAAAGCCTGTTCCAAAACGGCAATGAAGCAGAAGAAAAGAGAGTTTGGGGGTCCTAATGCGCATATGCTCAATCGGTTGGAGCCAGAGGGAGGAGGACGACGTGCGCAGATTATGGGAAAGAATGTTACTCAGAAAGAGCGGCAGGGACGCGTTGCCTCAGTCTTAATGTTGTATGAATGTAAGAAGTCAGAGAGGACAGACGCATGTAAGTTAGCGTCGAATGAATAAGAAATGCAACAGAAAGCACAGGAAGGAAATAAAGGAGAAGTGGAAAAGCCGCCGACCAACTTCAGGTGATGATTCGTCCTTGTTAATAAAAAGAAACATAAATAATGCCTTGTGATATAATTATGGTGAGGGTAACAGAGCGTTGCGTCAGTTATATCTCAGAATTCCGCGTGAGGTCAGAAAACAAGTGACCGTTCAGACAAAGCCAGGTAACTCAGCAAGCTGAAGCTAGGCCGCCATATATAGCTAAGTATAAGGTAATGCGTTTCATCATAAAAGAAGTTTAGGATGAAAGTGGCTAAACGAAACGGCAGTTAGCCTCGGAGTGATGTGAACATGCCGTTGGGTCTGTTGAAACCTGATCATAAGGGACATAGTAGTCCAAAGAGAGGAGCCTGTTAAGACGAGGATAGTGTCCTCGCATAGAAAAAAGCCCTATAATTTAGTTCTAAATACCGAAAGGGGGCATCGGCATAAAAGAAAAGTTAAGGATGAAAGGGGGATATAATAATAATGATGAATCATGACCAACAATGCATTTGAAGTGAAGGTTACAAGGCTGTACGTCGGCAGAGCCTAAATCACTTAAATCTCAGAAGTCCGAGGTGGGTCAGAACGTAGTAAACCGTTCAGGCGAGTCCGGATAAGCCAGCAAGATGAAGTTAGGCCGCCAACTTAAGGTCTGAATAACAGTAATGAGTGTCATAAGAAAAGGAGCTTTCGGACGACAGCGGCTATATGAAAAGCCAGATAGCATGTCAAGGAAAGGTCACGACGTGAGGGGAACAGAGTGTTTGGAATGTAGACCCTATAGTAATAACGTCTCGAATGTCGGGGAGCAGTCAGAAACAGGGGACTGGTCAGCCGAGGGTAGATTAGAGCCAGGTCCGTAGGGATATCCGTCCAACTGAAAAAGTAAGGCAAACAGAGTGTGAACAGGAAAACGCCCTATTGATGGGAAATGGAAAAGCTAACCATGTTCTCAGGGAGATGTAAGCTGACCGATAAGTCGGCCCATCGCTGATCATTAGGGTCACAGTAGTCGGAAGCAAAGAGACCAGTGAGACGAGATTAGCATATCAGCTCAACGAGTGAAATCCGTAGAATTTAGATCTAAGTACTAAAGGAGAGCATCGGCAGAATAGACATGTACAGGAAGAACGGGAACAAAGTAATAAAGATGAACCATGGCCAACAATGCATTTCAGTTAAGGGTTGCTGTTTGCGTCTGGTAGGGGGTTCCGAGGGAATTGTGTCCCGGGCCGACGTAAGTTGTAAAATACCGAGGAAGATGAAAGGCAAAAGAGATACCTCGTAATAAGCTGCACAGCTACAACTTATTCACCTAGTAAGCGTCGGAGCTAAAGGGTGGGTGTACATATTTTATGCCTGGCGACCTGGACGGCATTGGCACAGCTGCTAACGGAGGACCGGGTGTGAGGTGTCTAGATGGATGGCGTGAGGGCGTGCACGAGCCATTGCTGCACTACCAATTTTGAAGACGGAATTAGAAAGCAAAAAAGGAAGAAGGAACTATCACAATCTAGGCCATGCTAGGTGCCAGCGAACCAATTAATGGTAGAAAGCAGAAAATGAAACTTGTCAGCATCGCATCCCGGTCCTAACAGGTACGATGCGGAGAAGGCGAGAACCGGAAATCAACACTTCGGCCTTCTTCGCAGAGCCTTCGGTCGGTTTGAACCATCAATATTTCCCCAAATGCTCAACGCCTACGTGCGACCTCACGTGGAATATGCTACCCAGGCATGGCAGCCGTGGCAGAAACAGCATCTCGTTGCTCTCGAGACTCCTCAACGACGGGCAACCAAGCACGTCAGGGGCCTCTTTCATCTCCCCTATCAGCATAGACTGAAATCTCTAAGAATGTACAGCAGTCGATATCGGCTTTTGCGGAAGATCTCATAATGTTTTACAAGATTCTGAGGAACCCAAACCACATCTGCCGTCCGCTGCTGAAATTGAACCAGAACACTAAACTAATAGGTCACCCACTTAAACTTACAATTCATTATAGCCGGCTTGAATGCCGTAGAAATTTCTTTTCTCTCCGCGTGTGTGAGCATTGGAATGGTCTCCCTAATTATGTCGTCTCTGCTCCCAATCTGGCGATATTTAAAAAAGTGTTGACAATGCATTGTCTCATTTGCATTTCATTTTATGACTTGTTAGCCAGGGGCTACAAAACGCAATCAAACTGTGTCTTGCCCAAAGCCTAACCAATGGATTGATGGATTTATACGTTTAATACGGGAACATCTCCGCTATTCCACATAAGTCTATGGTGAGTCCACCACAACGCTTTTCACTTTATTATGCAATTTATTTTCGCAATAATTTCCATCCCACGGGACTTGTTAAGCGATGCTTTTTTACCCGTAATAAACCATTGTTCCATTGATGCTTGCCGTTTAGAAACGGCATTCAAACTGAACATTTGGAGCAGTAATAAAAGCAAGCCGATCCCGACACACGCAGCAAATGGAAGTCCAACAGCATCTCAAAACTTTCCTCACTGGACGCGTGGATTACAGGTATCTGCAGAGCGTTCCAATCGTTCACCACCCGAGTGCCTAGGAAGACCACCGGACGGACCTGGATGCGCTCCGGCTTAAGCGGCTGCCAATTATGTCTCGTCGAGATTTCAAAGTGCACCTGAAAGGATTGTTGCAACCCGGTCCCCTATTCTCCCAAATATATGCTGACTGTAGACCAGTCCTCCCACGTGACGTCGGTAAACAAGCGAGCACAGATTCGTCTGTCGTAGACGAGCAGGTTAGAGGTATCATGTAACGCCGAGACCGATTGCGAAACATGCCATTTTATTCGTTTAAGCACGTTGCATACAAACCTACTGAGGAGTAAACAGCCAGTAAATCATACTGAAGAATGTCCACAACTGCAGAACAACTAGGAGTTTTATGATTTCCAGAAGCAAAGGAAAGAAATATCTTATGGTGCTGAATATACTGTTGACTTCACCGACTTTTCTCCAAGTATCCTGGTTTCGTTTAGGAACAGAATGCGCGATAGTGCCTAGGTCCACTACTGTAGTGGCATTTGTGCGCAGACTACCGCCAGCAGTTCATGCGCCAAAGGATTCCGGTGCACCGATTGGAAGGACCGAACACTTGTCACGGTTATTGCGCAAACCCCAATTAAGGGACCAAACCTTAAGGTAGTCAAGTGTTACCTATAACCAGTCATCACTTCTAGGATAGTAACTTCACGCCAACGTTTCAGATCACCAGCAAAGATGAGACAATCCACCAGAAGCGCAGAAGAACGGAGGTTGATAAAGATTTTGAAAATTCTGGACCAAGGACCGAACACAGCGGCACACTACTATTTACAGGAAGGGCTGGGAAAGTGATTCCTTCCCTTTGCTCCACATTAACCGACCGTGCAAGGACTCCGCCGTCCAAGAGAGGATATCCTCGTGACACCAATGGCCTGGCGCTTAAGGAGGAGCCATTCAAGTAGTACCGTACCAAACGGATTACTGAAGTCAAGAATGATTAAATAATTAATTAAATAATTTATTCTCAATGCTTCGAGGCACACCACACCTGGAATTATCAAGGCTTGAAAATGGATATCTCCGCAACTGGCACGTTGCTTTGCATGACGTGTGCAATCGCACAATACACAGAAGCTCCCGAAATGGCAGATGCACTAGTCAGGAACGGAAGCATTAATGAGGTGGCCAAAGGCTGGGTTAAAAGCTGTGTACTAGAGTAATATCTAGAGTGAAAACGGATGGTGGAAATATGTGATGTCTTTTTAGTCTATATATACAAAATATACTGAAAGATATGAAAGATCGCTCTGATTAACTTGCGGGTGTGAGTTTTTGGGCATTGGCGTTATTCGGTGGCCAGTCACATTCGCCACCTTGGAGTGTTGTTAAACGACCATTTGTGGCTTATTATAAGGAGAACGCTTGCCAAACGTAAGCCCACCACGTCCTGGAACACTGCCATCAATCCGTTTGAATTGTAATGTATAACTAGCAATGTATCCCATGGATAAAATTTACACGGCTATTGGCAGGCATCTGAACGCCAAATCTGCGCTGGCTAACCGAATTGCTCAGTCTAGGTCCGGCATTAGTCTTTGAAACTGAATAAGAGAAAAAATATTCAGGAAAGTCGGGTGAAGGGTTGCGCAGGCGAGTAAAGATTTTGTACTGATAGAATTTGGCTTTCCCTTTATGGCATATTGTTCCTGGCATGAAGACATCGTGCCCTGGTATCCTCACTGGACATGTCACGTTTGGAGTGCAGCTGATCCTTGTGGCTAACTTCGTCCAGTTAGGCGAAAATACGATTCCTCATACAACTGCGGGGTGTACAGGAAGTTCGCATTAATTCCGTTCAGACCTTGGGGGAAATATCAGAGTACTAGGGACGATCCCCTTAGTTCAGGCTACGTAAAAGCCCAGATTGTCCACAGAAAGGGAGCAGCTTTCTTCCAAAGAGAAGTTGTCCTCATTTCTAGTAGTGGCTCTATGAGACTCCAGCTGAAAACCTCCTGGTAAGATAGGTATTACAATTTGCTTGCAGCAATGTAAGGCGCCGACCGCATTTGTTCGAACACCAGTGAAAGGCTGCAAACCAGTCCAGCTCAAGTAAAGTGATTTTACTAGAGGAACCTGTCGTCCGTTGTGAAACAAGGGATCCATGTAAATACAATCCCAGTAAGTGGTGGCAGTGTGAATACGGGGAGAAATAAATCCAGTTGATTAGACCCCGTGCTTGCAGCATCTCTCCAAATTGCCAAAAGGATTGTCCATTCGGAAGGTACTTGGAATAATGGGAATAATGGTTTGCTTTTGAGGTCCCGGAGAAAATATCAATGTTTCAAACCAGCTAGCTGTTGGGGATGAATCAGTCATGGCCAGATGCTAAAACGTCATGCTCCAACCGCCGTAGCTATGTGAAGCGCAAGAGAAACGAATAACGAACAAGAGGCAACCAGGCAAACACCCAGATTGGATTTCATCTATGAACACTATTAAACGAGTGATGGTATGCAGTGGTACCTAGGTACTCGCATAATGTGAATCTTTCAGTATATATGTTTTATTGGTACAGTATTACATTACGTCTCGGGTGGCGCTCAGGTTACAACTACAGCCCACTAAGTAGGTTCTTTAGAGCTCCTGGTCCAAAGAGTGATAAGCGTGTTCACAATGTTCAGCGAAAAGTATGGGTATTGGAAAGCTGCATAGATAAAGTGGTGAAATGGTGAACGAAAGCCTCAAGTATCCTTGGTGAAAGCCATCAGGAAACGAGTATCAGATTAAGGGAAGTTGAGGCCAACTGAATTACCAATATCTAAAGCCTATTCTCACTTTTCGTTTGCGTACATCAAGTTGGAAAAGTAAAAGTGAGCCCTCCGGGAGCCATGTGGAGCAGGCGATGTCAGATTCAGGGCATCGAAGTGAAGCTGCAGATGAAGTTTAAGGAACTTCTCCCTGACTTTAAAAATACGCTACGTCAGGCAAATCGGGCGGTTGTTAGAAGAGTAGTGCTGGTTCCCGCCTTCGTATATTAGCTTAGTGTGCCTCATGCTTAGGTTGCTGTTGCATTCATGATGCATCTTAACCGAAGTTGGCCTAAACCAATTTACCCTTGATCTGTCTTTGTAAACTGGATACAAGCCATTCCGCTTTATTCGGTTGGGTCAAGTCCCTCGCTCAGCTGCACATGCTGCGTCGATTTTGTGCGTGTGCATTCCATTAAATTCTATAGTGACGGCTTGTTATCCCTGGTGTGGCTGCGCTCGATACTAAGGTTTTCAAGATGTCTGCCCGTTTACCACCCTCCATCACGAGTACTGGCTACAGGATATTGTGAATGGTTGCTAGGTGGCGAGGTTTTCGGGTCTGGTACCAGTTCTGGGTTCAAAATGTGGTTCCATCCCGTGTGGAGCGGATGACGGCCCAGCCAGCGCATTGTGTATGTCGGGTAAACATGGTTTTCAAGTTAGACAAGTTGGCACTGTGCATTTTGAAGGAGTGTGGGTCGGTTCGGTTGATGAAAGGTAGCCCCCCACGCATGCCTCCAAGTAGTATCCCTTCGGGTTTAACCTGGATATATGGTGTGTGGATGGAGTTGTGAGTGCCGAAGCGAAAGCCACACATGGTCACTATATAGGAGCAGACATACTGTTGCTCTCTTCGGGCGGCTGCATTGACAGGAAAATCCGGGAACCGACCTGAGGATACTGAACTTACAAACGGAGGAAAGGCGACCAGTAATCAAGGGGAGCCGAAAACTAGAACTTATAGCGGGTACACCATGGTTGGCAGTGGACTTGATGGACAGAGAATACAAACCGTCGAGTTAGCATCGACTTTAAGGCTAAGCCTCCATAAGGAGACGCGTTCATCTCAACACACACATGAGTAGGCGAATACGTATAGACAATATAAGAGGTCAGCTTGACCTCCATCGTACAGTCTGTGTACTCGTTGTCATAAAGCAAATCTTCCTCCCTTAAAGAAGACGGTGCGCGGTACTAATTGTAAGCTTTCCTAGTCCGTTTCTTGAGACAAGCTTAAGCTTGCTCTACCAACTCGCACTCATACTACTAACGCTTCTCACTTCCTTACAGTACAAATGGTCTTGATGGCTTTGTAGTCAGGACAGGTAACAGTCGACGTTACATTCTTGTATTTAGCCCACAGCCTTGGACATTTTTGATCTTAATCTCTTGTTTCAACCTCAATCCAGGGGAACATCTGGAAAATGATCGTCTTCGGAAAACCGGAACAAGCCGATCAATGCGCCTGTTTGCCTTCATGCAGAAATGAATTCAAGCATCCCTAACTCTAGGTATTCACGGATGCTCCAATAACCTGCGCTCGCAGCAGCTTGTATGCCTGCTGGATCGGCATGTCTGAAACTTAGGGTGTAAAATTCAAGGCCATGACCAGTGTGATATCGTGCCGACGAGAAAGATAAAACAAAGTGGTCAAGGATACAAGGGGTCTGGCCTGAAAGAATTCGCGTAGGAGCTGTAGCATGCTGAGTTACGTAAATTTCCGGGACGGATTGGGGGAAGTGTAATACAATATTAAACAACGCGACAACCATGAAATTGTTCTGATCGACCGTGGGGACATTGACGTCACTCATAATTAGACAGTCCCTTCCGCTTCCATACTTGCAGAGAGCTACCGACTAGCCGGTACCAGACCCCGATGGATTCCTCTATATAATACCGACTATAAGCGATCTACAACAATCTTGTACCTGGCACCAAAGGAGCTCCCACTCCCCGTCGTTGTCACACAAAATCTTCAACAATCGACACTCGTAGAGCCACGCACCAGTGAAATGGCACACCTCCGTCAACTCGCTTACCAGTCAGTCAGCTCGGTAAGTATGGTAACCTGGAATAATAATAATAAGATATAAAACAATAATAAAAACGTATAATCCTAGGCATGTGCTAGAAGCATTGCTACCAAGGGATCAGGTCGTTTTGCACAATAGGCTTATGCTTTTGGATGAATAAAACAAATTTTAAGTTCAGTAATTCCTATGTGCCAGAGGGTGGGTTAACACAGTTCGGTAGTTTGCACGGTATAACATCGTCGGACCTTCCATTGATATTCGTGTATACTTCATCGGTCGCGTTCCTAGAGATTGTGTGTTATTACTTGAACACTAAAACTCAAGGTATTTCTCTGGTATATTTCATTTAAGGGCAAGCCAGCGCCCTCGAGCCGATTTATTGCCGTAATTGATTCTACTTTCGGCGGAGTACTTCTGCGCGTTCAGACTTCCCGATTGATGATACGCTCAAGGAAGAGAAAAGATAACGATGAGAACAGAAGAGGTAAGAAAAAGTTAAAAACGATCAACTAAACCTTACCTAATAGGATTAAATATTTTACATATGGTAGACTTCATAGAGCCATGTAAAGCGTAAATAATATTTGGAAAATTATACGTTTTTACTATATCCTATAAACTGATGACCTTGACCACCACAACTCTGAGCTAACAACACAATCCAAATACCAGCCTTTTAGCTTAATTAGAGAACGTTTAAGAAATCCAAACCTTGAGCGCTTGAGATGACCGCTACGTAAACGCAGCACCGTTATCCCGCAAAACCTTGTGCGCAATAAATAGTTTAGTGTCATTTTATGGCACGATTCCCGGCTATATTTCTGCCTTTGCAGTTTTATTCAATTCTGTGCAAATGTGATAGTGCATTGGTTTAAATGTGTCAGAAGCCAGATACGCGGTACGGACAGTTTATTCGAATCCGTAGGCCATGGAGTCTGATTCCCGTAGAAGCAACCTTAGGCGTTCTTTTGACAGTTTTGATGAGTTTAATAGTTTGTTTTAAGACTGTATGCTTCTTCATTACGTCAATTTCGTATGCTACAGCAGCAGAAAGTGTAATGTGTCACGGGTGAAGTAGTACAGAGTCATTTAGCTATGTGTCCGCTGCGCATGTCACAAGTCAACAAGTACAGGAAGGAGACTTGTCTAGTAGGAATTTACATCTATTATTCTAAACGTTTCAGCTGACGTGATACTAACTGCAAAGCTCGCAAGCTGAAAGGCACATCCTTTGTTCTGTCTCACAATCATCCAGTTAACTGCTTTCTTTTTGAGCGACACCCCATCATTTGCCGTCTGACAAAAATTGATTTCCTTTTATTGATGAGATTACCGCCGATCCTAGTACAAGCCAACAAAACGTAACCCATCCTATTGCACATGCAATCGGTATTGGTGCTTTTTTTCCTTACCTTTCATCGATAGGTTGTCGAAAGGGAGCCATCGAGTTCCCCTCAACCAGAGGTATTATGCAGAATGTATGGATAAAATGATAGTTCATGGGTACCATAATTCTACATAATTTTCTTATGATTTCACCAAATCTTCGCTGTTAAAGACGCCACTTAAAATTGTCTGCTATGATATATCCACCGCTACGAAACTCACAAACCCCTAGTGTTACATATTTCATTATTTTAATAATGCGTTTCACATTAAATTTCCGAGGCTTAAAATATCGGCACAATAGGAGACTAATTAAGTAGTACAGGACAAGACTATCAGTACACGGCAAGTATTTTTAATAACTGGGCCCAGAAATATTATGCTTATATTTTATAACTTTTAGTGAATAATTTCTAATTTAGCTACCAATATTGCATTAGTGTTACGCATGTTTATGGCAAATATAGCTGTACGCATTACACACTTGGATGTTTCACCATCGATGCGTAGACACATAGTAACGCGAGTTGCATATTGGCACTTTAGCAACACAGCGTGCACAGCTGGTTGACCGGGCACTAGTTTGTATTCATTTCAAAACCGTTTTGCTGCACATCTCGTCTGTGTTCAGTTTTGCGTCTAACAACATCTAGACAGGACGCCGAGAATACGCATAAAAGATAACCCACGGACTATTAACTGACGCACGTGCCGACAAACTTGGCACAAAGTTTAGCTTGTAGGGCATAACTGGCGGAACTCCAATGTTTTAACCTACTTCCAAGGCTGTGAATTAGTTATATGCAGCATCCATGAAAACAGGCGACTTAAATTTGACTTTTAGCATTACAATGCGCCCACTGTGCAATAATGGACATACGGGTGGATTTTTTTGTCCTATTAATTTACCAAATTCGTAGCATTTTGTTAACCGCATTTACAAGCATTCGAATCGGCGGCAAGCGGTTGATAGCTTTATAGCACACTAAAGTACATTTTTATAGGTATACCAGGTTAGAAGGACAGGGTCTAGAGGTCAAGTGTTTCACTCCAGTCTGACCAATCAATCAACGTCGCCATCTTTCAAGTACCCTTCTAGGTCTGCGACTACCGGGCAGTCTTGAGATGCTGTAAGAAACATAACAGACATTACTAGTCATTTGCAAGTTCTTTTGTGACTGCGTGTAGCGCCTCTATTTTTCCATGGTAAAAATGACGCATTTGTTTCGTAAGCCAAAAGGGTGTAAGAGAAAGAAATGGTATATCTATTGGCGTTAGCTCTTCCAAATATGGTGTTATCTAAAAAGGTGCAAGATAACTCGGTTTTGCCACTACTGTTGAGTGTGACGTGGTTGGCCGACAATCGCGCTTACTAAGCCTACGCGAAAATAAATAGAAAAGTGAGGAAAAATTGCGTTAAGCACAAAGAAGCCTTAAAAGAACGTTACTGATAGTCTAAACGCCTTGACCTGGCTTACTTAGTCCCTGGTCGTTAGGCCTCATCTTGAGGATTCTCTGGGATACTTAGCGTTACAAGGCACTGTAAAGTGAAAAAAGACATATGTTAATAACGCTTCCTGGCGGCGATTATATCTTCGAGTTTACGGAGGCTAAGTCTGTATTTATTAGGCTGGGTTCGTAATTCAGTCAGCCCTTATCAGTCTAGCAATGCTACACATTTTCGAGAGATAACGCGAGGTTTATGACTGCCTACAATTTACGTATAACCCAAGACGTAGGCCTAGCTTGTGACACATCTCAGCGGTTCTTCTCCATGAGTATGCAACCATTAGCATAGAAAGAGATGATTTACTACCACGCGTACAATTCATTGCAACTTGTATCTGTGATGCAACAGCGACTATGGTTAAGCGAGCTAGAGATTTTATAAGTGAAGTATTATCGTGCCTTTTGTGTTCGGGCACAATCGGGTTAACCACCTTGAAGAATTGAGGCTCTACTTTCCTGGTAAGTAGGTTTAATGTAAGTGTTTCCATGGTGGACCAAACCGACGGCACGGGCCGTGGTTTTTTCAAAAGATCAGCTGCCGTACTAGCTGTTTATCTGACCGACATAGTTCCAGTACATCAGCAAACGTGAATGCATGATAATACAAGCTAGGTGGAGCAACGTATATGTAAACAGTAAGAAGTAGCTGTCCAACCACTATACTGTCTGGCACATGGGGTCATCGGAGCCAGTTAGACGAGTAATTTCACATAGCTGGTCAAGGTAAGTATAGTGGTAATCAAAGGGTACTGGATATTCAGCTAGCCAAGGCGACGTGCAACTATGACGTGTGGCCAGTCTTCTCGCCAATTTGATGGAATGCGAAATAGTGAATAGTTAGATAGCAAAAACGGCCATAGGAAATGAGCTGATTCTATACCTTGTTTGACAACCAGTGTTTCCAATATTGATTGGTGAGTATTCAGCACAGATAAATGCCGGGAATATTAGGCCAATTGAGTAGGAAATGGAATGCAAGCTGCCTGTGTCTAAAGCTTATGGCTCTGACAACGTCCGTTTAGTCGGCCTGACGGATACAGTTCTGAAGCATAGATTGCAGTTAATAGCAGTACAGTGGTTCAACAACCGGTAGTCAGGGAGAACGGATAGTATCTATATGATTTAATTGTGGGATGCGGGCTGTGAATGTACATGGAACTGTGTTCATTCCGGTGGCTCCTTCGCAAAAACGGTAGCTCAGTTTAAATAATAGATCCTACTAGTTCGGTGTAAGCATACGTTAACAATAGCCCCACGGTTTCGACGTCTGTAACATAATCTAAAGCTTGTGAAACAACCTTACCAGTCAGATCTACGCGGTTGTGCGTAAAATTTCAACCCAAGCATCGAACTATTTGGCAAGGGGTGCTGGAGATAATGCTGTAGCTAAGTGGTGATAAAGTTGTTGACATACAGCGGTGTTATAGGTAAATAAAAGTAGCAGAAAACTTTATGGTCCGTATGGTTTTCGGAGCCAATTGTGAGCAGTTGGTCGCCTATTTTTCAATGCATTTGTCGCTATAGCTTTGTTAGTGTAGCTGAGCAAAGTGCCTAGGCGGCAGCTATTTAAGCAGCGGTAGTGGGCCACTACTGGAGTTAAAGTGGTGGTATGCACTAAGCTGGATACCTGCATGACTAGGTCAAACCATGGGAGACCCGCTAGCAAGTAAGAAACAAGGGAGAGGAAACCCGGTGAGGATTTAGAGCTCTGTGTATGCACCCACTCCTTGAGACCGCGAACCATTTAACCTTTCGGAGGGGCGGTGTCTCCAAATGACGTAGTTATAGAAAAGCGTGTAAAAGTTGGGATTGAGGCTCAAGATATGCGTCTGGTGACCTGGACTGACAATATGGTTCGGTGTTCATTGCCATACGGCAGGCTTCCAAAAGAACTAGAGGTAAGAGTCTACGGTGTTCAGGCGTGAAATAGAGGACGGCTTATACGCTTTTCTTACTGTGAAGCAATGGCAAGTATTACTGTGTTAACTGAGCCTGATTTTTAGGATAGATGATAACAAAAGTTTACAATTAGAACTGAATATCGTACCCTAGATTCGGGTTGCTAATTGAAACAGACTAGCCCTGGGGCCGTCAGCTATCCCATTAGACAACGTGCCTATTAGATGAAGTGTGGGCGTAGTCATCGTCTCTCAAGACATTAGTCCCGATCTTTAGGTGAGGTATTCCGGGTGAGATGGTTTTGCTTTAGTTTGAGGAGGTGAAGCTTTTAGTTTTTGGTTTGGGGACTTAGAACCCAAGAGGTTCAAAGACAGCCTAGTTTCAGTGAACGCTAGTAGATCCCGGTAACGTTCTAATGAAAAAGAGCACCTACGCCTATTTTACTTCTCAGGATCTGCACATGCGCACATAAAACACGTATTCCTTCCTTTAACCACGATGTCCGAGTATGCCAAATATTGCCTTTCGCTGCACACTCAGAACTCTCTGGAACTCGAAAATCCACAATATAGAGATTTGTTTCCCAGTTCGCTCGAGGAGCCTACATTTCATCAATCTCGCCTTTCATACCACCCCTTCCCTCAGAGGATCCCGGAGATAAAAGACGCTTCCTCTTTAGGCAAAAGTTTCGGATTAGAACGCGGCGAACTTAGTCCGCACTTTGAAGGAACATGTTTAGGGGACAGGAAATGAATAACCCAAAAAAGCATTTTATTCCCGGTACCGAGAGGCAAGCCTTTACGGCCGTGATCATACTAAGATAACAAAGTGTGAACAAATATGTACAAGAATATAACATAATTGTCATAATAGTGAAAGCGTGTGTAGATATCTTTGTAACTGATTATAGCTGAGTTTTATAGCTCGCTTTTGCAGGTATGTAGTTGTATGTATGAATGATTGCCAGCTGTGTCTCTTTAGGGTAGACGATTGATGTCTTGAATCGCATGTAATTATCCAGATAGCCAAGAGGCAGCAGCTTTAATTTGTCGCGAGCCACAGTCGATACATCACAGTGGTGATACACGGATATTTGTGGCTTTTTATAGGGAGATCACATGCCAGGCGTTCTAGAACATTACTGTCGAAATAGTTGCTGGAATAGGTTAGACCCGAACCACCAATCTGACACTACAATGCGGTCGTCCTGCTAGGAAACCTAAACGATAAAACTTGTGATGTTTAGCTAAGAAACCTAAGTGTTTTCCGGGTAAAAATGTGTTAACTGATCCGAATGGTCGTATTTTTTACTCAGGTAGACCTGGCTCCTACGGCCTTGAAAGAAACTTCAGAACAACTTAGCGGCTGAAAGCATAATAAACGCCATATTCCTAGTTGTTTATGTGGCTCAGGATCCACTGAAAATGGTACGCTGTGATCTTCTAACCGTGGGTTCATTATAAGCTCTCCTGAATTCCCATGTGGCCGTAATGTTCCTTACCGAATTTCTAGCGTTTTCGAGCAACTTTATGCCTTATTTGCGTATATTTGCCATGTAGGCCTGCAAAGTGTATTTTTCGGCCCTCTCCGCAGTCCTTAGTTGGTGCAAGGTATTACGGGCTAATTAGGGCATTTCTGGATAGCTATACCCATTTAGAACAACACCGCTCCGTTACTTTTTACATTTTTCTTTCTTTTTTCTGCTATCTGCTTGCAAAGCAAGCAGCCATTTTTAGCGAAAGGAAGTGATGGCCTTATGCGTACACCATCATTCACTTGCAAATAACTCGCAAACTACTGCACATACCGCCTTGTTTTTACTTTCAACCTAATCGTCCGTTAAAGCATGTCCCGTGCAGCCTATTTTGTGCTACTTTACGCAGTATTCTAGCCTTCGAAAAGGTTTTTCTTTTTCTGAGATGTACTCAGGTTAACATTTTGTGCCAGCAAGCAATATCAGCGCAAGAAAATTATGGCTCTACTTTTTGTTAATTTGTATTTTTCTAGTGAAGCACGCCTTCCAAGTATGTCTCTTAACAAATCCTTATTATTTTCGTCTGCATTTCTCGTAATTATCCTTCAACTTTTCTTATCCCTTATACTTCCGCCACGCTCATAGCTTCCATGTGTGAACCAAAAATTGTAGCGACTAAGCGGGCGCAATTAGTCTAACGAATTTAAATTGAACTTGTGGTGAATTGGATCCTGTTCCAAAGAAAAAAGGTGCAACGTCACCTCTGCGCAGCTTTCACAACAAAAGAACAAGGAGCTCAATATTGCTCTAAGGAACGAGAAAAATTTCAAGGTAGGCGCCTGCAACCCCAGCAGCTGTACACTAAAAAATGCCAATGCATTTGTAATTGCCAACGAGGAACATACACTCGTAGTTTACCTACTTTAATGCAAGCGCATAAGATTAACGTAAAGATCTATCTGAACCCTTAACGGTGCAGCCTCAAGCCGGTCTAGAAATATGCCTATTTATTTAACTGGATGCACTGCTTGCTTTTATACCGAGACAAAGAGCGGAAAGGATATTGATCTCTTGCTCGCCATCGTCGAACATAAGAGAAAACATTCGCTTTCGGTAAGTCCTTCCATCCAGAATCCTTTCAGTCAGAGTTGCTTTGCTGGACTACGGAGCAAACACAGCAAATAGGCACCGGCTGCGAGGAAGTCCGTGTCAGTCAGGAGGTACGGCCCTTGAGGGTTCTGATTTTCAATGACCACTTTCTCGAGCGGGTTAACACGATCGAGAATGAGCTTCAGCTTGGACTTTGCCGGTGACTTCGACGCTGTCCGTGACGCTACAGCTAGTACGACCTTAGGGGTATTGGTAAACGTTTGGGGTGCGAGTGCACCTACTACGGAAACACAGGACTTCACTCGCCGGGTGTTGCACTGTGCATCAGACCCAATCATAACTGACGAGGAAACATTTGAAACTCGGCTTTAAGCTAAACCCTGTTCACTGGAGGAAAAAGAGGTAGATAGAGATCGGCATTACTTACTTTCGACTGCAACTGTCTTTGATTTCGTCGCGTGGCTCCGTACCTAACTCACTGGGTTGGTTGCAGATGAACCGGAGGAGTCGTCTCAACTATCTCAAGGCAACAGCTCCCGAAAGAGAGCGAAGATAGTGATGTTCATCATTTTGGGGATCACAGCCAAAGCTCGAAGAAAACATGGGGAGTGACCGGAGCTTGAAAGGGAGGCGGTTGTTACTTCCTTCAGTTCTGCGCTAGTCACTATGAAAGATAATGACCGTGGAGGTACAAAGCTGCTGCTGTTGCAGCAGACTATACCAAGTCAAGTCAAGCATGGATATGCTTCATGTAACCGGATTGTTGCATTTTCAGCACCTAACAGTATCAAGTAAAAGAGAAGCTAAATGGCAACATTTAAACAACCAACTTTATACCGGTAAACAAAAGGGAAGAAGCATCGATGTCACCAGAGTAAAAAGATCCGCTATTTGGACACTGTTGGGTGGAGCCTGATTTACTAGTCGGTAAGCAATGACACATAAGAAACGTGTCAAATATGAGACAGCATAGAAGTTGGAGGCGACCGAACCCAACGTTTACCGTGCGGGCTACCAATATAGGAAGAGGATCAACCAGAGTGAGAAGCTGTGCAGCAAGTACTCACCAACATGATTTTGTCAATGGATGTGCCGTCTGTAAAACAAGTGGATGTATTGCAGGATAACATAGCCGTAAAATCCAAGGTTTCAATTTAAAGAAAGCGCTTTTTCCGGTATTCAACCAGGGCTTCCCTCTAGGAGGCTGAAGGATGGAAGCCCTCGCTGGAGCCGTTTGTGGGGGAATGGAAGGTGTGGATGGATAGGAATAGTTGCGTGGGCTTGAACAAGGCATTTCTAGAAGAAGGGTGTAGCATGGTTCACTAGGTCTAGGCTTTTGTTATTAATTATTAATGATGGTTGTGTGGACTAGAGCGCATCACAGGTAGGCCGTCTGGGCGGGCTGGTACGACTGCACAATACCACTGGCTAATCCAGAAAAAAGGCCGGCAGGACCTTTCCTTCGCCACAGTCCCCACGGTGCACTTGGGTGTCACTCCTTCCACCGCATTCCAGGCCACGGTCGTCACCCTACGAGGAAATCCGGCTTCCTCGTCGGCAACACCTAACCAGTCTTTTGGGGACCAACCAGTTCGTGGCCGTCCGCGGCCGATGGCGGCTAACTTTCCTTGGGTTGGGTAGTGGGCCTTAGGGCAGCTGGCGCGTCATTCTGGGATTGCGTTGAGCCGGTTGGCGAGTCACTGTGCGTTGCCTTAACAGATCCGACGATTGTGTTTCTGGAAGGTAGAACTTAGAGGGGGTGGGCACGGGTCAGGGAAGTGGCTTTACGCCGGGGAGGGTAAATAGCGCGCATGATAAAGGCGAATACGGGTTTCAAGTGCTCAAAAGTTTTGGGATTACTGTCGATTTTGCAAAATGTTGTTGAAAATGACGCACGATTACCACTAAAGACGAAAGTGGCGTGGTACTGGAAATGGCAAACGTTTACAAAATCTGAAAAACGGACCGGAGGATTGAGCTGTCTACTGCGTCGGTCGGTTGCCTGGGGTTGGGGCGAGGTAGCTTGTGGGCCTAGGGGAACAGAGGGTTTCGGTATATCCAGTGCTCGGTAAGTCACAGCGGTTGCGGGTGCTTATGTAACAGCATCAGGATGGGCTGCAAGTGTTTGGTCAAAGGAAGCCACTTTGAGGCGGTCGATGTACACAGTTGTTCGGTAGCCATTCTGGTCTGAAGTGAAGTGTTTCGGGGTCCGTTGCAAGACGCTGAAAGGGCCAGTGTAGGGACGCTGGAGAGGGCGCTGCACTGCGTTGGTGCGGAGGAAGGAATAAGTGCAGCTAAAGATGTCCGAGGTCCATTAGCACCTTTCTAGTCTGCTCACGGGGTGGAGTCGGGCGTAGTGAAAGAATGCCTTTAGCTAAGGAGAACGTAAATTTAAGCCGTGGCGTACCCGACGATGCGGGGGGTGAAACCAATTCTCTTGGCAACTTCGGTGGCGCCCTGATAACCAGCTCTGCTGGTGCACATTTAAAGTCAGCTTTGTTGCCGCTGCGAATGAAAAGGGTTAGAGCGAAAAGATTTCGCAACAGCTATGGTCAGCTGAGGTGCAGAGCGAAGCTTTACTCTGTCTATGGAAGAGTTCAACTAACCGGATGGCTGCTGGGTGAACGCTATGAATGCGGCGACATCCTAAAAGTTGCAGAATTTATCGGATTGTGAAGTGTAGATGGTCTTTGCTCAGTCAGTTGTAATGGTGGATGGGCATCTGTATTGCGAGACCCACTGATCTAATAAGACACGGTTGACAGTCTCGGCTTTGCCGCCTGTTACCGGATGGCTTCTGGCCATCTGGTGAGGGGGTCGACATATGTAAGAATGGATGAGAATCGCGTAAAGGAGGCAAGAGACTTACCACGCCTAAGTGTAAATACGAGAACCGAGAGTCCGTGGAGGGAAAGGAACCAGTGGACTGCGGGTAAGACGATAGATTTTGGAGCGCTGCCATTGAATGCAGGTGCGGACATCTTTGATTGAGCATGGCCAGACGACACTTTTGGTGTGCAGTTTCAAAGCTACACGGATACCGGGATGTGACAGTGAGTGCAGTGCGTCAAAGACTTTGCATCTGACGGAGGTGGGCACGAAAGATCTAGGACAACCTGTGGACATGTCAGAGATTATGGCACTTTCCATGGTTTGGAGAGGAAAAGTTGCACCTACAGCGAAATGGACGGTAGTGTGCGTTGTATGTCTTCATCAAGCCTGAGCCGATGCCATGGCCGCAAAACCGACGGGTTACCAGTGGGTTACCCGTCAGTAATCAATGACAAGTAGGAGACGAGTCCAATACGGAACAGTATAGAAGTTGGAGGCGACCGAACCCAACGTTTACTGTGCAGGCTACCAATATAGGAAGAGGATCAACCAGCGCGAGAATCAGTGCAGCTAGGTACTCACCAACACGATGTGTCAACGGTGTGCCGTCAGTAAAACAAGTGGACGTTTTGAAGCTTAAGCCAACCGCAAAATGCATTGTTTCCAGACACTAAAACAGCTTACTTTCCGATACAATACAACACTGAGCGCAAATTGATAACAGAATCCTCGTTTTATTTTATTCGGCGAGAGTAGGGTTATACAAAGATATTTCTTCAGCAATGCTCCATCGGACAGCCGCCATAGTTCGTGGTATATAGATTTTGCTTTCAAATTATGGAGAGTAAGGTGGTCTTGGTAATCTTGCAAGCACTTCGGACTAAAAAGCAGTGAAAATATCTCTTCATAATATATATTAACGGTATATAAAATAATAATGCCGTACAATGGGGCAAGGTAGGATTTAAAGGCCTCGCCAGGTAAAGGTGCATATATCCGCCATATACACATAAGTGCAGCGTGGCACGTTCGCCTCAACGTAAAAATTTGGGAGTCATAATTCACACTTCTAATCAATCCGCTAAACGCGCAGCTCGCTATGACTAAACTTACGCGCTAAATCAAGTCACCTTAATATGCAGATAAGGCAAGAAGTGGCTATTTTATTAGTGCAACTTATTTTGTATGCCTTGTGTGTATTTTGCAAGCTATTGCATGGCCGCTTATAAAGCGCATGAAAAACGCGCATCTTTAGTTAACTGATGTCCAGCGTGCACTCGCAACTTTCCATAAGCTAATCATGGTTTCAAGGTCACGGTGTGCTTGCCGCGTTGTAAAGAGTGATCGAAACTAGTTTGGCGCGTGGTTGAATTTAAATCGTTGCTCTGACGGCACCTCCTCTGTCTGCCTTTCAGAAAGACACTCCTGCGCAATTATTGAAGAGGGACAAAAACTTGAAACGAACAGTTGACTGTAACTTTTCTTTCATCCCTTCCTATGTTACTGACTCTTTCTTATAGAGCCTACGTGTTGCGTAATAGACGTTCCGTCTCAATCTCTGGACTTCTCCCTTGCCTGTATGCTATAATTAGCGACCCTGCCAGGATCAAGAGATAATGGCAAAGCCAGATAAACTGTCTGGTGATGAAATTCAGCCGCTGACCTCCTATCCGGGGGTAAGGACTGCTTCTGCTTTGGAATCCTTGTCGGACGCTATGCATTAGATGACAACAAATCTGACACCCGCCCCTTCCACACCCCCGTTACCCCTCCAGAAAAGTTTTTCCAGGCATGCCATATCTCCGATGGGAGAAACACTTGAAAATGTACGTCAATCACTTTCCAGCCCAACAACGGGGTACTGTGATCATGGGCCTGCTAGCAGGAGAGGCCTTCGACAAAGTTACGGATAGTAAAGTGTTAGACGGAGAAGTCACCACGGAAACCTTCGCTGCCCTTCGACGCATCTTAGATCGGCCTGGCCTGCCCGACGAACGGCGCAGTTTTCCATGCCAGGTATCAGAGACCGGGAGAAAACGTGGAAACATTCGTTCGCGAATTGCGGAGGACGGCGGTAAGTGCCTACACAGATGAAACGCCGGATCAGCAGGACGAGCGGGTGTTGGAGCAGTTGCTCGAGGGCATCCAGGCGCCGTCGGTAAAAAGAGAGTTCCGTCTACGACGCCCTACGTGCCTTCAGGCAGCCTTAACAGTGGCAGATCAACTAGAGCAGGTCGACGAGTTCATGGGCCTCATGGAACCATGCTGCGCGCTGAATCGGTACAGCCCCACCAGACCGAAGAAATTGGAATCGCGCCCCGTTTCGAGGGGATTACTCGCGACGTCCAGTGCAGTCGTACTTCCGAAGACCCCGCCCCCTCCACCAAGAAGAGGTACTTTTCCGCCAAGCCGTGGCAGGCGAAATCTTCAAGGTGAGTGCGGTCGCGTGAAGTCAGTATTCATTCCCGCCGTCACTAGTGCAACGTCCGCATTTTCAATAACGATAGAGCTAATCGTAGCAGGGGTGCCACTGGTAGGTCTAATTGACACAGGGGCATGCAGGAGCTTAGTCCGAGCCGACAGATTGTGTGTGGACACCATGTTACTGTCATCTGACCGCTGCTAATGGGGAACCCCTGGCTGTTCGGGATTCTATCACTGCTCAGGTGCACATTGCTAACGAGAAGTTCCGCCATGAGTTTATTGTCGCCGATAACCTTCCATTTGCTGTAATCATTGGAATGGACTTATTGCGACGTCTGAGATGTCACCTAGATTTAGACAACTGCCAGTTGATCACCGAGAGTTGCGTTGTGTTGCTCAAACAAGGCCACGCTGACAGTCTTAAAACGGTTACGATTGGTGGGAGCCCCTCTGACGAGGAACACCGGGTAGATACGTTTATCCGCTCACTCGAGTTGCCAGCGGACGAGGAAACGTTAGAAAAGCTCAAAGAAGTGCTGCTAGCCCACTCTGATGCATTCGCCTGGCAGACTGGAGACCTGGGCCGCACCAGCGTCGTAAAACACCTAATCGACACGGGGAATACGACCCCGATTAAGACTCACCCAAGACGGATCCCAGTGCACTGGCAAGGCGAGCTGCAAAAGCTCATAGACGAGATGTTGAAAAAGGAAGTTATACGATCCTCTACTTCCCCATGGGCAGCCCGTCGTCTTGGTAAAGAAGAAAGACGGTGGCTTTAGGCGGTGTGTTGATTACAGGCGGCTAAACGAAGTCACGCGGAAAGATGCATATCCACTGCCCAGGATCGATGACCTTTTCGATGCGCTCGGAGGATCGGCTTATTTCAGCACGCTAGATTTGGTGTCCGGCTATTGGCAAGTGGAAGTTGAAGAGAGTGACCGAGCGAAGACAGCCTTTGTAATCCCTTCAGGTCTTTATGAGTTCCAAACAATGCCTTTCGGCCTATCAAACGCTCCTGCAACATTCCAACGCCTTATGCAAAAAGTGCTTCAGGATTTAATTCCTCACAAGTGTCTCGTCTATCTGGACGATGTCATCGTACATGGGAGGAGGAACATCTAAGCAATCTAGCTGAAGTGTTAACGTGTCTAATAAAGGTAGGTTTGAAACTCCAACCAAAAAATGTCGCCAAGGACACATCATCTCTAGAGCAGGCATCCGGACAGATCCGCGCAAGACAGATCAGATAAAGGCGTGGCCAATTCCCATTAATGCCGAGGAGTTACGCAGTTTCTTAGCACTGGCATCATACTACCGTCGATTCATAAAAGGGTTTTCGGAAGTCGCAGCTCCTTTAAACGCGTTGTTTCAGAATAACCGCAATTTCGATTGGACTGTCGAATGTCAAACAAGCTTCTATCGATTGCGTGAGTTTCTGTGTACTGCCTGGATGTTAATCTTCCCCGACTTGTCACCACACGCTGGGGAGTCTATCTTGGACACGGATGCTAGCGATCAAGCCATTGGAGCGGTTTTGTCCTAAAAAGGGCGGGATGGCATAGAGAGAGTGGTCTCATACAGTAGTAGAAGCCTTACGTCAAGAGAAAGAAATTACTGTACGACAAAGAAAGAAATGTTGGCGTTGGTGTTTTCCATAAAACAAAATCGGCACTACCTTCTAGGAAGAAAATTCTTAGTACGGACTGATCACCAATCACTCAGGTGGTTGCAAAACTTCAGGGACCCTGAGGGACAGATTGCTCCATGGCATGAGCAGCTACAGAAATATGAGTTCGAAGGTCACCATCGGCCTGGGAAACTACACGGCAACGCGGACGCGCTATCGACGATTCCTTCTCGAGATCACGGAAACTGTCCTTCCTGCATTACGCAACACGTAGCGCTAGTCAACCTAAAAAAGCCGAGTATGGCCGTTGGCAAGAGGCACAGGCTTCGGACCCAGACATATCACTTATCTACCACGAGCGGCGCTCGGGAAGGGACAAACCAGCTCCGAACGAAATGGAAGGGAAAAGCTACGAGGCACGGTGCTTGTGGGCGATGTGGGATAAACTCACCATCGAAGAGGGTGTGTTGGTCTTCGATTTCGGCCCCACGTACCTGAGGAGGATCGTAGTTCCACAGGCATTAGTTACGGAAGTGCTGTCGGTATCGCACCAACAGCTAGGTCACGCTGGAATCAATAAACTCGTATCGGCGGCGCGTCGACGATTTTGGTGGCCGCATCAACGAAGAGACATTGTCAACTTCTGCCAAACTTGCGAAAGATGCGCGACGTTCAAAAATCCGCCTATTGCTCATAGGGCACCATTACAATCCATGACAGTAGGTTACCCGAACGAAATAGTTGGAGTAGACCTCGTTGGTCCACTACTGGAAACGCCGAGAGAGAATCGCTAGATTCTAGTCATGGTAGACTACTTCCCCAAATGGTGCGAAGCCGTGCCAATCGCGCAGGCTGATACTCTCACTCTGGCAACAGCGATGACTAACCACTGGGTTTGCCAATGGGGAGCGCCTGGGCAATTGCATTCCGATAGGGGATCATGTTTCGAAAGCTCACTGGTCCAGGAGATGTGCAGAGCACTCGGTATTGATAAAACGCGAACAACGGCCTACCATCCACAAGGGAATGGACAGGTTGAACGTACGAATCGGTCGTTGAAGTCACTCTTGAAGGCGTTCGTGGACCAGAACATTTACGAGTGGAACACGTTGTTGCCTAAATGCCTATTGGCCTATCGCAGTACGGTCCACTCTTCTACCGGACAAACGCCGTCGTTTATGTGGACGGGTAGAGAAGTTCGGTTGCCCTCGGATGTCCGATTACCGAGATCACAACAGGTATACCCGTCGGTTGTTGAATACGTCAGCAAACTCCTCGACTCCGTTCGACGCACACACGAAGCGGCACGCATCCATTTGGCGAACGCTCAACGGCGACAGAAGGAATACTACGACAAGAAGGTCTTCGGTATCCCGTTGAAAGCAGGCGACCTCGTATATTTGCAGCAGGCACCGGTATCCGGAATACCAGCGAAGCTGCATCGTGAGTGGGCTGGCCCCTACGTGGTAGACCGAATAATATCTGATCTGACTTGTGTGATTAGGGACCCCAAGAACGCCGTTGGGCCGCCCATGGTCGTACACTTTAATCGGCTTAAACCTTTCCATATAGAATCTGAGCACTCGGATGAGGAACATCACAATGAGCCACCGACAGAAGTAGCCACGGAAGTTGAAGTACCAGCTCAAGGGGGCTTTGGTGTGGCAATGGGGACGTTGCCTATATAGAAGGGGTGCGGTGTAAAGAATGATCGAAACTAGTTTGGCGCGTGGTTGAATTTAAATCGTTGCTCTGACAGCACCTCCTCTGTCTGCCTTTCAGAAAGACACTCCTGCGCAATTATTGAAGAGGGACAAAAACTTGAAACGAACAGTTGACTGTAACTTTCCTTTCATCCCTTCCTATGTTACTGATTCTTTCTTATAGAGCCTACGTGTTGCGTAATAGACGTTCCGTCTCAATCTCTGGACTTCTCCCTTGCCTGTATGCTATAGCCTTTCACCGTTCGCGATTTTCTTTACTGAAATCCTGGTTTGAGAACAGTAGTTGAATAGCACTGCGCAGAAAATATGACTTTTGTCACTTTTCTTGTGATCCAAAAGGACTTGGAAGTGCCAAATTACCGGACTATTTGGTCCCGGCCTGCCTGTCGTGTTTCATCATTCGAGCTCTTTTTCGACGGATACCATGTTTGGAGACTATTCGAATAACACTGCACAAAAAACGTTGACTTTGACAGTTTTTCTGTGCTTCAAAAGGACTCCGAAGTCCTAACCTACTCGCAATATCTTGTGGGTGTCTCATTGAACTGGGGATAGCCTGATCTTAATAGACTAAGGGTTAAATTGTTGTCCACCTTTTCAGTAGTTGTACTTTAATATGTAGTGTATTTTGATGTGGTAAAAGTCAGAGAGGCCTCTATCGTTCATCTGACCTTTTTTCATTGTAATTATTGTAATGTAGAGAGCAGAAGGAAAGACCTTTCTCAGCTCCATCACCTCCCAATCATAGCAGGTGTTGGCGCAACACCTAAAGTTTTTGTATATACTATACAATGTCTTCCAAATGCTTGGATTGCTGTAAGGCTGTCACTTCTCGGTTCAAGGCTGTTCAATGTTCCTTCTGCGAAGAGTGGCTGCACATTGCATGTTGTAAAATCGGTGCGGATCTGTACGATCCACTGCAGAGGACCACTTCCTCAGTCGTCGTCTTTATTTGTGACCAATGTCGCTCTGGACTGAGTGTCAATCGCGTTTCGAATGGCCTACCTCCAATCAGTCCAAGTCCCTGATGTCTGCATTCTGTGCAAAAGCAGAAAGATCCTCCGCTGCTCCCCAACGACAAGTATATGCTGGTCGGTCGGACTCCAGCGAAGAAGTCAGGTACCGACACTACACCGCCTGATGGACTGCCTGCACCGAACCCGCGTTTCTCCTCTGCTCAAGCCGAAGCAATCAGCCATACTGCCTCCCTGGCATCCCCATGCCTCTCGTCACTAGCTTCTGGTCCGGTTAGCCCCACTGGTAAGCCGACGGTTGTTGACCACGGTAAAGCCCCAAGTATCAAGACTTATGCATCCGTAGCGAAGGATTGTGCGCCACTGCCCTCGCCAGTACGAGTGGCTGAAAGTAGGGACAAGACAGATGTCAAGTTGAAGCGCAAACCCTTGTCTTCACAATCGCAGTTGAAGCTAGTTCTGGATAGAGTCGGTCAGCTGGAAAAACTGCTTATGGGGAGCCCACCTCTCCACAAACCGCAGATCCCCGATAACAACAAATCACCCTCTCGTGGCCGTTGTCGAATCATCATAAATTCTCCTGAGTCGTCCAAAACCACTCCAGCTGAAACGATTATGGATGATCAAGAGTTTCTAAAACGAATGATCTCCTTACTGTTCGACGAAGGGGAGCCAGGAATCAACGTCGTATCGGCTTTCCGCCTTGGCAAGAAACAGGAGGACTCCTCTAAGGTCCGTCCCTTGAAGATTGTATGTCAAAACGATGATGAAGTCCATCGCATTCTCCGACGAGCTCCGCGTCTTAAAGGAGAACCATTTTTCGTACTACGAGACCTCTCTCCGGAGGAGGATCGAGTAAAAATGAAGAAAGCGGTTAATGAACTCTGATCTCGTCGTGATAACGGTGAGACGGACCTACATATCGTGGATTTTTGTGTGCTTCGAAAAACGCCAAGAACTCGCTGGAGACCACTCCTTGTAATGCCCGGGCGTCAGAGTTGAAAAACGGACTGCGCGTAATTTCTTCCAATGTGCGCAGTCTCAGAAACAAACTAGACGAAGTTCATCTGCTTTCCTACATGAATCGACCGGATCTTATAGCTTTCACCGAAACCTGGTTGTCCTCGGATATCCTGGACTCGGAGGTGCGGATCCCTGGATATCACCTTTACAGGGCAGACCGCCATGGAGGAAGACCTGGGGGCGGTGTGATACTTTATTGGAAGACGGACTTCAAAGCTCATCTGGTTGAAGCTACCTGTGGCAGCGATGACGACTTCGAAACTCTGGTGCCGTGTTCATGACGGATGCAGATCTCTCATGGTCGGTGTTGTCTACAGGGCCCCATTGGGTTCCGGAGCTTGCCTGCTGGACGCGATCAAAATGCATGGTGGAGGCAAGGACTGCTTATTACTGGGTGACTTCAATGCCCCGAGTATCGACTGGGACCAACTGCATTGTGTTCCCTCTTCAAACGCTTTTGATTTCGCTCTTTTAGAGACGGTTATCGAATGTACCTTGTTCCAACATGTCACAACACCTACTCGTATAATTGCAGGACAAACACCCCATATTCTTGACCTTGTACTCTCACCGGCACAATCAGATGTCACCGGCCTAGCCGTTCTTCAGCCCATTGGTAAAAGCGATCACTGTATGGTTTCATTCCTCTGGACGCGACGACTTACTCTCCACAACCGAGGTCGCCTCCGCAGAAATTTCTGGCGGGTTGATCCCCAACGCCAGCAAACGGCCGCCAATACTGTGGACTGGAGTATACCTGAACCCCTGGATCTGGACGATGAATGGAACCTCTTGTACTCCAAAATGATTTCGCTTATTGAGCAGGTCGTTCATGTCTACAAGTGACCTTTTGCCAGAGGTCCTCCATGGATTGATCGAGAACTGAGGGGCCTAATGAACAAAAGACGGAAACTGAAGGTCCGATTCAACCTCATGCAATCCAAGTTTGATTATTCGAAATATAGAGTGGCTAAGAATATCTGAAACTTGAAAAAACGAGAGAAACGGCAAAAGTACGAACTTGGTTTGGCTGTGCAATCCAAAATAACTCCCAAGGCACTCTTCTCTTACCTGAGGAGAAGTACCAGAGCAGGAAGTGGTATACCTGCTCTGTATTCCTTGGCGCATGTGGGTTTACTTGACGATGACGCTACGAAAGCCAGTATCCTTGACATGCAATATTCGTCTGTTTACTCGTTGGGGACGCCGTTTCCCAGTGACGTGGTGCCAATACTCCCTTCTTCGTTGGAGCATGTAGAAATGACCGCTGATGTTGTTGCCAAAGGCATTCGTTAATTAAATCCGAACTCCTCGCCGGGTCCTGATGGGTTGCATCCGCTGTTCCTCAAGACTGTGGCCGATTACATTGCCGTTCCTGTTTGCCGGGTATTTCGGCATTCTCTTGAAGTTGGACGGCTCCCGCTTGCTTGGAAAGTGGGGATTGTTAAACCCATACACAAAGGCGGGGATCGTCAAAATCCTGCCAACTATCGACCCATCTGTTTAACGTCAATATTATGCAAGGTAATTGAGAGGATTCTCAAGCGGACACTTCTCCACCTCGAGAACATAAACGTCATATCCTGTGCGCAGCATGGTTTTCGGCGGGCGCGCTCATGTTCTTCGAATCTGCTTGTGGCCCGTGAAAGATGGGCGAAATCAATTGACGCTGGGAAACGTCTGGATGTTAGTTTTGTCGACTTCAGCAAGGCCTTTGACAAGGTTCCTCATGAAAGGCTCCTTTATAAACTACGAGGAATCGGTGTTTCTGGGAACGTTTTCTCTTGGAACACTGATTTTTTGCATGACCGGACAATGAGGGTCGACGTGAACGAGACTTACTCGCTCCTGTGCTCATGACTAGCGGTGTCCCTCAGAGATCAGTCCTGGGCCCAGAACTTTTCAAGATCTTCATCAATGATCTCCCGGCGGAACTTGAGTTGGATTGCTTGATTTACGCTGACGACTTGAAGTTGTGGACGGAGGTATCCTGTCTTGACGAGGCGGACCGGTTACAGGCTACACTTGATACGTTACATGAGTGGCCAGTCAAATGGCGATTGCCCATAAATCGCGATAAGTGCTCGGTCCTCCCCATTGGTGTTCCTGAGCATTTCGGGGCGTACCAAATTGGTGAAGCCTTTCTCAGAATGTCAATCCTTGATAAAGACCTCGGCGCGTTGGTGTCATCTGATCTACGGACTACACAGGACACGTTACGAAGGGTTGCTGTTGCCAACAGGATGTCCCATGCCATACGAAGAGTCTTCTCGCGTATGACTCCGGGGATCTTCCGACTATTGTTTACTTCCCATGTGCGCCCCATACTCGAATACGGATTACCTACCGTCTTCCCTCTCACCAAGTTCGAATGTGACCTCATTGAGAAGGTCCAACGGCGGGGATCGAAACACATCTTGGAGGTACGGGACTGGCCTTATCCCCTGAGACTTCAGTGCATAGACCTGTTCTCCCTGGATTATCGCTGATGTCGCGGCGACCTGATTTTCACCAGGCGTATCCCGAGAGGAGAGATGCGGACGGAGCTGCAGGCATGCTTTCAATTCAATGCAAACAGTTCAACTCGAGGCCACAACTGGAAACTGTTTAAACCCAGGAGGCTCCGGGTTCATCCTGCTCTCGCTCTATCAACTCGCGTAGTCAACGATTGGAACGGCTTACCGAAGCATGTGGTCGATGCCCAGACAGAGGAATGTTTCAAGCGGATG
>OX104065.1:136434982-136551057 GCA_944474145.2 Dicrocoelium dendriticum | reverse complement strand
ACTTCAACACCTACATCGTGAGATTCCGCAAGGGAACACTCCATGATAGAATCCACGACGAAATTGAACAAAAACGGGGAAATCGGGCAACCCTGTCGTACGCCACTTGTAGTCGAAAAGCTATCCGATAGGCACCATAGACCCTGACGCGGCCTGTAGTGTTCGAGTATAGAGCACGAAGGATGTTCACATATTTCGTGGGAACACCTTTCCGCGCAAGTATTTCGAACAGAATCGATCGATCGACTGAATCGAACGCACTCTTGAAATCGAGGAACACAGCTATTGTCGGTCTGCGGTATGCGTGGCGCTGCTCTAGCACCTGCCGCAAAGTAAATATATGGTCTATACAGCCACGTCCTGGGCGAAAACCGGCCTGCTCTTCTCTAATCCGAGATTCCCGTTCTGCAGTGAGGCGACGAACGATAATCGAGGCCAGTAATTTTGTCACAACTGGCGTTAGGCTAATACCCCTGTGGTTCGCACAGTCTGTGCGACTGCCCTTCTTGTATATTGCCACTATAATCGATTCGCTCCAATTAGCCGGCACACTCTCTTCGTTCCAGATATGTTCGAATAGGGAGGTCAGTGCTTTGCAGAGGACCTCACCTCCATCCTTAATAGTGCAGGTGGTAGGGAATCCGGGCCAGCGGCACGAAAACGATTGAGGGCTGTGATCGCGTTTCGGACCTCGGCCTCCGACGGAGGCTCTAAACTAACCGTCCATGGCTCGTCCTGCATCACCTGAGTAGGAAGAGGTCCGGGAGCAGGGGGCCAGCTGAACTTATGTTCAAAGTGCTCAGCCCAACGAGCCATACGGCGCTCCTTATTGTGTATCAGCGCACCCGCGCTGTCCCTGATTGTCTCACTGACGCCTGGTTTCCTCGGATCAATGGTGCGGATTAGCTGGAAGAGCTTCCGGTAAGTGCCTACTGCTCCTGCTTCCTCCATTTCCTGAGCCCGACTGGTCCACCAGGCTTCCTTGTCAGCACGTAGGCTCCGCTTTAGTTCACGCCTAATAGCCCGTCTGGTCACATTGTGTTCAGAACCAGCCGGGAGGTGCCTTCTAGCTTCCAAAGGTTCACGGACCTCTCAGATATCCAGTGACTGGTGCGGTGACGACTGATAGTGCCACAAACAGATGCTCCTGCGTCGTGCATAGTGGCCGAGATTCTATTCCACTGAAGTTCAGTATCATTAGGACAAGACAGCAAGAGTTCGTTATGCAGTGCTTCTTGATAGGCTTGCCTGACAGAGGGCTGTGACAATTTCTCCGTTGCCAATCGGGGGAGACGCTTTGTGCGCCTTCCGGTAAAGTTCATGGAGAAACGACAGCGCACCAAGGCATGGTCAGAGTCGACACAGGTACTCCAGTACGAGCGGCAATCCAGAATGGAACCGCGCCACCTGTAACTTATGGCTATGTGGTCAATTTGGGTCCATCGTTGGCCAGCTACAGGTGGACGCCAAGTGGCACTTCGGCGCCCACTGTGTCTAAAAGCAGTGCTAGTAAGAAACAACTGGTGCCCCGCACACAGTTGCAGCAGACGCTCGCCGTTGTCAGTCCGTTCGTGGTTAAGTCCATACTTACCACCCAGCTGAGCTTCTGAAGAGCTCAGACGCCCTACTTGTGCGTTCATATCCCCTGCAAGTACTATACTATCTGAACTAGTAGCACTGCGTAGTAGGGCGTTCAGTTCGTGATAGAAAGTGTCCTTGACAGCATTAGAACTGCAGTCGGTGGGAGCATAAGCAGAAATCACAAACAAACAGCGTTTTGTTTTACTTCGCGAATTCACCTTAGCTGATGTCGTCAAACGGGCTGCACATAAACGGCTGTTCACCGGAATCCAATCAACCAACAATGACTCAGCCTTGGAGCTTAGAATGATATCTACACCAGCTTGACCCGTGAGTGCTGCATCGGCGTCTCCGGATGCGTGCAACCAATAACGAGAGGATAAGCCGGGTGCAGTCAATTCAATAACCCCGTTAGAGTCATTAATCCTAGTTTCGGACACACAACACACATCAACACCCAGTGTGTCGAAGATGCGTGCGAGTGCAGCCTGCTGACCTGTTTGTCTTAGAGTGCGGACGTTGAATGTCGCCATGGAAACGGGACAGCGTGGCCTTATAAGTGACTTTTGCCGATAGGCGTCCGATAGGTGCTGTGGGATGGTGGCTGCAGATGGTTCTACTCCAGTAGCACTTCGGTTGCTGTCAATTAAGCTGGGAATTATAGAAGGAAGGTTAGTAATGGGGGCCGGGATGGGAGTAAGAGAAAAAGGTGGAAAAGAAAGAAGGGAGACGCCAGCAGTAGCATGCTTTCGCTTATCCGCCCTGCTGTATGCAGCAGATAAGGCGACCCTTGATAATCTGCGCGACGGCCGATGCAGGATGAAGTTTATGTTTGAAGAAAATGTCATTGTTGTATGTGGGCTGAGATACTGCCAGGGCGCCCAGACCTAGACAGGAGAACGATTAGGGTCCTCATCCAAAGCCTTTGGCTCAGAAGCCTGTCCGCAAAGCAGCGGGGTGGCAGTGATTTAGTTTTACAGAAATGGACGCCATCGGTTATCGGACTTCTACTGTTTGTATTGTATGTCAATGACCTCCCTGAGAAGCTTAAGGTACTATCCCTTATGTTTGCGGATGACTTAAAATTTTGGAATACAGTGAGCGATTCTGTTGGGCCCACGGCTTTGCAGACAGCTCTCGACAAGCTTTGGAAGTGGTCAGAATTGTGGCAGCTCCCAGTCAATCTTGCAAATTGTTCGGTCCTGCGCATAGGATCAAGCATTTCCACAACTCCTTACGTACTTGGCGGAAATGTATTGCGTCAAGTGACTGAACAAACCGACTTGGGTATCTCGCTATCCTCTGACTTCAAATCCAGCGAGAACTGGACAAATGCTACCCGCAAGGGTTTCCGAATGCTGTGGATGATCCGCAGGCCGTTCGGCATTATAACATGAAATGTCTGTTACATTGTTCTCAGTCTTTGTCAGGCCATACTTGGAGTACTGCGTGCAGGCCTATCCTCCATGCTTGGTACGCGATAAGATGACACTTGAACGAGTTCTGAGGGTTGGTACAAAATGGTACAAGGACTGAGCCGTCTCTCGTATCCTGATAGGCTGCTCAGGTTGCAGATGTTTTCGCTGCACTATAGGCGCCTTCGGGAAGACCTGATTCTTACGTACTGTATATTGACCAGCAAGATTGGGACTTATCTAACTGGACTGTTCCATCCGGCTCAGATACCATTTCTTCATGGTCACCCTCTGAAGTTGCATAAGCCTAGATCTGATCACGTTAGAGCTGACGTTCGTTTATCACGCAGGGTCATCATCATCCTCAACAGCAGTACATCAGCCATTTGAACTGATGCTTCGCTGCCATACAACCACGAGGACCTATGAAATAAAGAATAAGAAGAGGGAGAGCAGGGGGACTTACCTGAAAACCTTAATGCCCTAAGCAAACATTCAGGGTCAAGGCGCCTACACCTTGTGTAGACAACATACCGCCACAAATAGCTGGCTATCGTGCAAAGATAAGACGGCATCGGCGAGACAGCTTCCTTGCGGCTTTCACTGCCACGCGTCATAATCAGCCATTACCCCGCAGATAACTCAGCACCAAACACACTTTAAACAGGCAATCCAATTAGGAGACGGCAGCAGACGCGCCACTGGTGTCGGTTGCGAGCCATATCCTGTAAAGTCTCGAGCCAAGCACAAGGCGAGTCACGTGGACTCCAGCCCGGAAGGCGAGACGAACCACCGGCACCCAGTTTGGTCGTCAGTGTCTTCATTTCCCGCTGCCAAGTCAACTTCTGTCCACCGCGAGCCTTGCGCCACCCTACACCTGGCAGACTAAACAAGGTCCTCCTAGGTAAGCGGTGACCAGTCATACGTAGCATGTGCTCAAGCCAACGCAACTTATTCAGTGCTATCTGTTGTTCTAGGGAGCTAGCATAATTATCACTACCTAGTACTCGCCTACGCACATCCTCGTTGCAGACACGCTGGTGCCATCCGACAACAATGCTTCGCAGACAACGATGGTCAAAGACTTGAAGGCGCCTCAGATCTTCAGACCGAAGGGGCCAAGTCTCACTACCATACAGCAGAACGACCCTCCTCAGACGAAGGGAAACTCCCTTCTGTCGCCAAAAATGCCGCAGGTTAAAGAAGGTAGCTCTGGCTTTTGCAATGCGTGAGCTGACGTCAGTTTCTATGCGCCAATCATTGCTGAAGCAGCTTGCAAGATAAGTGAAATGATCAGCCACATCGAGTTCCTCGTTAGCAGGCGTCAAGGGGTCATCAAGTGGCTGGTGGTCCTGCAGCAACACTGCACTTTGAAGGTGTGAAGTACATGCCAAATAATGGGACCACTCTGGACAGGCTATTCAGGGTTGATTGGGCCGCCGCAACATCGTCGAAAAGCAAGACGATATCGTCCGCATAATCTAGATCAACTAACCTTTCATCAGGCAGCAATTAACGCCTACATCGTGAGATTCCGCAAGGGAACACTCCATGATATAATCCACGACGGAATTCAACAAAGACCGGGAAATCGGACAACCCTGACGAATACCACTTGTGGTTGGAAAGCTATCCGATAGGACACCGTAAACCCTGACGCGGCCTGTAGTGTTCGAGTATAGAGCACGAAGGATGTTCACATATTTCGTGGGAACACCTTTCCGCGCAAGTATTTTGAGCATAAGCGATCGATCGACTGAATTGAGCGCACTCTTGAAATCGAGGAACACAGCTATTGTCGGTCTGCGGTATGCGTGGCGCTGCTCTAGCACCTGCCGCAAAGTGAATATAAGAGCTATACAGCCACGTCCTGGGCGGAAACCAGCCTGCTCTTCCCTACTCCGAGATTCCCTTTCCGCAGTGAGGCGACGAACGATAATCGAGGCCAATAATTTTGTCACAACTGGCGTTAGGCTAATACCCCTGTGGTTCGCACAGTCTGTGCGACTGCCCTTCTTGTATATTGCCACTATAATCGATTCGCTCCAATTAGCCGGCACACTCTCTTCGTTCCAGATATGTTCGAATAGGGAGGTCAGTGCTTTGCAGAGGACCTCACCTCCATCCTTAAATAGTGCAGGTGGGAGGGAATCCGGGCAACAGCACGAAAACGATTGAGGGCTGTGATCGCGTTTCGGACCTCGGTCTCCGACGGAGGCTCTAAACTAACCGTCCATGGCTCGTCCTGCATCTCCTGAGAAGGAAGAGGTCCGGGAGCAGGAGGCCAACTGAACTGATCTTGAAAGTGTTCCGCCCAACGAGCCATACGGCGCTTCTTATTGTGTATCAGCGCACCGGCGCTGTCCCTGATTGTCTCACTGATGCCTGGTTTTCTGGGACCAGTGGTACGGATTAGCTGGAAGAGATTGCGGTAATTGCCTACTTCTCTTGCCTCCTCCATTTCTTGAGCCTTACTGGTCCACCAGGCTTCCTTGTCAGCACGTAGGCTCTGCTTTAGTTCACGCCTAATAGCCCGTTTGGTCACATTGTGTTCAGAGCCAGCCGAGAGGTGTCTTCTAGATTCCAACAGGTTCACCGACCTCTCGGATATCCAGTGACTGGTGCGGTGACGACTGATAGTGCCACAAGCAGATGCTACCGCATCGTACATGGCGGCCGAGATCCTATTCCACTAAAGCTCAGCGTCATTAGGAGAAGACTGCGGAAGTTCAGTATGCAGTGCGTTTTGATAGGCTTGCCTGACCGAGGACTGAGACAATTTCTCAGTTGCCAATCGTAGGGCACGCTTGGTGCGCCTCCAGGTAAAGTTCATGGAGAAACGACAGCGTACCAAGGCATGATCAGAATCGACGCAGGTACTCCAGTACGAGCGGCAATCCAGGATGGAACCACGCCATCTGTAACTTATGGCAATGTGATCAGTTTGGGTCCATCGCTGGTCAGCTACAGGAGGACGCCAAGTGGCACTTCGGCGCCCACTGTGTCTAAAAGCAGTGCTACTAAGAAACAACTGGTGCTCCGCACACAATTGTAGCAGACGCTCACAGTTGTCAGTCTGTTCGGAGTTAAGTCCATACTTACCACCCAGCTGAGCTTCTGAAGAGCTCAGACGCCCTACTTGTGCGTTCATATCCCCTGCAAGTACTATACTATCTGAACTAGTAGCACTGCGTAGTAGGGCGTTCAGTTCGTGATAGAAAGTGTCCTTGACAGCATTAGAACTGCAGTCGGTGGGAGCAAAAGCGGAAATCACAAACAAACAGCGTTTTGTACTACTTCTTGAATCCACCTTAGCTGATATCGTCAAACGGTCTGCACATAAACGGCTATTCACCAGAATCCAATCAACCAACGATGGCTCAGCCTTGGAGCTTAGAATGATATCTACACCAGCTTGACCCGTGAGTGCTGCATCGGCGTCTCCGGATGCGTGCAACCAATAACGAGAGGATAAGCCGGGTGCAGTCAATTCAATAACCCCGTTAGGGTCATTGATCCTAGTTTCGGACACACAGCACACATCAATACCCAGTGTGTCGAAGATGCGTGCGAGTGCAGCCTGTTGACCTGTTTGTCTTAGAGTGCGAACGTTGAATGTCGCCATGGAAACGGGATAGCGTGGCCTTATAAGGGACTTTTGCCGATAGGCGTCCGATAGGTGCTGTGGGATGGTGGCTGCAGATGGTTCTACTCCAGTGGCATTTCGGTTGCTGGCAATTAAGCTGGGAATTATAGAAGGAAGGTTAGTAATGGGGGTCGGGATGGGAGTAAGAGAAGCAGGTGGAAAAGAAAGAAGGGAGGCGCCAGCAGTAGCATGTTTTCGCTTATCCGCCCTGCTGTATGCAGCAGATAAGGCGACCCTTGATAATCTGCGCGACGGCCGATGCAGGATGAAGTTTATGTTTGAAGAAAATGTCATTGTTGTATGTGGGCTGAGATACTGCCAGGGCGCCCAGACCTAGACAGGAGGACGATTAGGGTCCTCCTCCAAAGCCTTTGGCTCAAAAGCCTGTCCGCAAGGCAGCGGGGATGTGGCAGTGATTTAGTTTTACAGAAATGGACGCCATCCCATTTCAAACCCCCAACCTGGAGGACCAGCAGACTGAGTTTGTCTGCCCTCTCACCATTGACCAACCTGGTAGGAATAGCTCTCAAGGTGCCCGGAGGCATCACCCAGTATAGCTCAATGGGTCAATGAGGTACGCAAACCGTCGCACCACGTTAATGTCCAGTCTCGTTGCGACGGATCACGCAGGGTCATCGACTCATGGAACGCACTGCCCAGCGAAGTAGTATTAGCACCAACGGTGAAGGAGTTTGAACATCGACTCGACGCCCTTGGGTTGCAGTTTCAGATCTTTCCGTTTGGTTCTTAACTTCTACATCTATTTCCTTGGCTTCTCACATCTATTACTATTATTGTCTTATCCACACATTCTCTCCTGTACTACAATTACCATTATTTTGTTTTTGTTGATTCCCTTCTCTTCGCCTTTATTCTATTCACGTGGCTGGTACAGCGGGGACTGCTAGTGCAGGCCGCGTGGGCATTGATTGGTTGACCGTTATGTGATTCGTGTGTATTGATTTGGCTCTTCTCGATTTCAAATCGCTCCCGCGAACTCCATCCTGGTTCAACGATGCATTGAAGAAGGAACACACATGGGAATTTTCCTACCGTTCCTGTCCAAATTGAACTTGAGCTTGCGGTTTTCCTTCCTCAATTTCAAGAAAGGGTTGGCAGGTGAAGCTTTAATGAATCCAAAACGATTCTTCGCACATGTCAAAAGGTGCTGCGGTTTGATTATGTCAATTACAGTACTTATGCGTGATGACGGTACTCATGCGCATACGGACTATGACAAGGTCTGCATACTTTTCAATATCTTCATCAACGACTTACCGTCTACTCTTCAGCCGGATTGCCTAATCTACGCTGACGACCTAAAGCTGTGGATGGAAGTATCCAGCCTTGAAGACGCACACAGATTACAATCTACACTCCATCTACTCCATGATTGGTCGATTAAGTGGCAGTTGCCCGTAACTCGTGATAAATGCTCTGTTCCCCCCGTTGGCTCAAGTTCAAGTTCAGTTGGGACCGGAACGATAGGATAATCCCGTGAATGTTCCTTCTTTTGCGTATCGTCGGATCTGGAAATGACAGGTCTGCTTGAGATGTTGAAAAGCCTAAAACAAAGACCGCATCACACCCTGTCCAACCAATTACTGCCCACATTTTGCTGCCCAGCAGTCCCTGCCAGGCCGGTTTATGTGAAGTAAAAGAGTGAAGGGTAAGCTAAGAAAACAAGAGGAGGAATGTCAGCCAAATAATGATAATACCAAGGTGAGAAGAAAATTAAAAAAGAACGAGGGGAAAGTTGAAGATACAAGTCGGTTAAGAGAAGGAGAAGGTTTGGTACTACCATCCAAGAGCATCTAACTGACGCTCGAAACCCTCTACCGTAGACTAACAACGTGCACCGGAAGCGAGTTCCATCGTTCAATAACTCGACGCAACAAGCGAGTTTCCGTCCTTACCCGGTCAGAACGCTGTTTATGCTGCTTCAACGGGTGACTCCGGAGACTTGGCGGCTTGGCGGGACTAAATAGCCAGGACAAGTCTGGACCGATCTTACCCATTAAAATACGGTAAATGAGGATCAAGTCTCCTCTAATTCTGCGATAGTGCATTGAGTACAAACTCAAGTTAAGCAAACGTTCGGGGTACGTTTGCCCCCGTAATCCCTGTACTAACCTTGTACCCACTCGCAAAACCCTCTCCAGTTCCATTTTGTCCCATACAAGACAAGGTGGACAAGCCTGGATACAGTACTCTAAGTGAGGTCGCACAAAAGTTGAGAACAGCTTCACAAAAATATTGGCCGTTAGGACACTGAAGGAGCGGCGAATAAACCACATCATACGGTACCATCTACAAGCAGCCTTCCTCCAATTTTCCCCAGAGTGAAGCAATGAGGTAGGGTGCTACCTAAATCACCCTGCTGAATAACAATAGGGAGTTCACTTCCACCAACTACGTAGCGCGTGGGAGGACTAGTACCTCCAATGCGGAGGACAGAACATTTCGCCTGATTTATGGGCATCAACCATAAGTTGACCAATCCCAGAGCCTATCCAAGGCACTCTGTAGTGCCTCAGAGCCACCAGGGATATCCACAATATTCCAGAGCTTGAGGTCATCAGCAAACAATAGCGACGGTACTTCAAGCTCCTGGGGTAGATCATTGACATAAATTGCGAAAAGCAACGGCCCTAGAACTGAGCCCTGCGGAACGCCAGTAAGAACGGCTTGTCTATGCGAAAGGCTACGCCCCACGCGTACACACTGTTCTCTGCCCTCTAGGAAAGCAGAAACCCATTTAAGGGCTGCTCCAGATATCCCATACGATCTCAACTTCAATGAGAGTCGTTGATGTGGGACAGTATCAAAGGCTTTCGAGAAAGTAACGAAAAGCACCTCAATGGCGTGACCGTTGTCTACTGCCTCAGCCCAGCTTTCACGAGCTACAAGTAAATTTGTCAGACATGAAAATCCCTTACGGAATCCGTGCTGGGCCGCACTGAGAAGGTTAAACTTAATCAGGTGATTCTCCACCGAATCCCTGACCAATTTTTCAAACAACTTAACTACTACACTTGTTAAGCTGACAGGCCGGTAGTTCCTGGGCAGAACTGCCCCCCCCCCTTAAAAATCGGACAGATGATTGCCTTCTTCCATTCCGAAGGTAAGGCACAGTTGTCGAGTGATATTGTAAACATGCATGTCAGAGGGACACTTAGCTCAGCGGCCAATTCATGCATCAGCTTCGGATGAATTGAATCAGAGCCAGAAGCTTTGGAAGGATTTAGCCCTTGCAACAGCCCGAAGACTTGTGTCTCCGTTATGGTGATTTCAGTTAGGCAAGAGTCCTCTGAGACTTTTGTGACCTGCTCAGCCTGAGATAGAGAGGCCTCATGAGAAAAGACACCAGTATACGGTTCGCTAAGTATACAAGCATTATCATCTAAACCACTTGAATCCTACCACCTTGGTGGCTCCTTGCTCAGACGCGCAATCCAAGAGAGGGATCTAGGAGTGATAGTGTCATCAGACCACAAATCTACTCAAGACACCCAGAAGAGTCACCGCGGCCTAAGGGATGTTCCGTTTTATACGTAGAGGGTTTTCTCTCCTGACCCCGGGACTTTTCCGACTCCTCTTTGGCTCGCATGTACGCCCGATTCTCGAATACGCGCTACCCGCTGCCTATCCTCACTAAATCCGAATGTGATATGATAGTGAAGGTTCAACGGCTTGAATCCAAAGCCGTCCCTGAGTTGCATGACCTGTCGTATCTACTCCGACTTCAACGGCTGAACTTGTTCTCTTTAGGTTACCTCAGTCACCTCGTAGTTTTGATATTCACCCGGCATATTCTCAGAGGAGAACTGGGTTGCGAGTTACAGGACTTCTTTCAACTCAACACTGAGAGTTCGACACGAGGCCACCGCTTGAAACTGTTCAAACCTAGGAATCTCCGTGTGTGGCTCAATCTGGCCTTATCAACTCGCATAGGGAATGATTGGAACCGGTTGCCGCAGCCTATTGTTAATGCTGAGACGGAGGAACGTCTCAAACAACTGTTGAATTCTCACCTGAGTGCGCTGGGATTCTGCTGCCTCTAAGACAACTACAGCGGTCCTCTGCAGAACCTTGTGCCGCATTGACCCACGTCATCTCCGCAATGATCTGGGAAGTGAAGGAGCTGACAAAAGATCTTTCTTCTGCTCTCTACCATCCAATGATACTTAGTGGACAATATACAGCAGCGTTTGTAAGAGAAATCTCTTTGACAGGCGTTGAGCTGGTTTGCAGGATCCCAGAGAGTACAGGACTATCTGAATCTATTGTAGCGGAGACGGAAGTTCGCAGGCTATTACAAGGGCTGAACCCTTCTAAGGCCTCGGCCTGATTTAATTCATCCGAAACTTGCATGAGTTGGCCGCGGAACTAAGTGGACCGCTTGCTATGGTGTTTCAGGAATCGCTTGACAGCTGTGCATTACCTTCCGAATGGAAGGAAGCTGTCATCTGACCCATCTTCATAAATAGGGACGAGAGTGTCTGCAAATTACAGGCCAGTTAATCTGACGATTGTCGTAGTCAAACTCGTCGAGAAACTGGTGAGCGATTCATTGGAAAGTCATCTGAGTAGATTTACTCTACTTATCGATGTACAACACGGATTCCGGAAGGGATTTTCTTGTCTGGCGATTCTATTGGTGGCCTGCGAAACTTGGGCGGATGCAGTGGATAACGGCCACGCACTGGACTTGCTTTTCGTCGATTTTCCGAAGGCATTTGACAAGGTACCCCATTTGAGGCTCGCGCAAAAGCTGACCTCCTACGGGGTATCTGATCGCGCCCTTCATTGGGTGACTGCCTTCTTGGATGGTAGAGAACAGTGTGTACGGGTAAGCCCTGGCCTATCGTTTAGGCATTCTGTCCTCAGGGGCGTGCCGCAGGGCTTGGACCGCTGCTGTTCTCTGTCTATGTGAATGACCTACCTGCGGAGCTCGAGGTACCATCACTGCTATTTGTTGATGACCTGAAGCTGTGGAACATTGTCGATGTTCCTGGGGGTTCCGAAGCTATTCAGCGAGCATTGGATAAGCTTTGGGACTGGTCTACTTTATGGTTACTGCCCATAGATCAGGCAAAGTGCTCCGTTCTTCGAATTGGAGAAGGTTGTCCTCCTGCGAAGTACTTAGTCGGTGGGGTCGAACTCCCCCGTGTATCTACCAAGGTTGCTTTAGTCGTCGTACACTCTTCGGCTTTACACTCCGGCGATAACTGGAAGAAGGCCGCAAGCAGTGGTTTCGGAATATTATGATTAACACGAAGTTCTTTCGGGTCTTGGCGTGCGACATCTTTACGAGACTGTTCTCGGCTTTCGTTCGGCCTTGTCTGGAGTACTCAGTCCAGGCTTGTCCGCCCTTCCTCGTCCGGGACGAAATGGAGCTAGAAAGGGTTTTACGGGTGGCTACTAGGTTAGTTGAGGGGTTACGGGGATGGGAATTCATTCAATGCACTACCGAAGGCTTAGAGGAGACCTAATCCTAACCTACCGTCTTAACTGGGAAGGTTGGTCCAGATTTATCTTGGCTATTCAGTCCCGCTAGGTTGTCTGTTCTACGCGGTCATCCCTTGAAGCTGGACAAACCGCGGTCCGATCGAATAAGGGCGGAAATCTGGCTGTCACGCAGTCATCGAGCGCTGGAACATGCTTCCAGAAAGTGTTATCAGAGAACCTACGGCCAAGGGGTTTGAGCGGCAAGTTAACGCTCTTAGGTGGCAACACGAAACCTTTCCATTTTCCTGAGTAACTCGCATCTTCATACTTCGATTTTCTTTTCTCTACTTTTCTTCATGCCTTGGTGTTATTTTCTTGTTTTAAATGCACTTCCTTATTCTGTACCTTCGATTTCTCTTCCTATCCTTTGCTTACTTCGCGTGACTGCCACATTCATTCATTATACACGTCAGCTCGAGGTGGGAAACACCTCAGCTACTGTGCCGCAATACATAAATGAAAAGGGAAAATAAATACAAAAGTTGCATGCCAGCTGAGCTACCAGCAACGGATAGGCATCGTTCCGGTAAGCTAACAGCCGGCTACTAGGCAAAAAAATTATTGTGTTTTATGCTACGAAATGAGATCGTAGGTGGAGGGGGAGGCTATAAGGGATGGGGAGGGACAAAGAAACTCACAGCAGGAACGCCACTGAGTTCGGCTCCTTGCCATGTCAGCAAGTGTATCCAGCCAAATGTGTTCACCGTCTTTTGGACCACAACCAGGGAGCCGTGACGCTTCAACAGAGGCTAGCTCCAAAGTGAGGGCTTCCATTCCTCTTGACCAAGTCATCGCTTGGCCACCCCTTCTGTTCTTTTATCCACATCCCCGGGGAGCAAACAACAACAAACGTGGGCATTAACTGGTTGGCGAGGGTGCGATACGGATGTTCCGTTTTAGATTCATCAATAACTCTGAGCGCTTCATCAATTCCTGGCTGAACGATCCACTCTGGATAGAACACTCACGGGATTCTCCTATCGCTCCAGTCCCACCCGAACTTGAAGTTAATCTGACCGATTTTTGGCACTCATCTCCGCCTTCACCGTCTTACGAATTAGTAGTTTTTTGATTGATAACGGGATTGATTGATTGATTGAATAACGGGATTTCAGTAGTGATTTGCCAACCTGTCGGCCGGTGGCCGAGTGGTCTGCACGTTTGGTTTGCAACTATAAGGTCACCGGTCCGAATCCGCGTAGGGGTGGGCGTCCTCGCAGTCTACTCAGCCCGCGCGCGACTGGTGGTGGTCGCGCGGCAGCGAAGCGCCGTTACGGCGTACAGCTGACATATTATTATCCTGTCTTCAGAATGACCTTTGATTTGGTAAACCACCCTCTCCTACTAATGACTAATCCCATCCTCATACCGATTCTTTTTTCTCTACTTTCCCTCACCATTGGTATTATCCTCTTCTTTTAACTGATTTCCCTTGCCCTTTACCTTCGATTTTTCTTCCTCTCTTACTTCACGTAACTGGCATAGCAGGGACGGCTAATGCAAGGAAGGTGGGCATTAAATTGGTGGACCATGTTGTTTTTTCGGGTGTTTTCGTTTTAGATCCACCAAAAAGTCGGAGCATTCCTATCAATTCCCGGACCAACGACCCGCTCAAGAAGGAACACTTACGGAATTCATCCTATCGTTCCCGTCCCACTTGAACTTGACGCGCCCGGCTATCATCGGTGCTAAACTTTCAGCGCTAGCGTCAAAGTTGGCAGGTGTTGAGAAGGCGATAGCCGAGCTCGTCAATATTGCCTCGCTCAATGCCAATATGGATTTGATTTTGTAATCGTTGAATATTGCGATTGAGGACACTGCAGTAGACTGTAACGTTGCTGTCGATGTATGTATGTATGTAATCTCAACAGTCTAGTAACTAGACATAGAGCCAAGAGCTGTCGATCCATCCGATGGGGTCTGTCACTCGGTCAAGGAGTCGCACATCCTACCGCCCACTCCAGGTAGCATTACTAGCTCTTCTCATGAGCCTGTCAGGGTGAAGAAAGATGGGGTGCGGAAATACCATAAACCCTCTGCAAATCCCAAACTATTAGTTGCCTCGGTATGGATAAAGACGCAGTCTTCGTCATTCGTGAGGTCATCTGACGGTTGCACACAGGAGAACATTCCGATGCTGACCGTCTCGGCTGCCACTAAAGCAGCTTGTTCTGACGACGTGTTGGTAACTGCGACATAAGGTCAACAACCCTTAATCTCGTGAGCCAAAAGAAGAAGCGGACTAGACCTACTCGTAAAACTTCGAAGGGGTTTGAAGACCCAAGAAATAGTAAGACGCCGGAAATAGAGCAGAAAACCTACGCTACCGTTGCTTCGAAGTCGTTGGCGGAGACAGGGATAGTCCCTCCACCAGTGGTAAAAATACCTGGTGTAAGTGTCGAATACAAGGTACGTGGTGCAAACGCTCCCCGTCTGGGCGACTCCTTCACGGATAGTAGCGTTATATTCCGTAACGTTACTGAATCTGCGCCTGCTCTCCCAAGGAAACGCATTTTGTATGACATCAAGTGGCTCAAACGGTGCGTCACCAAGCTGCTTCCACCTGGCTTCTCTGGTGTCAGTCAGAAAGCTGACCAGATTGGGGAACTTCCCTATCGGTACTGCAAATCTGCGACCCCGAGTACTTCGCGTGGTCCTTTCTACTTCGGAGGAACGCAGATTATTACTGCGGTTTCATCCAAACTTAAGATTAGTGGTGTCAGCGTTCAGCCGGATCTTCCACTGGCAGATACGTTGAAGTTAAAGGAGGCTATCAAAGACCTCAAAACAAGGCGGGCGGTTGGTGAGCAAGGTCTCTGTCTGGGGGTTTTCAGGTGGTCAGCCGGAAGTTATTTTCCGCCATATCAGAACCCATCCTGCTAGTCCATCCTGCGTCAGGAACATTCGATGCAGACTTTCTCGAGCCGATTCTCCAATTGCCTTTACACCAGTTCGTGGACTTCCCCACTAGGTATATGGACAACCAGATATGATCTACTTTAGATCTGGTTTTCGCTAAGTCCCTCCACTTCGTACCTGATGTTTCCTACGGTGCACCTCTAGGGTCCAGCGATCACGCATAAATATCCTTTCGATGTGCTCCTTCAAGACACGAACATCATTATACACGTCAACTAGAGGTGGGAAACACCTCAGCTACTGTGCCGCAATACATAAATGAAAAGGGGAAATAAATACAAAAGTCTCTGACATGCCCAGCATGAGACTACCAGCAACGGAGGAGGCATCGTTCCGGTAAGCCTAACAGGGCTCGGCTGCTAGGGCAAAGAAATATTATTGTGTTTTTACGCTACGAAATGAGATCGTAGGTGGTGGGGGAGGCTATAAGGGATGGGGAGGGACAAAGAAACTCACAGCAGGAACGCCACTGAGTTCGGCTCCTTGCCATGTCAGCAAGTGTATCCAGCCAAATGTGTTCACCGTCTTTTGGACCCCAACCAGGGAGCCGTGACGCTTCAACAGAGGCCAGCACAGAAGCGAGGACCTTCATTCCTCTTGACCAAGTCATCGCTTGGCCACTGCTCCTCTTCTTCCATCCACATCCCCGGTGAGCAAACAACGTACGTCGTGGGTCGGTTGGCTGGTATGCTCAACACGTGGCCCAACCATCGGAGCCTGGTGTGTGAAATGACGGTGCTGAGCGGTTCAGTTCCTTTTTCTGTGCCGTAAACAAGGCGTCGAACAGGCTCGTTACTCATGCGGTGTTCCCACCATATGTGAGCCAAACTGCGAAGGTTTCCGGTGGTCGAACGTAACTAGCCTCTTCATGTCCGCCGATCTTAGGGGCCAGGTTTCGCAACCGTACAGTAGGGTCGAACGTACCGCTGCATTGTACACTCTACGCTTCAGGACGAGAGTAATGTCACGCCGCCGCCATAAGTGGCGAAGATTAGCAAAAGCGCCCCGAGCTTTTGCTATACGGTTCGTGATCTCGTCTTCGATCCCAAGGGCGCTGATACAACTTCCCAGGTAGATGAATTTCCGAACGACTTCTAGGTGATACCCACCAAGGGTTAGTGCAGGAGGCGATCCGTGCCAATCTTGGAGGAACGCTTTGCATTTCGGTGGTGCAAAGCAAAGCCCGAAGCGGCTGACAGCCAGTGCTAATCTGTCCAGCGCGACTTCGCACTTCTGGCAGCTGTCACAGATGAGGGCAATGTCGTCTGCATACTCCTAGTCAAGAAGTCGTTCTGCTGAGAGTAGCTCCACACCTTCTAAGTCGTGTCCTGTAAACGCGATTTCCATGACTTCGTCAACAGCGAAGTTGAAGAGGAAAGGTGACAGCGGGCATCCTTGTCTCACACCGCTGGAGATATTGAAGGGTGGCGACAACTTGCCGTAGGCCCTCACTCTGCCCGTGCTACGCGCGTATAATACTTGGATAATATTTACAAATTTCTTGGGCACACCTTTCCTGAGTAGACAATCCCAAAGGACACATCTATCAGCCGAATCGAAGGAACCTTTGATGTCGAGGAACACGACTACGGTGGGCCGCCAATATGTGTGACGGTGCTCCAACACCAAAAGACTGCCGTTGAATTAGTTCCGTATATTTGGCGGACGGACTTTAGTGCAATGCGAGCTAACGCTTCAGTTCTGAACCGTGAGGTCTCGATGTCTGACTGTTCAGTTAGCCTGGGGTAAATTTAAGGCATACCTTACGGAGGGTTCCATTCCCTACATTCCATTCATGAGGAAAAGGGGGTTACGGTCACAGCCTCCATAGATTGATACCACAGGCAAGTACCTACTCAAGAAACGATCTAGATGCTAGCGAACCTACCGAGCAGTTTCATCAGCCAGTACCAATGATAGTTATCGAGCGATTAGAAATAAATGTAAACATCACAGGACTGTTCGTCTCCACTACGAGCAGGGTTTAGCGGACTCGGGCGCAGCTAATCCCAAGCAGTTTTTTTGCTACGTTAAAAGGCGCAGCGGGGCAAAGCTGTCTCTTCCAGCGTTATTGTGAGCAGACGGGACCCGTACGCAAACTGACTATGATAAGGCTTATACACTTAGTGAACGGTATACTGGGGTGTTTGCTCGGGTGATCTCTTTACCACACGTTGAATTGGTTTCAAGTGTTCCAGAAGATTCTTGCTTAGCTGAGTTTAACATAACGGAGACTCAGGTCTTCGAGCTACCACAAGGCATTAATCCCTCTAAAACTTCCGGTCCTGATTCAATTCATCCGACGCTGTTGCATGAAATGGCCACTGGACTGAATGGTCCTCTCCCATGCGTGTTTTCAATCTCGCTTGACAGCTGCATCTTACCTTCGGATTGGAAGGAGGTGATAATCTGTCCGATTTTTAAGGGCGACGACAGCGCTCTGCCAACGAACTACCGGGCTGTCAGTTCGACAAGCGCAGCAGTCAAGTTGTTTGAAAAGCTGATAAGGGATCCAGTGGAGACCCACCTGAATAGATTCAACCTTCTCAGTGTTGCGCAACATGGATTCTGCGAAGGATTTTCGTGTCAGACTAATCTACTTGTAGCTCGTGAAAGCTGGGCCGATGCAGTATACAGTGGCCACGCTGTAGACGTGCTATTCGTGGACTTTTGTCACTGTTCCTCATCTCTCATTGAAGTTGAGATCTTACGGGTTATCTGCTCGCGCCCTTAAATGGGTGTCTGCTTTCCTGGAGGGGAGGGAACAGTGCGTACGGGTGGGGCGTAGCCTTTCGCTCAGCCAAGCTGTCCTTAGTGACGTTCCGCAGGGCTCGGTATTGTGGCCATTGTTGTTCGTGATCTAAGTAAATGACTTACCGGTGGAGCTAGGATTGTCACCACTGATGTTTGCTGGCGAACTTAAGCTCTGGAATATCGTGGATATTCCGGAGGGTCCTGAGGCAATTCAGGGTGCCTCATACATACATATATATATATATATATATATATATATATATATATATATATATATATATATGGTCAGTGAACTGACTATGTGCTAGACCCGCTGCCTTTCGTGTGTACATTTAATCGAAGGCTTTGGCTGTGGACCCGAGTCGTTCTCCTGTCAGCTGTGGGCGCCTTGTCAGTGCCCTAGTCCATCTTCTTCGGAGGTTAGGAAGTGGTCGATGGCCCTCTTCCAGTAAAACCTAGCCGTGGGAGACAACAGGTATACGGGTTATAAGGTCGCAGCTCGATTGGCGTAGAGCACGAGCGCCACGCTTTGTCTCTGACGGTGGGAGGGCACCTCCGGATGTTCAATGGTTTGCTACTGCCCACCTCAAGCCAGGCTTCTCCTGATCAAATTGGTGCAAACCCGCCAAAACCCACATGCGTCTGGCCGTGGTCGCAGGTGTATTCTATTACTGTTGTACAACATATGTAAATCGTTCCAGTACCTCAAAGGCTGCGTGTGACGGCCATCAAGCAGATCCCAATCTGTCTGTTCAATCACATTCCCGAGCTAGATCTGCTCCCCACTGCCTTGTGGGTCAGGTTATTGAGCCAAAGGCTCCGGGCGGGATCCCTCAAGCAAACCTCCAAACCACCCATTGCCTTGTGGGTCAGGCTATTGAGCCAAAGTCTCCGGGCGGAGTCCCTCAAGCAAACCGAAGCACAACGACCACCTGGCGTGCGATTGCCCACCAATGTAATCGTATGCCTGCGTGCAAAGCACTCAGCATCGGGCGCTGGAACGTGCGCACACTACTGGACCGGAACTCCAGCGAGCGCCCGGAGCGACGCACTGCACTCTTCGCGATGGAACTGGCGCGCTACAACCTCGATATTGCGGCGCTCAGAGAGACCCGGCACGCTGAGCAAGGTAAGTTGCATGGAGCTGGTGCTGTCTATACGTTCTACTGGGTGAGCAACGGCGCCTCAGCACCACGTGAACATGGGGTCGGATTTGCAATATCCGATCGCCTCCATGGCCAGCTCGTGGGTGAACCAACAAGCATCAGCGCGCGACTGATGACTGTTCGCCTACGACTCGGAAGAGGTAAGTTTGCCACTTTTTATAAGCACGTACGGTCCGACCATGTGTTATCCTGATGACACGCGTGATCAATTCTACACTCAGCTATCCTCCGTGATACTATCTGTGCCGAGGAGCGACCGACTATTTCTGCTGGGTAATTTCAACGCGCCCGTTGAGCGTGATGCGTCCGTGTGGACAGACGTCATCGGTCCACATGCAATTGGTTCACTGAATGCGAACGATGATAGGCTGCTCTCACTGTGTGCAACTCGGCCTGAGGATTACGGACACTCAGTTTGCACTGAGTGCGAGTGATATAGCAACTTGGACGCACCCACGGAGTGGTCACGCTCACCTGCTCGACTATGTCATCGTACGCCAGGGTGATATGCGTGAAGTGCGCATGACACGTGTACTGCGTGGAGTTGAGTGTGGCACTGACCACAAATTGGTGCGGACCAAACTGTACATAGATTTTCGTAAATCTATGTATTGCGCTCCTGTCGTGAATTGGCGTAAATTTAACACTCCCTCGGTGCTGTGGCGAAAGGTATTGAGCTGGAGAAGGCGATGGTTACACGCCTGTGTGATGTGGATTGCATAGCCACAGTGGGCGACCTGTGGCACCACATTCGCGACCAGGTGACAGCTGCTGCCGAGGAGACCATCGGGCGCGCAAACTGTAAGCGGCCTGATTGCTGTAATGAGAACAATGCGACAATTGGCGCATTAGTGTCGGGGAAGAATGCAGCATTTGCTACACATGTGTCAGACCCCAGTGACTTGGGGAAGAAGAGTCAGTTTCGCAAACTTCGACGGCGACTGACCCGAGAGCTCCGTCGCATTAAAAATGCATGGTGGACGGAGAAGGCGAAGCAGATGGAATGCTACGCCGAATGCCCCCAACACAAGGAATTCTTTGACTCCTTGAAGGCGGTGTATGAACCGAGATTGGAGCCACTGAGGACGCTGATCGATGGTAGATAAGGCGCTACCTACACACAGACTGCAGACATAATGCAGATCTGGCGGAAACACTGCCAATCTCTTAAGCGACCGTTCAGAAATCGACTGGCCTACATTGAACGGCCTCAAGCGACACGATGTGAAGACGAGTCTGGCGGACACGCCGACGCTGCATGAGACGCAGAGAGCACTTGCTCAGCTGCGAAACGGCAAGTGTGCTGGGGCCGACGAGATCCCGCCTGAAGTACTGAAACACGGCGGACCCGCGTTGTTGACTGCGCTTCACTACTTGGTGCAATGTGTATGGGTTGAGGAGGAGGTGCCTCCTGAGCTGAAGGATGCCCTTGTGTTACCACTGTACAAGAGCAAAAGTAGCAAGCAATGTTGCACGAATTATCGTGGCATCAACTTGCTGAGTTGTGTGAGCAAGGTGATTGCTCGAATCCTGCTCAACCGCCTCGTCAGTCTGGTTGTGGAACCGAACGTGGCGGAAGAGCAATGTGGATTCCGTTCGGGTCGCAGCACTATAGATATGGTGTTTGCGGCTCGTCAGTTGCAGGAGAAGTGCAGAGAACGACACCAGCCGTTGTACTCACGTTTTGTTGGTTTCACCAAGGCATTTGATACGGTGAACCATGAGGCATTGTGGCTGGTGTTGGGTAAATTTGGTTGCCCGCGTAAGTTTGCAAGATTAATTGTATGTCTGCACAGTGGTATGGGAGCGAGGGTGCAGCTGAGTGGAGAGACCTCGGATGACATTGCAGTTGTCTCTGGTGTGAAGCAAGGCTGTCTTAGCTCCTGCCCTGTTTAATATATATCTTCATGCCATGATGTCTTGTGCTTTTGAATCGGCTTGTGCTTACGGTGTTCGTGTGGAGCACGGTATTGATGGTGGATTGGTGAACATCCGTCGTTTCGATGCGAGAACTCTAGTCTGTGATACAACTATCCGTATGTTGCTGTTTGCTGACGACTGTGCGTTGTTTTCACACAGCGCGGATGAGTTGCAGCACATAACTAATGTTCTGGCTTCGACAGCGGCTAAATTCGGGCCCATCATCAACACAAGCAAAACTGTCTGTCTCTTTCAGCCTTCACAGGAGGTGCAATCTTCAATATTGCCGCGAACCAGCATTGGGGCTGAAGTACTGGAAACCACCTCCCGCTTCTGCTACCTTGGGAGTGTGATGTCGACTGATCAGCAGCTGCACAGTGAGCTGCGTATCCGCGTCTCGAAGGCAGCGGCGGTATTCGGGAAGCTAGAGTACCGAGTGTGGAACAATCATCAGCTTATCATTGGCACGAAGCTGATGGTGTACAAATCCATGGTACTGTCCGTTCTTCTATACAGCAGTGAAACGTGGACGATGTACCGGCAGAATGTGCGGTATCTCGAGCCGTTCCATCCACAGTGTTTGCGACGGATTTTGCGCATCAGTTGAGGCGACAGAGTTGCTGACACGGAAGTTTTGCGACAAAGTGGGATGTATGCAGTGGACTTCATACTTTTACTGAGACACCTGAGGTGGATCGGTCATGTGAGTCGTATGGATTCAACGCGGATACCGAAACAACTCTTATACGGTCACCTGAGTATTGGGAAGCGGCATGTGGGGAAACCAAAGTTACGTTAGCAGGACATGATCAAAGTGAGCCTCTCACGTTCTAATCTTGATTGCAAGTCATGGGAATCGAAGGCGGTTGATCGGCGTGCATGGCGCGATCTAATCACTAAGACAGTTGCCGAAGTGCGGGAGAAAGCCCTCATGCATGCAGAGAAGAAGCGGCAAGTGCGGAAGCGGCAAGCACCGATGGGTTGTACTCCATGGACATCGAGCGCATGGTGCTGTAGCACATTCGGTCGCGAGTGCCTGAGTCAGTTAGGCTTAGTGAGCCATGAGCGAGGCCACTCGGGACCATCAACGAATCGACGACGGGTGCTGCAGATAACGTAGGCAGAACCGTCGCAGCGTTTGTAGGTACGCTGCATTCGATTTACTAACCGCGTGCTTGCATTCTAACTCTATTTATTTCAGGTAGTGGGTTTTCAATTTTGTCCTAATGCTTTTTTTCTCATATAAATGTCTACCTGTACTCTCTTCTCTAAACTCGCACACGTCGCTTAAGCCAATAGTAGTTAATTTCGATAACATTTTCGTGTTTGTGGCATTCCCGTAAAATATACTTTCTGACCTCGTGAAGTTATCTCGGATTCTTTTGTAAACAACTTATTTCACATGCTCATTAATTTAAGCTTTATGTCACCGTTTCCTTATACATTACTCGATTTATTTTCTTTGTTATCTTTCTCTCAAGTGATTGGCTGTTGCTTGATATCCCCGGTGTGGCTGCGCTTGATGTGCATGTTGACAAGGTGCCTACCTGTCTGTTACCCACTATCTCGTCCATACTGGCTCTAGGAGACAGTTGGTCATTGCTGGAGGGGACGGGGTGCACGGTTCTTGTGGCCGTGTTAGTATCAAAGAGTGGTTCCATGCACTCAGTGTGGAGCGGACTACGGTCCAGCCACGCATTGTGTGCGCTTGATTCCCAAATACAGCGTGTTTGTGTTTGCCTGTGAAGGAGTGTGGGCCGGCTCCGTTGATGAAACGTGGCTCCCACCCACATGCCTCCCGGTCTTATTCCTTCGGGTTTACACTGGATATGGTGTGTGTGTGTGTGTGTGTGTGTGGTGCAGCGCAAGCCACCCATGGTCCCTCTGTAGGCGCAGGCGTGCTGTGGCCGGCCACAGCCGCCCACCATATATATATATATAAACACTATACTACTATGCCTTGGATAGGTTCAGAAAATGGCTTACCTTATGTTTGATCCCCATAAATAGGGCGAAGTGCTCTGTTCTCTGAATCGGGGCTGCTATTCCTCCCACCCGATATGTTGTCGTCGGTGATGAAATCGCTGTTGTCGCTCAGTTGGTTGATTTAGGGGCCGTGCACTCATCAGCACTTCATTTTGGCGACAATTGGTAAAAAGCTGCTTGTCGGGGCTTCGTATGATGTGATTTATCCGCCGATCTTTTGGAGTCGCAATGGGCAATTTGTTTATGAAGGTGTTCTTGGCATTCGTCTGACTCCATCTGGGATATTGTATGCAGGCTTGTCCACCATGTCTTATCCGAGACAAAATGGACTTGGAGAGGGTGTAACTAGTGTGCGCCCGGTTAGTGCACGGTCTACGGGGACAGACGTATCCTTAACGCTTGCTTAGTTTGGGGATGTACTCCATGCACTACTGAAGGATAAGAGAGGACCTGATTCTCACTTATCGTATTTTGACTGGTAAGATCGGCCTGGACTTGTCAGGACTATTTAGTCCCGCTAAGTTACCTAATCTCTGTGGTCACCCAACGAAATTGCATAAACCATGGTCTGATAGGATTAGGACGGCAACTCATCTGTCGTGCCGAGTTATAGAGCGCTGGAATTCGCTTCCAGATCATGTGGTTAGGGAACCTACGATTAAGGGTTTTGCGCGCCAGCCTGATGCTCTTGGATGGCAACACCAAACCTTTCATTTTTTCAGTTCTTTTTTAACGACTCAAATATCCTGCTATTCTACTGTCAAAATTTCTGGCGTGCTGATGCTCTTCGTCTTAAAATGGCTGCAAATATGGATTGGAGTATTCCCGAACATCTCAATGTTGTCGGTGCCTGAAATTTTCTGTACTCCAGCCTGACTTCATTCATTGCACAAGTTGTCCCAATCTCCAATAAATGGCCACTCCCTAGAGCCCCTCCGTGGATCGATGGTGAATTGAGATCCTTGATCAACGGAAGACGGAAATTGTGGGATCGCTTCAGGCTCACACGATCAGAGCATGACTACCTCGGTTACACAACGGTTAGGAATGTCTGTACCATGAAAAAACGTGAGAAACGTCAATAATACGTACGTTCCCTAGCCACACTCTCTAGAACGACTCCCAAGACGCCCTTTTCTTACCACAAATAGAACACCAGAGCTAGTTACGGTATCTTTGCCCTGTGAGCATGGAGATCCAGTTCACGAAGACACCGACAAAGCCAGCCTCCTGACTCGGCAATATTCTTTAGTGCACTCGGCCGCAGCGTCGTTCCCTGACAGTTCTGTGTGACCTCCTTTTCTGTTAGAGCAAGTCGATGATAACACTGACGCCGTGTCAAAATTTCTCTGTGATTTGCATCCTTACTCATCGCTTGGTCCTGACGGCTTGCACCCCCCTGTTTCTCGAGACTGTGGCGCAGTTCATTGCGGCACCTATTTCGCAGATCTGTCGATTGTCTCAGTCCGGACTTCTCCCGATCGATTGGAAGATGGGCATCATCAAGCCCATATACAATGGAGAGAATCGGCAAGATCCAGCTAGCTATCGGCCCATTTTCCTTGCATCGATAATGTGCAAGGTCATGGACCGGGTCCTGAAACGGGCACTTCCTCTTCATCTAGAGAAATCGGATCTGATATCCTGAGCTCAGCACGGTTTTCGCAAAGATCGCTCCTGCACTACCAACTTGCTTGTGGCCAAGGAGAAATGGGCAAACTCAATTGATGTTGCCAAACGCCTTTATATTGTGTTTGTGGACTTCAGTAAGGCTTATGATGAAGTCCCGCATGAATAGCTCCTCTTTAAACTCCGAGGAATCGGTGTCGCTGAGAACTCTCGTGGATTTCCATGCCGGTGAAAGTGAACGAAACGATTTTCGATCCTGTACACATGACCAGTGGTGTCCCACAGGGCTCCGTCCTCGGCCCCGCACTCTTCAATCTCTTCATTAACGATCTGCTGTCTTAGCTACAAACGGATTGCTAGATTTATGCGGATGACCTAGACAAGACTGATAGAGTACAAAAGACGCTCGATCTCCCACACTATTAGTCGATTCAGTGGTGTTTGCCTATTAATCAAAATAATTGTTCCGTCCTATCTATTGACACTCCCGAATCATTTGGCACTTACCACATAGGTGGTTTCTTGCTCAACAATGTCACTTCAGAGAGAGATCTTGGCGTAATTGTGTCCCCAGACTTAAGTTCCACTCAGGGCATCATGGAAAAGGTTGCTGCTGTCTACAGGATGTTTCTCGCTATCCGAAAAGCGTTATACCGCTTGACGCCGGAACTTTTTAGACTCCTTTTCACCTCGCATGTGCGCCCGATTGCAGAATTCTGACTTCCTGCTGCTTACCCGTTTACCAACTTTGGGCGTGACATGATTGAAAAAGTCCAACGATGGGAATCGAAGTCCGTTTCTGAATTACGTGACCCGGCCTTTCCCCTTTGGTTTCGAGGTTTGAATCTGTCTTCTCCTGATTACCGTCGTCGCCACGGAGATTCGATTTTTATTCGACGTATCCTCAGGAGAGAGTTGTAGGATTTCTTCCATTTCCACATTGGGAGTTCGACTAGAGATCACCGATGAAAATTACTCAAACCAAGGGGGCACAGAGTCCGGTCCATTCTTGCCCCATCTGTTCGCGTTGTGAATGACTGGTACCGGTTACTGGGGCCTGTCGTTGATGCGTAGACGGAGGATTGTTTCAAAAGACTACTTGATTCTCACCTATTGAGTATGCTGGGATCGTGTTGCTCCAGCTACGAGCTCGACGGCCCTTTCCCGAGTTTCCATTGCGCAATGACGCGAGCATCCCAGCAACGCTCGTGAAGCGCTGGAGCTGACAAGGGCTCTCCTTCCTGCTCTCTACTACCCAATAAACCAACGAATTGTTGCCTTGGGTATCAGCATCTCTTTTAGGAAGAACCTTCACCTTGGAGCCGGTGTTGCTATCTCAATTATAGGCACCGCTCACAGTGGCGTTCCCCAGAGTTCTGTTTTAGGTCACCTGTTATTCCTCATATTCATAAATGACTTGGCACCTCTTCTTGAGGACCCCTGTTACTCCTTTGCTGATGATCTGAAACTGGTTAGCAGGGCTAATAGGGACGCGTTGTCCAAGGATCTCAGTACTGTAGCAACATGCTCTATTGTCTGGGATTTGCCCCTTAGCACATAATTGTCGTCCTTAACGTTGGTCAAGAACGGCAGTGTATGAGGAGCTGTTTCATGATACGGTAGCGGACTCCCATCTTACTAGCACGGTAGTCCATCTTGCTTTTTTGATCTTGGATCCTGTCCTGTCGAGATCGACTCTCGCCTAACGAGCAATCTGTTTATTGTACCAGCAAGCAAACTAGGCTTTCTACCTGCACTTCGACGTTTGAGTTGCTTTACTTGCCTATACATAGGAAGTAAAGCAAGAACAAGATTGCACCATATTTTCATGCTCGTGAGCACGCTCCAGTACTTTTGTGTCATTGCCTAACCAGTTTTTCTTCTTTCTGGCTTGTTATTGTGTCGTTATTTTATAACACTGCATTTTCTCGTAGTTGTAGTGTTTCACCTTATTTGAATAACTCTAAACGTAGTATTTCTAGTGTATTTTCGGTTTCTCTACGTTGGTCATAAAGTCAGCAGATACTGGTTATTTTAACAAGCATAGCTGCAAGGGTGTAGTAAAAAATGGTATTCATTGTGACAGGTGCTTACTGTGTTACTACAGTATTTGTCCACGGTTGGATGAGGAGTCCATTAATGTATATTCACTTTACCGTAAATTGAAGGGGTTTGTTTTCATTGTGTGCTTGACGGACACTTGTTCGTGTTTGCTGGGCGGGGAACTTCTGATTCAGTCTCGTCATGTCACTGAGACAAATGGCCTAGAACGAGGGAGGTCTGCATAGGCTCAGCATGGCAGAAAAGATGATCCGTGCACAGGGACCTGTCATCGAAGAGCCCCGAGCAAAAGTTGTTGGAATGCACTCACACTTCAAGCAGTATCTACGTAATATTGACTTTTTCTTCAAATATAAACTTCATCCTGCATCGGCCGTCGCACGGATTACCAAAGGTTGCCTTAACTCCTGCATACAGCAGGGCGGATAAGCGAAAACATGCTACTGCTGGCGCCTCCCTTCTTTCTTTTCCACCTTTTTCTCTTACTCCCATCCCGACCCCCATTACTAATCTTCCTTCTGTAATTCCTAGCGTAATTGACAGCAGCCGAAGTGCCACTGAAGTAGAACCATCTGCAGCCACCATCCCACAGCACTTATCGGACGCCTATCTGCAAAAGTCCCTTATAAGGCCACGCTATCCCGTTTCCATGGCGACATTCAATGTTCGCACTCTAAGACAAACAAGTCGACAGGCTGCACTCGCACGCATCTTGGACACACTGGATATTAATGTGTGTTGTGTGTCCGAAACTAGGATCAATGACCCTAACGGGGTTATTGAATTAGCTGCACTCAGCACAGGTGTGGATACCGACCATGCACTTGTATGTGCTGACCTGCGGATGCACTTTGGCGGACGCCCACGACGACGTTGTGAGCGCGTCGACACCAGCCAACTGGCGAAGCCAGCTGTTCTGAAAGCCTATCAAAGTACGTTGTCATGCGAGTTGGATAAACGCTCACTGGATGCTGTTGCAGGTCACTGGTCTCATATTCACCAGACCTTACTAGCAGCAGACAAGTCCTTATGTGGTATGTCTAATCACCAACATGGATATTGGATCTCTTCGCGGTCTCTGGAACTTATAGATGCTCGCCGGCATATTCCGGCTGGAAGCGAACACAATGAAACTCGCAAAGAGCTCCGGGAAAATTCCGTGCTAGCCTGAAAAGAGACCGCGAATCCTGGTGGTCTCATCGTGCATCAGAGATGGAAATGGCCGCTGCCCTTGGTAACCATCGTAAGTTATTCCGGCTGATACGGGAAACGGGCAGCAGGAGACCTGGTGTTAGTGAAACTATACGTGACGAGAGTGGACAGTCTATCCACAACTTATCAACAAGCTTAGAGCGTTGGGCTGAGCACTTTAAAAGGCAATGTCATCGGTCGGAATTGTTAGATTTCTCGCCGGCCACTGATCGCCCCGCTCCCTGGGCTGTCCCTTTGGACCCACCCTCTCGCTTAGAAGTCGAACGTGAGATCGAACTGTTAAATAAAGCCGCGGGACCTGATGATCTTCCTCCAGCCTTCTTCAAATTCGGAGGACCTATTCTTGTGGATGACTTACACGAGTTACTAGTGAAACTGTGGGAGCAGGAAACTGTCCCAACCGCCTGGAGCCGCTTCGTCATAGTCCCAATTTTCAAGGGAGGCTCACGATCGGAATGCGACAGCCATAGAGAAATCAGTCTGATCTCCATCGCCTCCAAATTGCTTGCTTCTGTCATCCTTCACAGACTGACTGGCACTGGTGAAAGTCAGATTCGTGAAGAGCAAGCCGGGTTTCGTCGAGTTCGTGGCTGCATTGACCACATCTTCATCTTGCGTCAATTGTTGGAGCACCGTCACACATATTGGCGGCCCACCGTAGTCGTGTTTCTGGACATCAAAGGTGCCTTCGATTCGGTTGATCGATGTGCCCTTTGGAATTGTTTACTCAGGAAAGGTGTACCTGGGAAATATGTGAATATTATCCGAGAATTATACGCGCGTAGCTCGGGCAGAGTGAGGGCTTACGGCAAGTTGTCGTCGCCCTTTAATATCTCCAGCGGTGTGAGACAAGGATGCTCGCTGTCACCTTTCCTCTTCAACTTTGCTGTTGACGAAGTCATGGAAGTCGCGTTCAGAGGACACGACTTTGAAGGTGTGGATCTGCTCCCAGGAGAACGACTTCTTGACGTAGAGTATGCTGATGATATTGCCCTAATCTGTGACAGCTCACAAACGTGTCAAGCGGCACTGGACAGATTAGCACTAGCTGTCCGTCACTTCGGGCTTTGCTTTGCACCCTCGAAGTGCAAAGCGTTCCTCCAAGATTGGTCTGGACCGCCTCCTACGCTGACCGTTGGTGGGGATCAGCTAGAAGTCGTTTAAAAATTCAACTACCTGGGAAGTTGTATTAGCTCCCGTGGGATTGAAGATGAAATCGCGAACCGTATAGCAAAAGCTCGGGGCGCTTTTGCTAACCTTCGCCACTTATGGCGCAGGCGCGACATCACTCTCGCCCTGAAGGGTAGAGTGTACAATGCAGCTTTACGTTCGACCCTACTGTACGGTTGTGAAACCTGGCTTCTTAAAGCAACGGACCTCAAGAGGCTAGTTACGTTCGAGCACCGGTGCCTTCGTAATTTAGCTCACATCTGGTGGGAACACCGCATGAGCAACGAGCCTGTTCGACGCCTTGTTACGGTCCAGAAAAAGGAACTGAACCGCTCAGCACCGTCATTTCACACACCAGGCTCCGATGCCTCGGCCTCGTGTTACGCATGCCAGCCCACTGACCCACGACGTGCGATGTTTGCTCACCGGGGATGCGGATGGAAGAAGAGGAGGGGTGGCCAAGCGATGACTTGGTCGAGAGGAATGAAATCCTTCACTTCGGAGCTGGCCTTGGTTGGAGCGTCACGGCTCCCTGGTTGGGGTCCAAAAGACGGTGAACACGTTTGGCTGGATACACTTGCTGACATGGCAAGGAGCCGACCTCAGTGGCGTTCCTGTTGTGAGTTTCTTTGTCCCTCCTCATCCCTTTTTAGCCTCCCCCTCCGCCTACGACCTCATTTCATAGCGTAAAACAATTTTTCTTTTTGCCTAGTAGCCGGGCGTTTAGCTTACCGGAACGATGCCTATCTTTTGCTGGCAGTTCAGCTGGCATGCAATTGTTGTGTTTATTTTCCTTTTCCTTTATTTATTGCGGCACAGTAGCTGAGGTGTTTCCCACCTCTACCTGACGTGTATAGTGATAATGATGATGACCAGTCGGCATCACTGTTTCACCAACCAGGTTTTGATGATTGGATTGTGTTACGCATGCCAGCGCACCACTTTCTGTGACTGACACATTTTACTTTTTCGAGGAGCAGATGGTGGAAGAAGAGGCTCAATTCGAATTTTTTCTCGTTTGGTGTCCTGTGACTCCCACGTTGGTATCCCGGAGACAGCGAACACGTTTGACTGGATTATTTTTCATAGTCAGGAGCCGAATTGAGTGACGACTATTTTGGGAGTTTCTTTGTCTCTCTCTCCCTCTCTCTAACCATAGTCTCATTCTTGACACATAATAGTCACTGGCATTTAACTGAACTGTACTGCGACACTGTAGCTGGGATGTTTCTCGCCTCTAGATTTGGATCATTCACCGATCTGGTTTTTCAAATGAACCTGATAATTTTTGAGTCTATTAGCCATGCTTTTATCCACCCAACTTGTTCACTCTGCTATTGCAGTTAGGTTAGGTTAGGTTATTTTTCACATCGACAACATTGGGTCATTCTTCCAGTTTTTCGATTCGTGGTACGGTGGTCCACTTGATTCGTCTCCGAGTTGATCGATTTCCTTTATCTCAAATCAACAGACACTGTAGTGCAGACTGGTTGCGATCATTATGACGCACGTGAGCACGAGTTATACAATTTGTCGGCTACACGGTCATTTCTGTTAAGATCAACGTTATTATTCTACTTCATATACGTGATAGATGTTTTTCATCCGGGTACCCCGCGATGCTTGCTGTATTCTTCGCAAAACTTCTGAATGGGCATCAAGCGGCGATTTCGTACCTCGTACCAACGCTTCACGACCACGCGACCACCATCAGTAGCGTGTGGGCTAGAGATGCTGCGATGTTGCGAAAAGCATCCGTTATCGGCAATCCTCGCTTTATCCAGAATGCAAACCGCCTTGTCTAGTTTCCAATACATGGTCATTGCGTCTAGGTGTGATGTTCACTATGCCCACATAAGTATTTTAAGGGACTTATCTTTAAATTTCTTGAAAGGAAGTTTGCCGGATTTCCAGGAAATAATACTGAACTAATTCGTGAGCCTGGTTGGTGCGTGCCTTAGCACCAATGATTTGCCCGATAGAATAGTACAAAAGTGTATTTTTGGACCATGGCATAAGTTGTCCTCAATCTGCTCAGCCGACATTGCTCACAGGTACGCGTTGTGGTCGTTGTCATAGTATTTTCTCACATTCCTTTTTAACACAATTTTCAACGGACTATCATCCTTTTCAGCCTTGCCGGTCTCGCTAGGATGTTTGCAGTTGGCACTCCGAATCTCACGTCTGCCCTCAATCTTTTGAATTTGGCCACCATTGTTGAGCCGAATGGGCCCATTTACAATGGCCCCGGAGCTGAAAAACCAAAAATACCCTTTTCTCTGCGCCCACTGGAGTTTCACGAACGAGAAGCCGTTGATAAGGCAAAAAAGTACGCAATGGAACAAAGTATCCGCGCCGTGTTGCTGCGTCAAACTCAGTCGCAGCAGTCGCAACAACTCAACAATATTAAAAAGAACCAGACCGTGGCTCTGTTGAACCGAGTCTATGTCGGCTCCATTGCGTACGATGTCAAGGAGGACAGTCTGCGACAAATGTTCGCCTCCTTTGGTCCGTTGAAGACAGTAAGCATGAGCTGGGACCCAGCCACACAAAAGCACAAGGGGTTTGCTTTTCTCGAGTTCGAATATCCTGAGGCTGCTCACCTTGCTATTGAACAGATGAATAATACCAGTTTTGGCGGTCGGCAATTAAAGGTCGGGCGACCCAGTAATCTGGCAAATGCTGATCCAATCATTGCTGATCTTGTTGCCGAGTACAAATTGCAAAATCGGGTCTACGTATCAGGCATTCACCTTGATTTGACGGAAGATGACGTGGCACTGGTGTTTGAAGCCTTTGGAAAGATTGTTTTTTGCAGGTAACGTTGCCCACTTAAATCGAATTTCACAGATTATTGGTTGATCCCAATTCCGTGGACCGTCATCGGGGTTTCGGTTACATTGAGTACGAAAACACTCAGAGTGCGAATGATGCGGTAGCCAGCATGAATCAGTTCAATTTAGGTGGGCAGCTGTTACGAGTATGCAAAGCCATATCACCTCCTGACGGGATTTCCAACGCCAGTGCGTCCGCATTGCCTCCTGCTGCGGCAGTTGCTGCCGCCTCAGTTACAGCCAAAGTTCTATCAATGGAGACGGAGCAGGTACGTTTTCCGCTGATGTTAAGTTTGAACGTGCATTAGTACTGTTGTAGTGCTACTAAATATTGATTTAAGCTATACTTTACGACTGGCTTGCCTGTAAGCGAATCCTGGTCTCGAGTTGACGACGCAGAGTTAAGTTTCTTTCTCATCGGTAATCCTCTGGGTTGTAAACCCGTCTACTTATCCGCTTGCTTATACCGTGATGACAGAGTTACTAACCTCAATTCTCGCTTGTCGTCTAACTGGGGAACCGGAATCCCGGATTAGGGAAGAGCAGCCAGGCTTCCGCCCAGATCAGGGCTTTGCACACCATGTATTCACTCCGCAACAGATACTAGAGCAACACCATACGCACCGCAGACCGACAATAGCTGCGTACCTCGATTTCAAGAGTGTGTTCGGTTCATTGGATTTATCCCAGTGCTTCTCAACCTTTTTGAGGCTATTAGCCACAAAGCGGGTTCGCTGTAAACAGTTACCCATCAAAAAGTTTAGTTTAGACAGCTAGTTATCCATAAATCATTGCATTTTTCGCTTCATAAAGCGAAAAAGCGGAAAATAAATACCCTTTTAAAACTTTCCATCATTCAAATAAAGAAGAAACCTATTTTCCAACCTTTTTAACTAGTCAATGCGAGGGTTAATATTTCTTAGTTCCAACAATTTATGGTATCTTCAGTGCGGTTTCGACTAATGCAAATCGTTTATCGTGCTCCCATTTCATTTGGTTCCTTGCTTTGGTGTGTGATCCCTGCTCAAACAGGAACAGGTGTCAGTGTTTTCTCACTTGCTTCAACCGTCGCTTCGAAGTCAGTCCTGGATGACTGCTTCCCACCACCACTCTGTATCGATACATCCTGAAAACTAATCGCATGTTTCGTCCTTTTATTTTACTGACATTCGCTGGTTGCTTTACCTGGTCGACTTACCTGTGCTCCCACCTTAGTGTTCACTCAACCCTGTAATTCGACACGGCGAACGACTGCCTGGCTTAAAAGAACAACGATTCAGGAGCGAGCCGATAAGGATGCCATCTAGCTGTGCTGTTTTGCAAGCTTGTATTCGTATTTTAAGCAATAAAATTTATTGCCGAAGGTTGTCCAATTCACTGACTACTCACTAATGATTAGTCACTGATGGCCAATCAATAGCGATTGGCTGATTAGATAAATAACTTAATAAAGCTCTTATTCTCGACAAGGCGATGCACGCCTTTACAGGCACGATCATTTTTACATAGCAATGCGTGATCAAAAATGTGCAAAAATCCAATATGTTTGCCATAACAGTGTGTTTGTGTAAGGGGGTATGTATGTAATTGTGTGGGTGTGTATGTAGCTGTGTAGTTCGTGCTTGTGTTGATGTAGCATTCATGGTGCTTCTTCACCGCAGTTGGGCTAAATCAACTTACACTTAAACTAGGTCTTTTAATGTGGATAAAATTCATTCCACTATTTGGTTTGTTTTGCGTACTTGATAATCTTCTCCTAACTTGCACACGTCGCTCATGCCGATTGTGGTAACCTTCGTAACTTTCTCACGTGGTAATTTTTAAATAACTTCCGGACATTTTGTACTTTTCACGGATTCGCTTATAATCAATTTACTCCATATGCTAATTTAGCGAGTATTTATGTCGTCATATAGGTTTACTTTATTCGATCTCTTTTATATGATATCGGCATTTCGAATGATTGGCTGTTGTTTGACCTCCCAGGTGTGGCTGCGCTTGATGTGCATGTTGACAAGATGCCTACCTGTCTTTTACCCACTACCTCGTCCATACTGGCTCCAGGAGACAGTTGGTCGTTGCTGGAGGGGACGGGGTGCACGGTCCTTGTGGTCGTGCTAGGCTCGAAGAGTGGTTCCATGCACTTGGTGTGAAGCGGACTACAGACCAGCCACCGCCTTGTGTGCGCGTGATTCCCAAATACAGCGTGCTTGAGTTTGCCTGTGAAGAAGTGTGGGCTGGCTCCGTCGATGAAACGTGGCTTCCATCCACATGCCTCCCGGTCTTATTCCTTCGGGTTTAAACTGTATATGGGGTGTGGTTGGAGCTGTGGGTGGTGCAGCGCAAGCCACTCATGGTCCCTCTGTAGGCGCAGGCGTCCTGTGGCTGGCCATAGTGACAGGCAAATCCGAAACCGGATGTCGCCAACCATGTGTTCTACTAAGTGGACATCGTAAGTGAATTTGTTAACAGAACTCTGAATTCACCCACCACCCAACTGGCATCACGAGGAGGTTGTTCGGCTAGCCAGTCAGTTAGTGACATGTTTCAATACAGATAAATTTGTTTGGCGGCAGATTGATGCCCCCAGTCCTCGTAATTATAGTTACCCTCGTAAAATTCTATTTTACCTCCTTTGGGGTAATTACCCCCAGGTTGCGAACCACTGATCCATCCATTCTCTTCGAGATTCTTGTGCAGAAAGGTGTCCCATGAAATAAGTCATTGGTCAGCCCGTATCTTTAAGGATCACAAGTCTACCTTGTAGTCCGAATGCGCCGGTTCGATTCTGCGTAGGGATTGGGCGAACATCGTGGTATCCTTAGCCCACATGTGACTGGTAGTAGTTGCGCGGCACCGAAGCGTCAGTACTGCGGACCGGCTTACTGTTTATACTGAATACTGTATTATAGAGCAAGTAGAAATGGATTCTGTACAACTCTTTCGAGATATGGCGAAAAACGTTCTAAAAGTTGTCAACCTTGAATATCATTGTCGTTCTCATGTAATATTTAAAATATTCGACTTACGATATTTCAGGATTCACAAATCTGATGTCATCATAAGTGTGCAGTCGTTCTCTGAATCGAATAGAGGCAAAATGCAAATCTAACAACGTTTTGAACTGTTGCACAGATGTTGCCTCAATCACATGTTCGGGCAAACTATTCCAAATGTTTACCACTCTCCGTTCGAAGCACAGTGGGTGGGGAACACGTTTCATATCCGGCACAACAAGTTTGTATCTGTGTCCGCGTGTGCTGCATGGCCCTCGTAAGTGCAGCATTGGCCTTAACATGGGGAACTCACCGAGATGTAGAATTCAGTAGGTCATAATGAGGTCGACTCGCACCCGACGGTAGGACAAGGTGTAGAGTCCTAGTTTCTCGCACCGGTCTTCATACCCAAAGCCACGTAAACTCGGGATGAGCCTGGTAGCAACGTGTTGGACCCGTTCGATCTTTTGTGCCTCGCCTCGGGTAATCGGAAAGTAGGCGGGCGAACCGTACTCTAGCATTGGTCTAATGATAGAAGAGAACAGGCGAGTGGCAACCTCTTCAGACCATGTGCAGAAGCTACGTTTGAGCGCCCAAAGCATGCGCAGTCCGTTCCGATATAGCCTGTTCGTGTTGTCCACGGACTTCAAGTCGTAGCGTGAGAGTACACCTAGGTCCTTCACGGAGGGTGTGGGATATAGCGTTTGGCCGTCAAGGGTGTAGGTCCGGCCGTCTTCACCCTTCCCCAGGCTCATAAATACCGACTTGGCTGGGTTGACCGGGAGAAGAACTTCTGCAGACCATGTGGATAAGCGGTTGAGATCTTGCTGAAGTAGGCCACAGTCATCGGGAGCGTCGATTTCTCTCCAAATCTTCATGTCGTCCGCAAACAAGGCACACGGCGACCGGAGAAGCTGCGGTAGATCGTTGATGTGGATCAGGAACAGAGTGGGGCCCAGCACAGTGCCTTGAGGCACGCCACTTGTAGAGGGGTACCAGTCAGTTAGATGGTCGTCGACCTGTACCCTCCACTTTCGTCCAACAAGGAAGTCGCGGATCCACCGGTGCAGTGAGCCACCGACGCCACACATGCTGAGTTTGTGAAGGAGAACCTCATGACTGACCTTGTCGAACGCTTTACTGAAATCGATGAATATCACGTCGACAGACTTCCCCTTGTTTATTGCCTTCAACCACTCATGCCTCGTCACAAGCAGGTTCGTAATGCATGAGCGACCTTGCATAAAACCGTGCTGTGCGGGCGTCAGGACCTCGTTTGACTGTAGCAACTGCAGCAATCTCTTCTTCACGATTTTCTCAGCAACCTTTGCCAATATAGGTGTCAGACAAATTGGCCTGTAATTGTCTACCTTGCTAGGGTCGCCGCCTTTCGGAATAGGCTTCACCACCGCACATTTCCAGTCAACCGGCAACAAACCTTCGGAGAGCGACCTGTTGAAAAGGTCAGTCACGACAGGAGAGAGGATGGTTGAAAGTGACTTGAGAACCAGTGGGTGAAGCCCATCAGGTCCGGCAGGTTTGGTGCCGTCAAGGTTGGCGAGTAGTTGAGCTACCTCTTCAACGCCACAATGCAGACTGTCGAGTTCGGTAAAAGCGGTACACGTCGAACTCGGAACAAACACCTGGTTATTCGCAAATACAGAAGCGAAGTGCGCCGCCAACGCGGACGCACGCTCAGAGCTGGAGGTTAGGGGCTGTCCATCCGTGCCATCCAGCACTGGCACATCACCCGCCGGCTTCAGGTGTCGCTTCACGTATGCAAAGATTCTCTTGGGGGCGGTCTTCGCGGCTAATGCGAGCTGCTCTTCAAAGTGTCGGCGTTTATTCTTTTTTGCACTGTTGCAGAGATTCCGCTGACATTTATACCCTTCGTAATCATTGGCAGAGCCAGAGAGAAGGAATTTGTCCCACAGTCTGCGCCGCCTCCGAGCCAGGTTTCTATACTCCTTGTCAAACCAATGAGGCTTAATCGGTCCAACCTTTCGACATTTCAATGGCACAAATTTGGAACACAATGATGTTAATCTCTCTTTTAGAAATATCCAACAATCTTCCACAGATGCAGTTTGTGACAGAGACCAATCCAGTTGGCTCGCGGCTCGAGCTAGACCATCGAAGTCCGTTTTCCAGTAGTTGGGAGCTGGTTGCAGCGGATGTGAATACGGCAAAGATAATTCCATATCAGCTATCAGTACTGAGTGGTCGCTCGTAGCCAGGGGCTCCAGGATCCTAACGTCACGCACTAGTTGTTCGTAGCTCGTTAACATAAGGTCGAGACAGGACGAGGTTGAACGTGTTGATATGCGTGTTGGCTGGCATATGTGTTGCGATGCACCAGTTTCAAGTACCAAATCCACGAATTTTGCTTCAACCTCACTATGTCCAGGCATCAAATGCACATCAGGCCATCGTATTCGAGGACAGTTAAAATCGCCCATAAGCAGAAAGTGTGGACGACTCATGTGGGTCCGAAGTTGGGGCAGCCAATCCAAACAACGACTCAGGGGACTGCGATAAACTGCGCCCACAAGCAGTTCTCCGCGCCTGAGGCGGATGGAGCACCACAGTAGCTCACACAGGCCATCGTCACTTCGGTAGGTGCTCACAAGTCTCCCACGCAGGGAAGACCGGATGTAAAGTAAGACACCACCGTGGGCATTCTTTAGTCTATCGCATCGGAAACACGAGTAACCGTTGAGTTCAAGTTCTTGGGTGTATAACTCTGCATGCAGCCATGTCTCTGCGAGTCCCACTACGTCTGGCCGCTCAGACGCAACGAAACAACAAAGCTCATCGCGCTTATTCATAATACTGCAAACGTTTGTGAAGGCTACTCGCAGGCCGCAGCAGGAGCCACCGGGCGTGCTTGAAGTGTGAGCAGCCTGTTTATCCTGATTCGCGGATTGTTGGAAACCACCCGAAAATTTACGATACGAAGATTTGTTTCCCCCTCACTAGTGCGTCTTTTCAACTCAATGATGGCAGACTTGAGCCGCTCCCTATCTACTGGGTCCAGGTCGGGACGAACATGGATCTTCAAACCTTTCAGCCTACTTAGGCGAGACATGATCAGTCTTGGACTGGCTTCGTCCACAAAAGTGATTCTCATAGGCCGATTGTGTTGATCACCTTGCTTTCCAAGACGGGTAATCTGCCTCACTTTTACCGAGTCCTCACCAGCGTCGAAGAGTCTATCAATTAGACCCTGTAAAAACTCGACATCGTGATCGTAGCGCACTTGGGGTGATGGATCACTGGACTCCGGTGCGTGAAAGATCACGAGATTATAACGCCTCTGGTCGGACGAGGTTGGCCTTGCAGGGCGAAGTATACTACCAACCTCAAGTGGTTTGGCTAACTGTTGGCTTACAGAACGTAAACGCCCAACGTTCCTTCGTAATTTCGTCCTCTGATCTTTCCACTGGTCTTCAGCACTCAGACTTTCACCTGCTGGGACATCAGTGTCTGGTGGACACAACAAAGGTAAACAATTTAGCCCAGGTGCAAGTGGGCTTCTCACAACGGTTGGACTTCGTGTCAGTGAGTTTGCGCGGGTAGAGGAGGACGACTGAGCCGAAACCTGAAGGCTCTTCGCGCTAGGTTGTTGGGCCAAACACACGTACTAGAACTTTACAGGCCGCGTCAGAGTGTATGATGACTTATCACATATCTTTCCGACAACAAGTGGAGTTCATCATGGTTGCCTAATCCCCCCGTTTTGTCCAACTTCCTCGTGGACTCCATCATGGAATGTTCCCTAGAGGAATCTCACGATACCGTCGCTGAGGTGCTACCTAATGAAAGGATAGTTGATCTTGATTATGCGGACGATACTGTCTTGCTCTTTAATGATTCCGGGTTGGCGCAATCAACTCTGGATGGCCTCTCTAGAGTGGTCCCATTATTTGGCATGCATTTTACACCTTTAAAGGACAGTGTTGTTACAGGACCACCAACCACTTGCTGATCTCTTAACCTTTGATAGTGAGGAGCTCGATGTGGTTGGTCAATTCACTTACCTTCGTAAGTGCATCAGAAACTATAGGCGCAAAAGCACAGGAGTCAGTTCAGGTATAGCTAGGATTGCCTTTTTGAATCTGCGACATCCGTAGCTTCAGGAGGGGGTTCCGTCGGTCTGAAAGTCGTGTTTACAAGGTCACAGTGACGGTCATCCCACTTTGTATGAGTGAGACCGGCCCCTTATATCAGATGATCAGCGGTACTTTTAAGTCTTTGATCATTGTTGTCTGTGAAGCATTGCTAGTATCGGATGGCACCAGCTTGTACGCAACGATGAAGTGCTTAGACGACTGCTAGGCATTGATAATCAGGATAGTTTCTTAGAACAGCAGATGGCAGAGTAGGTTGCTGTTTCGTGAAAAGAAACTCTGCGATATGAAGGTAACCTAGTGGGATGACGAACGTTGGATATGGACACACCTCCACCTAGTGCTGTTGCAACACTTGTAGTAATGTACTATTAGGCATCCGTGGGGTGTGGTCATTTTTGGGTGTTTATCTCATACCTTCTCCTCAGTTTGAGCGTCGTGCAGTATTCAAGACCGCCTACAGTCGCGTGGTTGCTTCTACGCCCTACGGAGCATCCCAGCGCCATTTTTTTGTTTTTATCGCTACACAATAACAAACGTTTTCTGATTACATGCCATAGAGGGCAAATAAGCTTACCACATTTGGGGCGAGGTCCCTAATCGCTTTTTGATGCACAAAGTTAGTCTGTTCCAACTTATTGTGACGATCTTGGCAGGTCCAATTTTCCGTATATTGTTTTGACACACAAACATTCGAAATGTCGGGGTAGACTTAACCTGATGACACTTTGCCAAAATGTCCCTACCTAAGAATGACTCCGGTGGCTTAAAAGAGCACGGAACTTTGGATGAGGAATGTCGAAGGCATCAGCTGTACGCTGGCACATCGTACCGACGCTTCGCTGTCACGCAACCATCACGTCGCGCGTGGGCTGGGTATTGCGCGAGGTCACTCGCACCTACGCAGATTTGAACAGGTGCACTTTATGTTACAAGGCAGGCATACAATCCTTTTGGACAGCAACCAATTTGGATGGGGACTGCCTGGATTAACTCCGATAGGGACTGTACAACTTTTTTCTAACGGAGTCCAATGTTCTGTTGGTTCTTCCCGTGTAGCTGCTCCGCAGTTGCACGCACAAATCTTGTAAATGCAATGTACTTTTCTGGCGAAAGCATTGGTGCGGTTCTTTGATGATTGTATTTTACGTCGTGAATATCCTAAACCATTTTGGAAAATACTCCGACGAAATCGGATTAATCCGACTAATGTGGCTTTGAAACGACACACGTTGAACGAGCGTGACACCATTACTTCGAGACTTGATGATATGGAGCGTAACCGTTGCGCATATTCCGTCACGCTGGACAAACTGGACGCAGATGAACGCAAGCGATTCGAGACATTTGTTCAACAAATAATCACAAAACAACAAAAAAAGCGTCTAGCGTCATTACAGCGACAAGTTGGCACGACTAAGGCAAGCAATTTATTTCCACCCGACCCGGAAAAGTACGTTCACAATTTTTCCTCGTTGCACCTGGATAAGACATTGTTAGAGGGACTTTCATTTGGTCCGAAGTTTTGCTGTCCCCGTAGTTATTCAGGACAACTACAATTAGAGGTTCAGTTCGAAAGTTTGTATTCTCAAGTGTCTACCCTTACGCCCTCGTCCGAGCATTTTAAATCTACCCTGGTTAATACATGTTATCAGTATCTGAGGCACAAACCCAAACTCAGGTACTTGCTGAAGAAAGACCACCTAGACGCTCTCAAAGCACTCAAACAAAACGAGAATGTGCTACTCTCTAGGCCGGATAAAGGGGCAGGGATCGTTCTGATGGAGAAATCTGACTATATTGACAACATGGAGGTCATCCTCAGCGATCGCGCCAAGTTTTGTAAAATGGAGAATGAGAGGGACAAAACAGCGGCAATAGAAAAGACAGTTACTAGGATTCTGCGACAACTGAAACAAGAAAACTCGATTGACTCCACCACGTTCGAACAACTTCGACCCACGGGGACGGTAATTTCGAGACTTTATGGCCTGTCAAATGTACATAATGAGGGGCTGCCACTTAGACCTATATTGGACATGTGCAAGTCACCTTACCACACAACAGCCAAGTGGCTAGCCACGCTTTTAGAACCAGTGAGAAAAGTTTTATCCGTGTATAGTCTCCGTGATACATTCAGTTTTTTAGACAGTATAAAACATCTTAACCTAACCGGAAGAAAGATGTTTTCGTTAGACGTTGTGTCGCTCTTCACGAATGTTCCTTGGGAAGAAACAATATACTATTTGTGCGACACCATTCCAGCACATCAGTTGAACGTCGGCTTGTCGAACAATCGATTGAAACAGCTACTCATGCTGTGTACTAGCAACATACAATTTCAGTTTAATGAGGTAATATACAGACAAAAAGACAGAGTAGCAATGGGCTCACCGCGAGGACCGCTGCTGGCAGATGTATTCATGAGCAAGTTAGAAAAGAACTACCTGAGCGGAGTCATCAGCGTATTACCCTGTTATGGCCGATATGTGGATGATATATTTTGTGTAACAGACAGTCATTGCTGCACAGAGCAAATTCTATCCCTTTTTAATTCAGCGCACGACAACGCTAAGTTTACCTTGGAATTTGAACGTCATGGTACGATGTCTTTCCTATACGTCCAAATTAGCAGGAAATCAGATGGGTCGATCCAACGCAGGGTGTACAGAAAAGCCACGTGGAATGGACAATACATACATTTTGCCAGCTTTGTCCCACTATGTCAGAAGCGCAACTTGACTAGATGTTTAAGTGAAGGGGCAAGAAGGATATGTAGTGAGGACACGCTCTCGGACGAGCTGAATTTCTTAGCTGGCCTTTTTGAGAGAAACGGCTATCCCGAAAAGTTTGTTCGGAGAAATATGGAGTGCCGAGAATCGAGGGCTAAAAACGATTCGGTTGAAAAGACATTGCTTTATCTGTCGTTGCCGTTCAAAGGGGATGGAATAGCGCAGGCAACGTCTAGAAAGCTATCCGACGCCATAAACCGTACGTACTACGCGGCAAGCCTACGACTAAGATTTACTACAGTACCAATCGTAAGGCTTCAACTCAAGGACAGACTTCCTCGGTCAAGTATTTCTTTCTGTGTATACTCATTTACTTGTTCATGTCGAGCAAGTTATATCGGAAGAACAACCAGGAAACTGTCTGAGAGAATCCGTGAGCATTGCCCGAGTTGGCTATCTACAGGTGGAACTAAGACAGTGAAAAGCGACGTGTTAGCACATCTAGTTGATTTTAACCACCGGATGGATACGCTCTAGAGTTTTCAGCCAATTTACCGCGTATCAGGATGCTTCACACGGGCGGTAAGATGTCGCCTATTAGCAATAGCCGAAGCGATCGCCATCCGCCTCCAGAACCCAGACCTATGTGCACAAAAACAATTCGTTCAGATTCTCTCTCTTCCCTGGCCCCCTATTACAGTAACCCCTGCTGAGAAACGTACAGCTGACATGCCATTGGTCGTTTGTGAACCAAGCACGTGACTTTTTAATCTTGTCCTTTGAATTTTACTCCCGTCTGATGTTTTAACTCATTTTACTCTTATTAGTTGTGGTGTACCAGCCTGATGAGATCCGCCGAAAACGAGCTTGTTCGCTGACTCTTGTTCTGATGTCTACACTGGATATTTGCTCACTTGATGGGGTCTTTATCCATCGTCGAAGACAATAGGAGTCTTCGTGCTCTTTCATGAAACAACATGATTTTTATCGAATTGTTCTCACTGTGGTGGCGTTGAATTCGTCGATTTGGGTACTACTTAAAATGCAAGTTTTAGGAATCTGATGTCATTTAAGGAAAACCACACTTTACTTTACACCGTAATTGTGTTAATTCTCACGGATAACACTTGCCGGATGGCTTTTCTCGCCCTGTTTTCCGGGCCAGTTTGCATCGTACATTAATCTGTGCGGAGCAGATTTTTCGTGTTTGTTCTTATCAAATTCAATTTCTTTTAAGATTCTGAATTTGCTTATTGTGTATTAGTGTCGTGTCCATACATTTTACTGTGGTATTTGTATCGTGTACTTATCATCAATTTACCCCCTTTATTGTCACATCTGCTAAGCTATCAGTAATGACAAAGTTGACTCCCTGTGGCCCTTGTTGCAAAATGGTTAAGCATAGATCCAATGCTGTTACGTGCCTCATGTGTGGTGTGAATTTCCACATTTCGTGCATTGGTTTGTCTTTAAATTATTTTAAACTACTGCGTGAAATCCAGCATGATTTTGTCCAAATATTGTGCAAGAAGTGCCAAGCCACTGTGCGGTCACAAACAGCGGAAAAGCCGCGCGAGGCTACAAGACTGGCGAAACGTTCCATGGGATGGGGATCTGTGAGTTCATCCAAGCAAGCGGAAACCCAGCCACCTCTATGTTCGAACGAGCCCACCTGCTGCAGGCTCTTCAGCGCAATGTCCACCCGTTGCTTGAGACTCAGTTGGCGTACCTGTGTTGCGTCCTACGGACACTAACATACCGGTGTGCGATAGCGCAGACATTGTAGGCTATTGGAGAATGCAGCGTAATAAAAAGGAGAGGACAACTGCCAACAACCAGCGACGTTGTAACCTTATGATATTTCACGCGTCTGAGTCGACAGATGCTAGTCCTCAGGCTCATTATGGCCACGATGTGGATTTTTTGCAGAGTCTGGTTGATAGGCTTCTCGACGTGAGTGAACAGGGGTTGCAGGTGAAGCAAATCACCCGCCTTGGGAAAAGAGGAGGGGAATTCCCGGCATCTGTGAGTCTCGTTTGTTGATGCAACGAGTTGTAGGCTGAGGTCTACAGATCCATATTCATCCCGATTTGGATCCGTCGGACAGAGAAAAACGGAAGTCCGCTATCATGGAATTGAGGCGGCGGACTGATAATGGAGAAACCACTCTCAACGCTGTAAATTTTCGGGTAGTTTCGCGGGTCCGCCGAACCCAGGTCAACAGGTCGATAACGCTTCATGAGTGCCAGGAGGTTCCTACCGCGGCCTGCGTGTAGCGTTCACAAATGTTTGTAGTTTAATGAACAAACGTGACGATGTACATCATTTCTCTGCCCATCGTCGTCCGCACGTACTAGGACTGGCCGAAACCTAGTTAAATCCTGAGGTCACTACGCAGGAAGTCCAGATCACTGACTACTCGTGCTTCCGGTGCGACAGACTATCAAATGATCGAGGGGGCGTGCAGTTTTTACACATTCGGTCCTCGCTGTGCGAGAGACTGGTACAAACCCACCGCAGCGACGATGGCTTGTTGGAACAGTTATGGTGCTCGATCCGCCTGAGACAGGATGAACTGTTTATCGGTGCGGCTTATCGCATCCCGTGAAGTCGATGTCGGGATTGGTTACTGCATGTCAGAAACCACATGAGTCAGTCCCGCTTCCTGCTTATGGGTGATTTTAACTTCCCTCGAATATAGTGGCCTGAGGTTCAACTTCCCTCTGGGCACTGCGAAATCGAGGCGCAGTTTGCGGAGATGGTATTTGAAAATAGGGCAGCACAACATGTCTACCAACCGACGCGCATTACACCGCATTCGGTTCCGAGTTGCGAGCAACGTGTATATGAAATTCAGGTCCTGCAGCCTCTGGTAGCTAGTGACCACTCGATGGTGTTAGCCAGCCTAGAGATGCCGCTGCCCATCCACCAGAGCCGTCCTGCTCTTATTGGAAGGCCGACCTGGTCTCAATCGAGTTGCCAGTGAAGTGGACTGGTCGCTGCCGCGTGATTCATCTGTTGAAGCTTGTTGGTCTGTTATGAAAGAGGGTGTGCAATCGTTGTGTGCTCGTTTCGTACCCCTCAAATATCGGAAAGCTGGACTAATGAAGCCACATTGCTTCAACAGAGAGTATGGTCAATTGGCCTAACGGCGACGCGTATTGTGGAATGAATTCCTCGTGTCTGGTTCTGCCGACGTTTATGAGGCGTACAAAAGGCAGCGGAATCTATGCAACAGCGCAACTGCGTCGGCAGTTCGAAGAGGAGCTTGCGACTTCAGCGAAGACGGCCCTCAATAAGATTTTTATTTTTACGAAGCGGCGCCTGAGGCCCGCAAGCTACGTAGCTGTGTTACATGACACTGAAAAACAGCCTCTGACCTCCAGCACCGAATCTGCGTCCGCATTGGCGGAGCACTTCGCTTCCGTATTTACAAGTGGGCATAAGCCTATGCCGAGCTCGACATGTGCAGCCTCTAATTAACTCGAGGGCCTGAATTGCGGTGTCTGCAGTCTACTCGTCAGTCTCGACGGCACGAAACCTGCTGGACCCGATGGACTTCACCCGCTAATTTTAAAGCCCTTATCGACCATAAGCTCGTTTGCCGTGAAGGATCTGTTCAACAGATCACTGTCCGAGAGTGTATTGCCTAGCAACTGGAAATGCTCGCTGTTGAAGCCGATTCCAAAAGACGGTGACACACACAGTGTGGACAATTACCGGCTGCTTTGTCTCACCTCTGTTTTGGCGAAGGTGCTCGAGGAGATTGTGAAAAGGGTCTTCTCCAACTACTGGACTCGAAAGACCTCTTACTGCCGACACAACACGACTTCATGAACGGCCGCTCGTGCATCACCACCCTGATGTTGACGCGGCAGGAATGGTTGCAAGCGTGGAACCGGGGGAAGTCAGTGGATGTTGTCTACACTGGTATCAGTAAAGCTTCCGCGAAAGTGAACCATTAGGTTCTGCTCCACAAGCAGGATGTGTGGTGTTGGTGGCGCACTGCACTAGTAGATTACTGACTTCCTTATTGAGAGAAGATGACGGGTTTAGGTGCATAACCACCTAACGGAATGGTACCCGTCCACTTGCGGCGTACACCAAGGTACAGTACTGGGGCCCATTTTGTTCCTGATCCACATCGACGAAGTACCTCAACCTCTTCGGTCGCCCTGCGCATTATTTTCAGACGTCCTGAAGATTCGGAGGATTGTTGATTCTCTCGGCGACTGTGATCTCGACCGCCTTTCCCGGTGATCTGCAGAAGTTGACCTACCGGTCAACCCGGCCAAGTCCTCGGTTATGAGACTGGGAAAGCGTGGTAATGGGCGTGTGTACACCCTGGTCGGCCACCCGCTTCGTCCCACTAGTTCCGTAAAGGATCTAGGCATACTCCCAAGCTGTGATTTGAAGTCTGTCGATAACACGAACAGACTGTACGCAAACGGACTACGCCTGCTTTGTGCACTTAGACGCAACTTCTGCACTTTGTCTGAAACGCTTGCCACCCGTCTGTTTTCTTCCATAATATGGCCGGTACTTGAGTATGGTACACGCGCCTATTGTCCGATCACAATAGGTGACGTGCATAGACTGGAACGGGTCCAGTATGTAGCTACGCGACTCATCCCCAGTTTACGGGGTGTGTTGTACGGGGACCGATGTAGGAGACTAGGGCTTAATACTCTGTCGTATCGTCTGCTTCGAGTTGATCTCATAATGACGCACCGGATACTGCACTTGGTCCACTTCCCTATGTTGAGGCCGCTGCTACACGTTCGCGCACCAAGCAACACACGCGGACACCGGTACAAACTACTGGTACCGGATTTAAAGCGCATTGCTCACCCTCTATGCTTCGAGTATCGTGTGGTGAAATATCGGAACAAGTTGCATGAGACACTCGTTGAGGCAAAATCGGTGGCGGAATTTAAGAGATTCCTTGATGCCCACTTTGCGGACTACAGGTACAGGGAGCGTATCGTACGTAGATAAGATGTAGTGCAGCTGCAATATGCTGCCACCGCGCAGTATCGGCGACGTGATTCCACGCGTGTATCCGGTCCACCTACGATGGAGCAACACTGCTTTTTTATCTTCTCGCTCTCTATTCTCAGTATTCATTATGGACTCCACTGACCCATTCGCGGTTGGGCGATGTGTGACGAGAACGCCAAACTTTGTTGTCGTTCACCTTAATTCATGATGTTCATTTTCTATACCGAGAGACCACCCCTCGGTCGTATTTGTGTAGACTGTACCTACGGAACTGTTTCGATATCACAATTATGTGATTGCAACCATTCACTGCATCCTCCTTAGTTTATTCTGAACCCTCTTCTTTAATGGATGAACATGTGTCTTTTGAGATTTGTCTACCGTCGGAATTCTCCTTAGCTTCATCTCCTTGGTTGATCCTTGAACCCCCGTGCTACGCAGTGACAACGCTCTCTACCAAACCTTAAGTGCGCGTTTGGCCTTATACTTGGAGAAGATTCGTCGCAACTACATTCAGCTTCACAGTCACCAAACATCCAGGAAGTGCTAGACACCCGTTTCGTCCTATTGGGACTCGTTAGCAACGCGCACTCACCGAATCCTGCCGGATTCGCACACATGACCTTACTCTTAAAAGTTAGCAACTTATGCCCATGGCTCAGTAGCTGACTCGTAAGGGTAAGGTCATAGGTTCGAATCCGCCAGGGTTCGGCGAGTGCGCGCTATTGACGAGGCACAATAGTACGAACCGGCCGTCTAGCGTTTTCCTGGATGTTTGGTAGCTGTCATGCTGAGTGTAGCTACGACGAATCTTCTCCAATAACACACAACTCTCCCTACTATTCATTAATGTTTTTCTCATCTTTACATCTTCTTCCTCATGGATACTAGCTTCCAATCAATGCTACACAGTCACCGTCTCAGTCGAACATGTCCGGCGACTCTACACTCGGCATATATTCGGCTGAGATCGCATTACCTCTGGGTGTTCGGTGCCCAACCACGCGCAGCTCGCATGTTACGGGATTCCAGTTACAAAGTGAGTGCGCACACAACACCTGACAAATTTTGCACCCATTTCGTAAGGACCTGTTCCTGTTGTCGTCTTCTTTTTAACCGCCTAAACCATTCTTCTGTTGCATCTTGTGCATTCATTCATATAGGTCCATCTTCATTGAACCACTCACCTCTACGCCAACCACAGTTGGTCACACCCCAGTCACTGTGCTCCTGGGACTCGGCTGCACATCAAACGACGAATGCATCCCTGACCGGATTCTCTCCGACTGACATTCCAGTACCATCGGAGAATTCCGTTGGTATAGGCAAAAGGAGCTCATTCGTCGATGCGCCGATGCCACCACCACCCGTCCCTGGGTAAGCATTTTATCCGTACACTTTGGGACTTGTGCTGGTATGTATGATCTGGTATGTGCTCTTTGTGTGTCTGCGACCCTTTGCAAAAAATTAAACACCCCTTCGATCAATTGCTAAGCCGAATACCTCACTCAGTTGGTCTCAGAGTAGTCATCCGCTCGTGAATTCCGTTTGCAGGTCATTCCCAGTGACAGTCCGATTTTTCCTTCTGCCCCCACATACTGCTTATAGAACCCGTAGCGTGAGGTGCTTCCGGTGCGAGCCTACATTGCAACCTCGGTGCATCAAAGCCTCTGATCTCCGTCCCCTGTATGACCTCATGCTCTCCAGCGACATCCCCTGTCTTGCGTACAAGCGCTTCCGGTTACATGTCACCGAGGCCGCACTGCCGTACGGCTGAAGCGGTTCTTTACTAGGTCGCACCCATTGAATCGTGGTCTGAACTCAAGCTCTACCCAAATGTGTATTTTGGAGATTCAACATATTTTCTCCACCTCTTCAGATTCTCACAAAATTACATTATTCAAGAAGATGGCTATTCTTTAAATAATTGACTTTTATGCTTGAAATATATATATATATATATATATATATATATATAGGAAATTGACGAGTGAATCTTGGTAACAATTGTCCATAAAGGCCGACTAAACACCGATGCTTTCAAACACACTGTCTAATACGTTAATTTATCTTACTTGTTATGGGTTTCTCGAATATATATATATATATATATATATATATATATATATATATTGTGCTGTGGGCTCATTTCCTGGACGCCTCCGCTTGAGTCGGCTCACTGACTCATGGCACTCGGCTCGCCGCTTTTCGGGTGTATACTTTATCCAAGACTTTGGCTGAGCACCCTAATCGTTCTCCTGTCAGCTGTGGGCCTCTTGGAAGTATCCTAGCCCAACCCCCAACCATGAATTACGCCAATAATAATAAATCCATGCTGCATCGGCCGTCGCGCAGTGGCCTTAGGAAAAGGGCCAGCCTTATCTGCTGCATACAGCGGGGTGGATAAGCGAAAACATGCTGCTGCTGGCCCCCTTTTATTTCCAGTTGCCCTGCACATTCGCTCCCCGTCCCCGTTTCACTTAACCCACTACTTCTTCCAATCCAGGACGTCACCTCTCATACGTTGCCCCCCAACGCAATCGTATGCCTGCGCGCAGAACGCTCAACATTGTGCTGGAACGTGTGCAGTTTGCTCGATCGGGATATAAGTGAGCGTCCCGAGCGACGCACTGCACTAGTCGCAATGGAACTGGCGCGCTACAACATCGATATTGCGGCGTAAGTTGCATGAAGCTGGTGCTGGCTATACGTTCTACTGAGTGCGCAACACCACCTCAGCACCACGTAAACATGGGGTCGGATTTTTAATATCTGATCGCCTAAATGGCCAGCTGGTGGATGAACCAACAGGCGTTAGCGCGACTGATGACTGTTCGCCTACAACTCGGAAAAGGTAAGTTTGCCACTTTTCATAAGCACGTACGGTCCGACCACGTGTTATCCAGATGACACGCGTGATCAATTCTACACTCAGTTATCCTCCGTGATACGGTCTGTGCCGAGGAGCAACCGACTATTTCTGCTGGGTTATTTCAACGCGCGCGTTGGGCGTGATGCATCGGTGTGGAGAGATCTCATCGGTCCGCATGGCATTGGCTCAGGGAATGCGAACGGTGACAGGCTGCTCTCACTGTGTGCCACTCACGGTCTGACGATCACGAACCCTCGGTTTGCACTGAGTGCGCGTGATATAGCAACTTGGACGCACGCACGGAGTGGTCACGCTCACCTGCTCGACTATGTCATCGTACGTCAGCGTGATATGCGTGAAGTGCGCATGGCACGTGTGCTGCGTGGAGCTGAGTGTGGCACTGATCACAAGTTGATGCGGACCAAACTGTATATATATTTTCGTAAATCTATGTATTGCATTCCTGCCGTGAATTGGCGTAAATTTAGCATTCTCTCCCTCGGTGCTGTGGCGAAAGTTATTGAGCTGGAGAAGGCGATGGCTACACGCCTGTGTGATGTGGACTGCATAGCCACAGTGCGCGACCTGTGGCACCACATTCGCGACCAAGTGACAGCTGCTGCTGAGGAGACCATAGGGCCCACAAACTGTAAGCGGCCCGATTGGTAGGATGAGGACAAGCGACGATCGGCGCATTGGTGTGTGAGAAGAATGCAGCATTTGCTGCACATGTGTCAGACCCCAGTGACTTGGGGAAGTGGAGTCAGTTTCGCAAACTTCGATGGCGACTGACCCGAAAGATTCGTCGCATTAAAAATGCATGGTGGACGGAGAAGGCGAAGCAGATGGAATGCTGCGCCGAACACCGCCAACACAAGGAATTCTTTGACTCCCTGAAGGCGGTCTATGGAACGAGGTTGGAGCCACTGAGAACGCTAATCGATGGTAGTTCAGGCGCTACCTGCACACAGACTGCAGACATAATGCAGATCTGGCAAAAACATGTTGACTGTCTCTTGAACAACTGTTCAGAGATCGACTGGCCTACTTTGAACGGCCTGAAGCAGCACGATGTGAAGGTGAGTGTGGCGGACAAGCCGACACTAGATGAGACGCAGAGAGCACTTGCTCAGTTGCGAAACGGCAAGTGTTCTGGGGCCGACGAAATCCCACCTGAATTATTGAAACACGGCGGACCCGCGTTATTGACTGCGCTGCATCACTTGCTGTAAAGCGTATGGATTGAGGAGGAAGTGCCTCCTGAGCTGAAGGATGCACTTGTGCTACCACCGTACAAGGGCAAAGGGAGCAAGCAATGTTGCACGAATTATCGTGGCATCAACTTGCTGAGTTGTGTGGGCAAGGTTATTGCCCGAATCCTGCTCAACTGCCTCGTCAGTCAGGTTGTGGAACCTAACGTGGCGGAAGAGCAGTGTGGATTCCGTTTGGGTCGCAGCACCATCGATATGGTGTTTGCGGCTCGTCAGTTGCAGGAGAAGTGTAGAGAATGACACCAGCCACTGTACTCGCTTTTTGTTGATTTCACCAAAGCATTTGATATGGTGAACCGCGTGGCATTGTGGCTAATGTTGGGTAAGTTTGGTTGCCCGAGTAAGCTTGTAAGTTTAGTTGAATGTCTGCACAATGGTATGCGAGCGAGGGTACAACTGAGTGGAGAGACCTCGGATGACTTTGCAGTTGTCTCTGGTGTGAAGCAAGGCTGTGTCTTAGCTCCTGCCCTGTTTAATGTATATCTTCATGCAATGATGTCTTGTGCTTTTGAATCGGTTTTTGCTTACGGTGTTCGTGTGGAGCACGGTATTGATGGTGGGTTGCTGAACACCCGTCGTTTCGGTGCGAGAACACTAGTCTGTGAGACAACTATTTTATTGTGCACATTTACGAACGCGGTTTTGCGGTGTTTCAATACTTCAGGCGGGAACCATCGGGACCGGCACACTTGCCGGTCTGCAGATGCAATCCGCCCTGGTTGTCTCCTTTCCTATTTTTATCGTTGCCTTCTCTGGGATTTCAGTGATGCGGTCTCAGGGGATTAGTAGGAGGTTTAGTTATGACAGCCTATGCTTGGAAAAATGTCATTTGTAATGGCTATCCTGTCCTTTTCACGTCAACAAATCGCAAGCCAGTGGGGAGTGATCATTGCTATATCACGAGTAGGCACTTATTGTTACCGGACGTTACTGTCCGCTGTGATTTTAACCGCAAACCGTCGTGATTAGGTTCGCGCTTACCCATAACCCCATGATGGACGGGGGAAGTGCGTACTGCGGTCAGTTCCAGTGCTTCTCCGCATGTCGACGGGACTCAGGACAACTGGACCCGTCGTGCTTTGGTGCCCGGATCGCTCTGAATGAACCCAGCAAGCAAGCAATCACAGGGTGCTCCACGTGCTCCCCACACCGGCTTTTAACCAAGCTAATCGCAATGTCACTACTGCAATGATAGCCCTGACTCTGTAGACCTTTCCACAGGGGAGGCCATCGCGTATCAACGTCGCATAATATATCAGAGGAATTAGGCTTTTAGTACCTTTCTATATGTTAGCGTTATATCCAGACTTGTCATACACTGCTGGACTGGGTACTTCGCTTGCAAACCACTTCCTCATCAATCAAGTAGCTATGACCGACATTCAGTCGTATTTGGTGCATTGGGGATACCGATCCGCTCGTTCGCCTAATTTTAGAGGCCATACTTGTGGCATTTTCTTTGCTCCATTTAGCGGTTTTCGAATATGCTTTTTTCACATGGAAGCAACTTTGACCACACATTTAGCTGTCCATCAATTGTTTGGCACCGGTATACGGGGCACAAGCTATTACTCACGATCTGGTAGACATCCACTTCGAGGACTGTACAACATGGTTAAGTCGTTCAATTCACGCTGTCCGAGCTGTCTCGCTTCATTACATTTCTGTTCATTTTTATCACAGACTCCACCATGGTTTCACGATACAGGTATTAGGGTCATCCGATTCGCAAGGAAACTAGCTGCGCGGATGACATCGCCTTGTTGTTTGACAATTGCAAAGCAGAAAAGTCAGCTGTGGATTGTTAAGAGAGCCCGTTCATAGAAGCCGCTCCAGCTTGGTTCCATACGGTAATCTCATTGAAGGTCCAAAACAACCTAGCTGGAAATTCATTGGCCAAGAGCCAAATAATGCGAAGCTTTTGTCTTCGGAGTTAGGAAGTGGCTGCGCTGTGACCAGAATATAACTGTATCAGTTACCAGTTCGTTAGCGGGAACTCAGCAAGACAAACACTTTTCGTTTCGCACCTTCAAGGGGCGGATTGTCTTTGCATGACCACCAACTCCTTTGAACTTCGGCGACGGTTCGTTGGGGACAGCTAATCAATACCTCAATCTTGACAACTTCATTTATATTGACTACTCCAAGACTACATCACCTCCAACGCGCGAAGCAGATCCATCTTGCTATTAAAGTTAGTGGATCCAGGATCGCAGTGAAATATGGCCCCTTCTAAATCGGACCATCGTTCTCTGCGGAGCATTGTTAGTGTCGGTTGGCACCAGTTCTACGCAGGTGACGTTGGCAAGGCGAATGGAAGCATGGTTTTGCCCACTTGATCCAAGATGGTACATGAATATCGAGGCGAACAATCGTTGCCATGACAGTAGGAAGTCAAATCTCTGATCATTGGATTGAATCAGATCGGCCTCTCTCACCGCTTAGGCTTGGATTCACGCGATCCACCCTTTAATCGGGTGACGATCTGTGCCAGTGAATCGCTTGTTGTTGTCTCATCGTCTGACTACTGTATGAAGTGTGCTCGATGCTGAGTATTCTGTGCGATAACGTGGATTACGATGCGAATCAGTAAAAAGCCTGACTTATCCTCGAACGACAGCCAACTGTTTACGGCCGTGCGTTTCTGGCGAGGTTCTAGACACCTAGATCTTGAGTGCTTGCAAAGCACATTTAGGCTATCTCGAGTTCTCCTCCTTATTGTTGATCATTAGTGCAGCGAAGTCTCATCATAGTTTTAAGGTAGCGCTGTTGGTGACTCCGTAGACAATCAACGGACACCACCGATTTTGTGGACTCGGTTTGGGATGAGTCGGCCAGTTTCAGCTAAGATTTGCTGAAACGCGACACTCATCTCGCGGAAACTACTCCCGAAGAGACTGACCTACGAGATCAACGACTGTAGCACATCTCGGTGAAAGCATCTGCAGTATGCCGGTACGCAGTTCCGACGCCTCACTCCCGCGCAAGCACCGCCAGTCACACGTGAGCTGAGGATTCTGCTAGGGTCGCCTGGTCCCCTATGCAGACTCTAACTTTCGGCCTCAGGATCACGAGACAGGTTTATGATCCTTAAGGTCATGGGCCGGAACTTCTCGGTGTGCTGAGCTAGTAAAACACGAAGGAATGCAATGAGCTACAATAATTTCTGAGGTTGTTTTAGGGTTTGTAGCAGTGGCACTTATACCAGGTCAGCGATCCGGATGTTCACCGGCTGTCAATCTCATTGCATACACACACACAGAGTAGTTCCTAGACGTGCGTCAGGTGTTGCGAATCTATCTTTGCCACTGTTGCCCTACCTTCTGTAATGTTTCTTAGTCCAAGATGTATACTTGCTTAGAAAAGCACTCTACCGGGGCTGACTAATACGCATAGCTTCACTATCGTGGCAAAATTGCAATGGGGATAGATTTTCTCGTGTTGCGATGGTTTACGTGCCTCAATGCTCCGTTGAGCTACGCTGGCTTGTTCTTCTTGCACATTTGAATTTACTCATACCAGGTTAGCCACTGGTTGGAAGCTAGGCAAACTCAGTCTCCTGTCCCTCCATCTCGAGGGATGGAGTGACGGTGACTTCTTATTCCTTAAAACGGACACCCAGTTGCCCACTACCAAATTCCCGCTGCTTTGCGGTCAGGTTTTTGATCTAAGAGGTGTAGTTGAGAACTCTAACCCGTCTATTGTCTAAGCCTCTGACAGTGTCCCGCCTGCGCAGTGTTGTGCTAAACTCCTCAGATGATCCCTTGTTGCTCTGGTCATCCGCTTATCTGCTTCATCACGTGGGATGGACAGGAGTACGGATGCTACTGCTCAAGCCTTCGCGTGTTCTTACCCCATTCATTGCGCTAGCTGCTTTCTATCCCAATTCCAACTTCACCTCCACTCCACGTTGCTTCAAATAGGCTTTTTTCGCCTCAAACGAAATCGCTGGGCACCGATCCTGCCCTGTCGACAACCTCAGTTCATCCACTTCTACTTGGAGCCATCGATTCTCGCCAAGACTGACATGCCTCAACGTACACAATTTGTTACAGATTAGTCAACAGGTAGCACTTACCCGAACACTAGAGACCCTGTGGGCCGTCGTCTGCTGCTTATCGAAAAGATCTGTCGTGAAAACTATGCGACGGCCACAAATCTTCTAATTAGACATACTTGTTAACTAATATGGAAGGGGATTTTTATGAGATTATTGAGTTCATTGCAGTGGCTTACAAGCCAGCTCCGGAAAAGCGCTATACGGCCGTTTCGTTTATGTGGTACTAGCCATTGGTGCGCATCCCCGGTTTGCGTTTCCAGCCAGGAGCCTGTGCCACTAAGCGATGAACAATAGTGGCAGATCGTCATGACTTGCAAGCTGATTACGATAATGCACAACTCACTTTTTACTGTCATACAGATTATCACTCTTGCAGAGGACAGTGGCCGACCCCATGAGGCCACTACTTCCTACAACAGAGGTTCCGTATGCACAGCATTTAGTGGTTGTTAAAGCACGCCGCCTTCGACCTTTTTTCTCCTTCACCCTCTTATTATATCACTGTGAACTTCGCATTTGGGGATTATTGTCGGAGAACTTAGAGTACGATTTTACAAATAATGCACGTTTCTTTCTTAGCCGTGATCTATATCTCGACTTGCCTCATCGTATTGTATCGTTGTTGTCAACTTTTACTTTTTCCAAGCATCCTCGTCTTGCGCAATATGGTTGGCCCCGAAGATTGCGACGACGAACTCGAGGATGAGGTTGTGGGCGAATGTTCTCAGTACGGCCACGTGGAACGCGTGCTTCTCCACCAACAATTGGACACGCAAACGAACACAATTATTGTCAAAGTGTTTGTCCACTTCTCCACCTATGACGCTGTGCAGAGGGCTGTGGAAGCTCTCAACGGACGTTACTTTGCTAGGCGACAAATTATCGCTGAACCGTATGATCTTCACGCTTTTGCTTCGAACGATTTTTCACATTGATGGATTGCCTGTCAGCACACACTGTCTCTATCAGTAAAAGTGTACATACGTTTAACATTTTGATATGTTTTGGAATGTGTAGGCAGCAGATGCTTTACACAAACACCGAGATCCTTAGGCGCCCCATACGCGCGCGCTTGCCGAGCCCGCACATGTTAGAACTTTTCGAATTCGTGATTGTGCGGTTCGACAACTGATGGCGCCGAGCTCTGCCTCCCAATGCACAGGTCCTCCTCGTTTGTTCGTTCTTTGCCACCTTATGCGGAAAACGTCGATATGAAAATTATTCGCTTTGCACACAGTCATGAGTGGATTGGTGGCGGGATATAGCAAGCAAGCCATCATGGCTATCTCATTTTCTGGACCAAGCACCTCATACCAGTAGGTGACGTCACGGATGATACTTTTAACATGAATTGAATGTTTGTCTATTCGTTTAAATTCCCAGTGTTAAATCAACTCACTGATTAGCAATCGTCGGTCGGTGTCCGAGCGGTCTGCGCGCCTGGTTTGCAACCATAAAGCCTCCGGTTCGAATCCGCATATGAGTGGGCGTCCTCGCGATACACTCAGTCCGCGCACGACTTGCGTTGGTCGAGCGGCAGCGAAGCCTCGTTACGGCGTACAGCTGACACATTATTCTTAATGTACCAGTTGTTCGAGATAAAAGTTGCTTTTGGCAGTCACATGGGTTCAGGCGGAAGTAAGCGACGCTTGGCTGATTTCCGGCGCTCCCTTTTTGCTCTTTTAGGTAGTCTATCGCGAGTAAGCCTGATCAAGCAACCTTGCTGATTGCACCATCTTGATTGCAGAAAAAACATGGAATTTCGAGACGATTACAGATTTCTTCACAAAACCGGACATGCACAACATTCTTGGCAAAATTTGTCGTAGCATCTTTGCTTATTGTAATTATCATTTTTGGCAAATCACTTTTTCGTTTGTCATGCTCCATTGCTTCATTTTTGATTGGCTAATGTTCTGTTTTGTCTTTGGCCTCTGTTTTCGCGCATTCACTACCTGTCGTTGAGCTTTGTATCCATGGATGCCGAGAGCAGATAGAGATTTCGACCCTTCGTTAATACCAGGTTTCTTGTGATTTGTTCCATCGATCTACTCAAAATGATGATGGTTACCGGTATTTTCACGAAGAGGGATCGATTCCAAGGCTGCTGCTATTCCGAAAATCTTCAGTTTGAATGCACAGCGAACAACCAGCTAGTCACTTACGTTTGGACGAAAAGGGATTAAGTAGCGGAGCGACTGCGCTAGCCTGGTCAGTGATGGTTTTTTCCCTGGGGCGCTTCTGCTTTGCTAACTGTTCAAGTTAAGGCAAGTTAATATGTTATGTACCCGAGTGGGTACATTTTCAGCATTGTACAATATCCACTGCGGATGTTTTAAAGTAACATAATTGGAAATGCCAAATTTTATGACCGGCAGGTGCTCTTAAGAGTACTTGTATCACACAAATAAACGGTCCCGAATCCACACTCTATTAACGGTACAGTGTCGAAGCGAAGTTGCTTGATCCGAACAAGGACTCATTTAGTTACAAAACGCCCTCTGATAATTTCGTGCAGTACATCAAAGTCCGTTTCCAAAAATGGGCGAAGAACACCATTAGTGATCTTGTGATCACTCTGACTGAAGAACATCTCAATAGGCTGTCATAACTGCAAAATCCACAGTAGATAAAAGCGTTATTCTAGTGAAAAGGCAACGGTCGATTTAAAAGAAATGAGCGTATCTTCATCGTTTCAGAAAACGGGCTGTTTCCATGTTAGCCCTATCATTGTGGTTAAATCATCATCATCATACACGTTAGCTAGAGGTGGGAAACACTTCAGTTACTGTGCCGCAATACATAAAAGAAAAAGAAACTATATACAACAGTTGCATGCCAGTTGAGCTACCAGCAACGGATGGGCATGGTTCCAATAAGCTACCAGCCGGTTACTAGGCAACAAGAAAAATTATTATTATATTGTGGGGCGGCGACAGCTTGCCGTAAGCCCTCACTCTGCGCGTGCTGCGCACGTATAATGCTCGGATAATATTACCATACCTCTCAGGCACACCTTTCCTGAGTAGACGGTTCCAAAGGGCACAACAATCAACCGAATCGAAGACACCTTTGATGTCGAGGAACACGACTACATTGTGTAGCGAGAACGACAAGACAGGGGGTAGACGTTTATTGCACACCGAAAATGGGCACATGAGGGTCTCGCGCGCGCCATCGAATATCGACTAGGTTTCCGTCCCACAACGCAACACAGGTACGGATGTTAGAGACGAGCCAGTCCTTTCGCCTCGGGAGCTCTGACTTGGAAGATCCGCCTTCCTGTTTTCGCCTCGATCTCCGCTTCTCTGCACCCGATTTGGATCGGCCAGGAGTCGTTCGAGAGCTCTCGACTTGTTTGTTCTGGGCTGTGTCAATCGGCTCGGCCTCGGTCCTGTGGGCTGCGCTAGCGGCGTATTTGTCTGATTTATTGCGCTGTCCACATATTCCCGCTCAGTAGTTCCGGGCCCAGGCTCGTCGCTAGCCGTCTTCCGCGATCCGCTCTCAGCTAGCTCCAAAGAGCTTCCCAGAGCCATTCTTGGAAGCGGCCCCTCTACACCCGCCCCTCCTCCAGGACCTTCCTTCCTCTCGTACCATGGTCGCAGGAGAGCAGCATTCACCCAACGTTTCATTCCTCCGCAGTCGATTAAGAAGTTGCCCGCTTTCTGGTCGATAATGGTGTAGGGGCCTTTCCAGCGTTCTCTGAACTCATGATCCGGCCGATCGTTGTTCCGTAACTTGACCCGTTCTCCAATCCTGAATGGCCTCCACTTGTGAGCCTCATGCCTGGCGTCGTAATTTCGCTTATTCCGCGCTTGTCGAGCTTTGGTTTCGCTTCTAGCTTTCCATCGCAGTCGCTCTTGATGCTCAGCTGGATGTTTCCACTCACCCTGGTTCGGTAGGCAAGTATCGAGCGCAATCCGTGGTTCTCTGCCGAACAGTAATTCGAATGGCGAGACCTTGGTGGTTGATTGCATGCTGGTCCGATACGCGGTCAGAACCTGAGGCAAAGCATCTTCCCATGCCAACTTCGTGCAGTTTATCCACGTCTTCAATGTCCGGTTGAGCCGCTCGGTCATCCCGTTGGTTTGTGGGTGGTACGGTGAAGTTCGCCGTCTCTGGATGCCCCACTTGTCCAACACTGACTTAAACGCTCTTGACTCGAAGCAGGGCCCCTGGTCCGTGATGATAGACTGTGGGATCCCATACCTTGCAGGCACATTGAATTCGAATACTTGCGACACTGTCTCGCCTGTTTGGTCCTTGATTGGTATGGCTTCCACCCATCGAGTGAAGTGGTCAATCATCACTAGAATGTATCTGTTTCCTGTTCGACTCACTGGTAAGGGCCCAAATACGTCCAGTCCCCAACACTGAAGTGGTTCACCAACCTCCATCGATCGCATCGGCGGTCTCGGGGACTCCATCTCCCGACTCGTTTGGCAGTTTGGGCACTCCCGAAGGTATGCCGCGACGTCCTTCCTCATGGTTGGCCAAAACACTCGCCTCCGCAGCAATTCAAAGACCCGCTCGAATCCCATATGGGCGCCATCATGAGTTATGCGCATCACACGTTCTCGCTGATTTGGTGGAACAAAAGGCACTTTCCGTCCGTCTATCGCCACCAACACGTTATCGTTTTCGACCTTCAACCTGTCCCAGATCTTGAGGAGTTCCTCCACCTCCTCCGATGTAGCCTCCGGTTTGGTGCCAGCCCGTAAGTGAGAGCACAACACATTCACGAATTCATCTGTCCTTTGATCTCCCAGCAGGTTCCTCTCCCCCATCGCGAACGCACGCACCGGTATAGCATGGTCTGGCATGATGTCGTCCAAACACGGGCGTGACAACATATCTGGCAATACATTCTGCGTACCATCCACGTGCTCAATGGTGAAGTTGAATTCCTGCAATCGGTAGGCCCATCGCGCAAGCCGTCCCCGCGGGTCTTTCGCCGTCATCAACCACGAGAGCGGTTTGTGGTCAGTGACGACCCGGAATTCATTCGCCAGTAAGTAATTTCTCCACTTCTCTAACGCCCACACGATGGCCAAGCATTCTTTCTCCGTTGTTGAATACTTTTGCTCCGCCCCCGTCAGCACTCTGCTCGCGTACTCCACCACCCCAGCCGGTTGAGACAAAACCGCACCGATTGCCACGTTGCTTGCGTCGACCGCCACAGTGAACCTCTCACCAGGATTGGGTAGCCGTAGACATGTCGGGGCTTCTGCTATGCATGCCTTTAGCTGGTCAAAGGCTTGATCCGCTTCAGCTGTCCACACGAACGGCACGTCCTTGCGAAGCAGCTTTAACAACGGGCTGACCTTCTCTGCAAACTGGGGCACAAACTTTGAATCATATGCCACCACACCCAAGAACGAACGGAGCTGACGCTTGGATTTTGGTTTTGCGAAGCACTTGATCGTCTCGCGTTTCTCCGGAAGTGGATGGACTTGACCATTGCCCACGATGTGACCCAAGCATACAATTGACTTTTGGCCAATCTGCGACTTTTTACGACTGTTTCAGACCAGCTTCATCCAGTCTCTGCAGTACTGCTCCAAGTCTGGTCACATGTTCCTGTTCCGTCTCAGAGAAGACGATGATGTCATCATCGTACACAACCACACCTTGCAGGTTCGCGAGGACCATCAGCAACAAACGCCTGAATGTAGCCGGGGCGTTGCACAATCCAAACGGCATTCTCAAAAACTCATACTGCTGGCCATTGACACTGAAAGCCGTCTTGTGGCGATCTTCTTCTGCGATCGGCAGTTGCCAATATCCCGAGCGGAGATCAATCAGAGATATCTGCTTCGCACTGTGAAGGCTTGAGAAAATTTCTTCCATCTGAGGCATCGGGAATGCATCCTTCACCGTCACCCTGTTTAGTTCTCTGAAATCGATGCAAAATCGATAGGTTCCGTCGGCCTTCTTCGTCAATAGCACGGGCGATGAATACGGGCTGTGTGTTCGCCTGATGATTCCTTTCGATTCCATCTCGGTCACCTGCTTCTGTATCTCCACCAGGGTGTTCTGTGGAATTCGTCTGAAGATTGGCTTGCATTGTCCTCCTGGGATCAACGGTATTCGGTGTTCAACCCAATTGCAAAATCCGTAATCATCTTCCGCGTCTGTGAATAAGTGGGCATACCTGCTCAGTACGTTGCGTATTGCACGGTTCTGACAATCAGGCACGGCTTTGAGGGCACCAACCCGGTCGGTTCTCCTCTTGTTTATCTCGATCGTCTCGTTAGCCACGATCACCACATCGTTTTTCAGGTCAATTGTGACACCGAGCCGTTTCAGGATGTCGGTTCCGATGATGGTTTCGGTCGTCTCCTCCACGATGAACATGTCATGGCGGATGAGCGTTTCTCCTATCCTGATTCGTAACCGCTGGGTGCCCGTCACTTTCAAAGAATGCCCGCCGACCGTCTGCATCGTGATTGAAGATGGATTCACTGGAACCCCGTTGAACCTCTTCGTAATTGACACTGCCGCTCCTGTGTCTACTATGGCTCGGACAGACACCCCTTCTATAGTTACCTGGAGGACTGGTACTCGCCACCGACTCGGCATGGATAGAGAGAAACAATGGGGCACATTGACGTTGGTGCAGAATCTCGCCACATGACCATTCTGGTTGCATCGGAAACAGCGGCGACCGTTCCGGATTACCCGTACATTGCGTTGTGAAGTGGTGCTTGAAGACTCTATCGACAACAGCTGCTCCACTATTTCGGATAGGCGATTTACTTTCTGTTCCAACTCAGCATGCTGGATGCTTCTCACTGTCACTCGTTCCGACAAATTCTGGGCGACTGTCACCAGATCCAACGCTTTGCTGTCTCCCACCAGCGACGCCAATTTCACCTGATCATGGAGTGGACCGGGCAGACTTCGGATAAACTGCTGTTTCAGTAGGCGCTCTCTTGCTTTGCCCTCTAACTCGGGGAGCCCAATCGTTAGATGTCTGTCCAGCTGCTGGAAAAACACCATCAAATCCTCCTGTTCGTCCCATCTGGCTGCGTGAAATCGTTGCAGTGCTCGTTCTCTCTCCAGATCCTTCCCAAATTCTGCACACAAGGCAGCCCTCATCTCAGCGAACGAACAACCGGGTTTAGCCTTTCGAGTGAGCAAATACACCGCCTTGGCTCGTCCCCTCAACCGTGTGCCCAAAGCAATTAGCAAATTTGCATCCCCCCTCACACCCGTGCAAGCCGCAATTCCGTCGAACTCATCGAGCCACGCCTCCACGTCACCGGCCGCAAATTGCTCCAACCGGGTCAACTCCATGGCGATTGGTCACGGCACCAATGTAGCGAGAACGACAAGACAGGGGGGTAGACGTTTATTGCACACCGAAAATGGGCACATGAGGGTCTCGCGCGCGCCATCGAATATCGACTAGGTTTCCGTCCCACAACGCAACACAGGTACGGATGTTAGAGACGAGCCAGTCCTTTCGCCTCGGGAGCTCTGACTTGGAAGATCCGCCTTCCTGTTTTCGCCTCGATCTCCGCTTCTCTGCACCCGATTTGGATCGGCCAGGAGTCGTTCGAGAGCTCTCGACTTGTTTGTTCTGGGCTGTGTCAATCTGCTCGGCCTCGGTCCTGTGGGCTGCGCTAGCGGCGTATTTGTCTGATTTATTGCGCTGTCCACATATTCCCGCTCAGTAGTTCCGGGCCCAGGCTCGTCGCTAGCCGTCTTCCGCGATCCGCTCTCAGCTAGCTCCAAAGAGCTCCCCAGAGCCATTCTTGGAAGCGGCCCCTCTACAATTGGGCCGCCAATATGTGTGACGGTGCTCCAACAACTGACGCAAGGTGAAGATGTGGTCGATGCATCCACGACCCCGACGAAACCCGGCTTGGTCCTCACGAATATGGCTTTCACGAGCGTCAGTCAGTCTGTGGAGAATTATGGAGGCGATGGAGATCAGACTGATTCCTCTACGGTTGCCGCATTCCAATCGTGAGCCTCCTTTGAAGATGGAAACAATAACGGAGCGGCTCCAGTCGGTTGGGACAGCCTCCTGCTCCCACAGTTTCACTAGTAATTCATGTAAATCATCAACAAGAGCAGAACCCTCGAATTTGATGATGAAGATGAGTTGGATGAAGATCATCTGGTCCCGCGGCTTTTGTTCGACTTCAACAATCCGATCTCACGTTTGAGCGAGAGGATGGATCCAAAGGGACAGCCCACAGAGCAGGTCGATCACTGGTCGGCGAAGAGTCGAACAATTCTAGCCGATTAAATTGCTTTTCAAAATGCTCAGCCCAACGCTGCAAACGTTTTGACAAATTGTGGATAGGCTGTTCACTCTCGTCACGTATAGTTTCACTCACACCAGGTCTCCTGCTGCCCGTTTCCCGTATCAGACGGAATAACTTACGCTGGTTACCAAGGAAAGCGGCCAGTTCCATCTCTGACGCACGGTGAGACCACCAAGTTTCGCGGTCTCTTCAGGCTAGCATGGAGTTTTGCCCGGAGCTCTTTGCGAGTTTCACTGCGTTCGCTTCCAGCCGGAATATGCCGGCAAGCATCGATCAGTTCCAGAGACTGTGGAGAGACCCAATGTCCATGTTGGTGATTAGACATACCACATGAGGATTTTTTTGCTGTTAGTAAGGTCTGGTGAATATGAGACCAGTGACCATCAATTATCTCCAGTGAGCGCTTACTGAACTCGCATGTCAGCGTACTTTGATAGGCATTCAGAACAGCTGGCTTTGTCAGTTGGCTGGTGTCAATGCGCTCACAGCGTCGTCGTGGGCGTCCGCCCAACCGCATCCGCATGTCAGCATATACAAGTGCATGATCGGTGTCCACACATGTGCTCCAAATCGAGCTACAGTTCTGGATGCAGCCTCCTCAGCGGTAACTGATTGTGGTTAAAAGCGACTAACATAGAAACAAATAGGATGTATGCTGCTGGAGCACCACGAGTTCCGTTCCTGTTCCATTCTATAAGAGTCTAACGATCGTTCTTTTGCGAAGTAGCGACTTAATCGACCGCAAAATGGGCGTTGTTGGCGGTCATCACTACTATGGGGCCATGATACATCGTTTACTTCAGAGCTACAAACCTCCTCCGTTAGAACGCATTACGAGTTTGCACACGCGATTGCTGAAGGAGTATGCAGTTAACGACCAGGCGTACATCATCCATCCTTCCTCTTGACTACTTGAGCTCGTTGATGGTTAATGGGAGTATCTGATACCTCCTTATCTTGGTTTCAGACAGTCGCGATGAGAAAAAGCTGCGGTGTTTTCGATGGGAATGTTCTTAGAGGTCCTAGGGTAGAAGGCCACAAGTACCTACCTCACGCTACAATACAGTCGCATTCTGCTCTTCTCCACGCCCTATTAGGTCACCCAAATTCCCTGGTGTTCGGATCCAAATTTATATGTTTCCAAAAGAGCAAGAAGAAACCACATTTCGACAGAATATGCTGAATTCCGTAATTTCGCGTGTCCTCCTCAGATGTTTACAAACCATTTGTGGAAAGGATAGGCTACATAGCAAGGGCAATCAAGTCGCAGTGTTATCGGCGAAAAGTTGAAGCGGTCGAAAATCGGCGAGTTCACGTTACCTGATCAGAGGAAAGACGACACTAGCCTCACCAGGGTAGGGTGAGGCTGATCACGAAGTCCGTTTATTTGCACAAACTTGGTTTCAACTGGCGGATCGCTGAGGCGTCACACACTAGTGCACTCTTTTCCATTTTCGTTATCCATTTATATAAGTTTGCTTTTTGAAGATGCAACTTTACTTCATCTGCAGTTGATACTGTAAAGTGCTGAAATTGCACCCATCCGGATACTTAAAGCTCATCTTGGCTTGTTACGCTCGACCGTTGATACTGTTCATCATTCTTGGCGACTATTGCAAGCACATCGTTATTACTCTTCAGATGAAGGGGAGAAGTCGAGGAAAGGCAAATTTTTTTAGAAAATTTCCTCGCAGTTATTATCAAATCGATACTGCTTTCCCGAAATCTTGTCATCCCATTATTCACTCAAAGGTAAATTTGATCGTTGTTAGTACCACCATTTTCTCCGACCGGCTGATTACTTCCATTTCGCCTATAAACTTGTTACACTTCACACGTATTGTACGGACGAAATTGCAGAGCCTCTGAGCATTATATTGATTACCATCTAGTAGCAACCCATTTCTGAGACATCTGTTCGTCTTGATTTCTGGAGAGAGATTCCATTGTGACTTTCCAGAATTTCGAATATTGCGCGCCCGACCCAACGAAACGGTGAGTGCGCATTCGCTTCGTGTGGTCCGTTTGATGGGATTATGCAATCAGACGAGCAAGACAGGTTTACATTACGAGGCAAGCGGCTAGATTGCCGCAAGCGAACGGAGCAGATGATTGGACACTTACGCATCGCCACCTCTACGCCGATTTGCTACTATTCGGCTGCACTGGGATAAACTTGTTTGATTGAAACAAAAGAAGAATCTCCTAAATGCAGAAGTGTCGTTAGTTATGGGAGCGACCTAGTTATGCTGTCATTTTCGCCGGAATTGCTCTACTGAATAAGCCGTTGGTCTCTGAAGGACCGAGTTCCGCAGCAATACATGCGATTACTGTACCCTACATTTTTTAATCGATTCGCTCTTTCTCCTGTGATGGGAGCGTCCCACCAAGGTGTACAGATAGACCCAAGGAAAAGGCCGGACAACCAAAGGGAGACGGGTCTGAAGGATTCGATCATTAGACGCTGAGCGGTTAGTGTTCATGAGCGCTACGCTAAGTTCCTCAAGTCAGTATAAGCTTTAGATACTCAAATGGGTGCATTTTCAGCATTTTACATTATCCACTGTAAATGTACTAAGTTGACACCATCTGAAATGCAAAAGGTTACAAATGGGTAAAAAAAATGAGAAGGGCGTACTGTCATCACTCGATCGAGTAACGGTCGCATGACGCATCCAATCAACTGTACCGATTCCGCGTTGCAATCCATTCAAACGGGTGCTTCAAACTTACCAAGCATTCAATACATTATACAACCTGTTCATCGGTTTTATTTGTATTCTGTAATGCTTAAAATCTCGATTTTTCACAAATATTCCAGTATTGCAGCACAATAGCTGAGGTATTTCTCAACTTTGGCTAATGTGTAATGATGGATGTCAAACGTGCTGTACTTTTTTCTGATTAACCTTTGCTTAATAAGCTCACTCTCGTTGCAGTTGCCGTCCACAATACGAACAGAGTTGCTTACGGGAGAGGAAATAAACTGACGGCTGAGGCGTTACTCACAAGTTCCTGCGCAATCGCGCCTGGTCCGCATATTACACATCCGTACATGTCGTCACGAAGGTCCTCACTTAGAAGTAACTCGAAGCGCTACTCAGGCTATAGGCTTCCACTGTAACTTCCAGGATATCATTCATGGCGAAATCTGCAATTGTGGGTCAACGACTCTGTCGAACACCACTCAGATACAGTGTAGAGAAAACATCACCTTACACCAACACAAGACACGTATCTTGAGGTACATGTGTTTAAAAAGGCAATCCCGATTGGCAGCGCAAACGCTTTTAGGACGCTTCATTTTACGGATCACAGATAATACACGGTCCTGATTCAGCAGAAACTAGGCATGTTCTACGCGTGTAGCGTTAGCATACGTGATTTCGCTTCGCCAGAAGAGGACGGTGGACATTCTGAGGCTGTTCATCGTTTGCAGATTTTGTCAGCCTACCCTTTTGACAGCCGGTGCAGTGTCCGCCGATTGGTATTCGGATGAGATTGCTTCGATGGTTCAAAACGTAGGAAATTCTCGTTTGCCATAGAATTAACAGATTCTCAAAAGGACAAGCCAGTAAGTAACGCAGTTCCGAATAGCAGTGAAGCATCCATACCCCAAGGCAAAGTGTGGATGCCTGAAGAGGAACTCAGTGGCCAGTTGAACTGCGGTTTGAAGGGAATTACTCAGTGCAACTCGATCCGCTGCTGCCTTCGTTCAGCACTCCGTTTAAAACTGACTCATCGCCAGAGGTTCAAATCAAGGAGATATAGGCTTACGGTAACTATTAAAGGTGGCCTTTGTTTCATATCTGTGGGAACTGGTGTCCACCAAATTTTGTCACTTTTTGAAGAGCTGTGTGCATGCAGCTTCATCGACCTAACCAGTAGTCGGTTTGCTTTAGTGATTATATACAGTCGATTCCGGTTAATAGGACCACCGGTTAATAGGACCAGCCGCTTATTCGGGCCAAATTCTGAAGAACCGAAACAAATCCTATTACGCTAGCCTAATTTTAGCCGCTTATTAGGACCGGAATTCCGCTTAATCGGACCAGACGATAGAAGGTGGCAGACAACAGAGGTGTTAAAATCATGTTCTGTGCCTGGATGTCTGGACTAAACCCACAGTTCATATGTCGGGCAAGAAAGCGCATCATTCAGTTACGGTAATCCGAGTTGGCCTTTTGATAAACTGAACTGTGACAACCTTGAGGCACATCTATCTAATTGGCTTCAGAAACGCCCGAAACTGACTGTAGTTTCCTAACACTTGTAGGCGGATCGAAGACATACATGCTTGTTCACATGTCGTTAAACGCTCGATCGATGTACCGCACGTCCATTGAGGCGAATGCCCTGAGCCGGCATTGCGGGCCTACTCTCGAGCATGGCAAGTGGTCGCGGACACACAGGTCCGGCAAATCATAGGACAGCAGGTGGCTAGGTCAACCATAGAAATACCCGGGAGACAGACTCGAGTTCACCCCAGTGAACTTTGCGTGTCTTGTTGCATGTTAAGAAAATGCCACGACGGGACTTGAGGTTAGCTGAGAAGATTCGTTTCCTAGATCAGATCAATGAACAGGGACCAACCAATAGTCAGCGACGATTGGTGGAAATTACCTGCTTGGCAAAATATACAATATCGCGCCTGATAAAACAAGACAAAGATCTGCGAGAAGAATGGGCACAATGTGAAGGACGACGAGGTACTTCCCAAAAGCGGAAGCGTGAAGGCAAGGATCCAGACGTCGATGAGGCCCTTAATGCTTGGTTTGCCTTTGTTACTGGACGAGCCGTGCGAGTAAGTTGCCCAATGTTAAAGTACAAAGCAGAAGAACTCGCTAAAATGCTGGGCCACGAAGATTTTATAGCTACGGACGGCTGGTTGTTTCGATGGATATCTAGACATGATGTAAAATTTAAGAGAGCACATGGTGAGAAAGAAAGTGCCAATAGCACTCGAGCTGAAGATTGGCAATCAACAAAACTACCAGAGCTTCTTGAAAAATTACCAGCAGATGACATCTATAATGCTGATGAAACCGGGTTGTACTGTAGGGCTACACCGGACGGCTCCTTAAGTTACAAACATGTTACTCACTCTGGCTGCAAAAAAGCAATGGATGGCGTAACTGTCTTGTGCTGCTCAAACATGTCCGGAACAGACAAGAGGAAGTTGCTGGTTATAAGAAAATGTGCCAAGCCTCGCTGCTTCAAGGGACTCAGAATGGACAGTTTACCAGTTGTGTATCATGCGAACAGAAATGCATGGATGAGCTCTACACTTTTTAAAGAATGGGTGAAGGATTGGGACACAGAGCTACAACGCCAGTCGAGAAAAGTGTTATTACTTCCCGACAATTGTGCAGCACATTCAAATTCGGATTTCTTGAAGAATATCCAGATGGAATTTCTGCCTCCCAAGACCACATCTTTGATACAGGCAATGGACATGGGCATCATAAAATAATTTGAAGACCTTTTATCGTTCAAGGTTGGTGAAGTACATCCTTGAATCAATTGAGGAAGGCATGCTGACCTCATCCTCGACGGCCGGAGAAATCAGTGCAAAGGTCAACATTTTGCAAGACGTTACATTCGTGGCTGAAGGTTGGCGAAAAATGAGCAGTGCGACAATTCGGAACTGTTTTTCTCACTGTGGCTTTACGCATATTGTCTCGGAGATGGATGTGGACATGGTGATTGTAAATGAAAAGGACGGCGAGAATATGGAGCTGAAACAACTTGAAAATCACGAAGAGTTTTTGTCAATCGACAACGAACTTCAACTGTATGATGGAAATGAAGAATGCGATGCTGCCATTGTTGCTCGAATAGCAGCGAAACACACGACAGCAACAGAAGACCATGGAAGTGATGAAGAGAACCCTAACGTGTTGATGCCAGTCACAAAACAGGATGAAAGGAAATGCATTGAAACATCGCACCGCTATTTCATGCAGGAAGGAAATGAAGGTAGTCCTATTACTGTGTTACATGTTTGTGGTGATTTTGTGCGAATGCAGTCTGTTAAAAGAATGCGTCAAACCACACTGGATACGGTCTTCAAACGCTGAATGGGATTCCGTAATCCCTTTGTATAAAACTGTACTTCGCATGCTGAATATCTTGTATGGCGTTACGAAGAATTTGTTTGTAAATTTCTTTTTCAGTGAACAAAGTTCGTTATCAAAGCAGTTCTTTTTTGTGTGTTTGCTATAAACATATGCCGCCAATACAGGTTATAATAGTAGTTTCCTATGTAATGTGTAGCACATCCCATCTTGTTACATCGGGTAACTTCGGTTAATCGGACCAGCCGCTTAATAGGACCAAAATGGTCCGATTAACCGGAATCGACTGTATATATATATATATATATATATATATATATATGCACACAGTTAAACTTACAAACGTAGTCGGACAATCAAACTTACCCAACATCAGCCACAATCCTCGCCGTTCACCGTATCAAATGCTTCGGTGAAATCAACAAACAGCGAGTACAACGGCTGGTGGGGTTCTCTGCACTTCTGCAACTGACGAGCCTCAATCACAATATCGATGGTGCTGCGACCCGAACGGAACGTACATTGCTCTTCGCCACCTTCGGTTCTACTACCTATCTGATGAGGCGCTCGAGCAGGGGTTGCGCAATCATCTTGCCCACACAACTCAGCAAGTTGATACCACGATGACTCGTGGCATTTGTTTGCTCCCTTTGCCCTTGTAAAGTGGTAGCACAAGGGCATACATCAGTTCAGGAGGAACCTCCTCTTCAATCCACGCGCGTTGCACTGCAGTCACCAATGCGGGTCTGCCTTGTTTCAATACTTCACGCGGGATCCTGTCTGCACCGGCACACTTGCAGTCTCGTAGCTGAGCTAGTACTCTCAGCGTCTCATCTAGTGTTGGTGTGTCGGCAAGACACGTCATTCTCTCTTGTCACAACCCGTGAAACGAAATCCAGTCAATCTGAACGGTTCTTTAAGAGAATCGAAGTGGTTTTGCCGTATATATATATACATATGTTATAATTGATGGAAACGCCTCTAATTTGATTGCGTAAACGATGTCTGCTATATATATATATATATATATATATATATATATATATATATATATATATATATAAATCGCTCGGAAATACCGCACTCACATGCTAGGGTGGCAAATTATTGTGCATGTTTCCAATTCGATGGATACGTTTGAATCAAAAGGCTATCACCGCTTGGCCGTTTACAGTACGCATAAAATGTCATAAAATGCCACTCCACTACGCACTGATGATGTCACCTCGATTGGTGACGAAACGTTTGCAACAAAATTGCCAAGCTCAGCGAACAGTTCAACAGCCATCTGAACAACCTGAGCTACCAGCCTTCAATTCTATAGCCAATGTGAACACTGTTTGCAAAGTCGCATGTTTGACAGTGAGCAGCGAGACTTGGTTGATGTCACTTGTCAATATCAAAGGTTGCGCATCAATCGTTATTTGAGTAGGCGCACATGCCTCGGGCAGCACATAACCGAACCGGTCGGAGACACAGAGAGCCAGAAGTGGACACTGGATCGCATTCGCATGCTGTGTGATCTCCCACATCAGTTACTCAAACCAGACTGTACATGTAGAGGGTAACACCTAAGTGCACACTATTTCACTGTACCAGTAGTCCAGTCATCATTCTACCTAGCAGTTGCTTTACTATTGCCACATCGGATCCCTTCAAATATGGATGCCCAAGATTTAAGACAGTCACGTCTAAACGTAGAAGAAAACATCAACAGTTCGTATGGGGTAGTTATTCTCATACCTGCAAAAGTGGTTGTTAGCCTGACCTCCAAACGAAACCCATACACGTCTGTCGTACCATTGATGATGATGTCTAATGTGTCTCTATCCAGTTTGTGACAGCTCACACTTGAGTTTGGAGAAACGCATGTACATATGTCGCATTCGAACTGCCATTGGACACAGATGACGCCAACTTATGTATATATGTATACCGAATGAATTCCACGAGGATCTTCATACCGCTTTTGTACGGTTAACTCAGTGCAGTAGAACGACATTCGAGCAAACCGAAAATAATATTACCAGAACATGAAGAAGGTGAGTTTATGACAAACTCATGTTGATTTCAGGTGTTGCGAATCCAAGGCAAATTTGATCGATGCGAATTCCATGAACTACTCAAAAGGGCGGTTTCTTAGGTGCCGGAGAAGGCACAATCGTATGCGGAATAGAAACACCATATGTTCCCATTCATTTTACTAATCCAGGCCAATAAGGCGGCGTATGTGGTACGTTTGCCTGCGTGATGAGTAATCTTGCATTTCGGTAGTAGATGTTGCTTGAGCTCCCCTGTGTGGATGCGCCTGATGTGAATGTTGACAAGGTGCCTACCTGTCTATTACCCACTACCTCGTCCATACTGGCTTCAGGAGACAGTTGGTCGTCGCTAGAGGGGACGGACTGCACTGTCCTCGTGATGGTGCTAGGCTCAGAGTGGTTCCATCCTATGTGGAACGGGCTACGGTCCAGCCACCGCCTCGTGTATGTCTGGTGTGTGTGATTTCCCAATTAGGCCGGAATGCTTCCGTTCTGCTTGCTGAAGGAGTGTGGGCCGGCTCCGTTGATGAAACGTGGCTCCCATCCGCATGCCTCCCGGTCTTATTCCTTCGGGTTTACACTGGATATGGGGTGTGTGGATGGAACTATGGGTGGTGCAGCGCAAGCCACCCATGGTCCCTCTGTAGGCGCAGGCGTCTTTTGACTGTCCCCATGGACGTCACAGTGACAGGCAAATCCGGATACGGACGCCGCCAAATCATATATATATATATATATATATATATATATATATATATATATATATATATATATATATATATATATATATATATCAATTTACACTTAAACTAGGTATTTTTAATGTGGATAAAATTCTTTCCACTTTATTTGGTTTGTTCTGCGTACCTGATAATCTTTTAACTTGTACACGTCGCTCATGCTAATTGTGGTAAACTTGCGTAGCTTTATCACATGGTATTTTTTAACTAATTTTCGGACGTGTACTTATCGCGGATTCGCTTCTAAACGATTTCCTCCTTATGCTCATTTGGCAAATATTTATGTCGTCATATAAATTTACTTTATTCGATATATTTTCTTTGATATGGGCATTTCAAATGATTGGCTCTTGTTTGACCTCCCAGGTGTGGCTGCGCTTGATGTGCATGTCGAAAAGGTGGCTACCTGTCTATTACCCACTACCTCGTCCATACTGGCTCCAGGAGACAGTTGGTCGTTGCTGGAGGGGACAGGGTGCACGATCCTTGTGGCCGTGCTAGGCTCGAAGAGTGGTTCCATGCACTCACTGTGGTGCGGACTGCGATCCAGCCATCGCATTATATGCGCTTGATTCCCAAATACAGCGTGCTTGTGTTTCCCTGTGAAGGAGTGTGGGCCGGCTCCGTTGATGAAACGTGGTTCCCATCGGCATGCCTCCCGGTCTTATTCCTTCGGGTTTACATTGGATATCGGGTGTGTGGTTGGAGCTGTGGGTGGTGCAGCGCAAGCCACCTACGATCCCTCAAGTAGACACAGACGTCCTGTGGCTGTCCCCATGGAGGCCACAGTGACAGAAAAAATTCGGTACTGGACGCTGCCAGCCGTGTAACGAGAATGTACAGCTCGTCCACCAACTGTCAACACATTTGGAGTGTTGGACTGAACGCTGAAAAGAAATTTAACCCGTCATAGTCACCTCTCACACCGGCCAGTGGTCGTCGTGCTTCTTGGCTGCCTTTTAATCCACCTTTTGTTAAAGCGTCAGATGTGAGGTCAGATTGATGAAATTTAATTAGATCACAGTAATATTGATTTGCCTCATTTCTCTTCCTATTTGTTATAATTGAGGGAACGCCGCCTCTTGAGATAATTGCGTAATTGCCTGATAAGAGGTTCGCTGGCACGCCTACGATAATTGCTTGCTACGCTGACCACTCGAACGGAATTGCGCTGTCCTGATGACGCTGGCTTAGCCGGGGAGGCGGATAATTGAGCGAGCTTGTGAACGATCCTAGCCGCACGTGTTCGGATAGACGCCAATACCTCGGACGGACGCAGACGAGAGGAGGGTTTACGATAGACGCGCGGCTAATGACTTAGACGCGAAGGCTGGCCAGCTAACGATGCACATGCAATCACGCGACCCGACCTACTCCCAACTGAGGCGAAGAGAAAGAAAAGACAAGTGGTCCTCTGTAGGCTCTTTTACGACCGACAAAGGGCGATCACAGCCAGTGCTATGGGTTATCAAGTTAGAGAAAGTCACCACGCAGAGGTGGTAGTTTGCAAATGACCATTGTCAAAAGGTTCGCAGTTGGGACGATCCTCGGAGTAACTGAACACTGCTGCGTTGTGGGGAGAAATTGGACTCCGCTTCCCACAGCCATTATGCCGGAGTTACTGGCGCGTTTTTGCGGGGATTACTGACGGGCCCACAACACTATTCGAAGGGCCTATTGTCGTAGATCAATTTCACGGTTTATTAGACATTGTGTGAGCAGTAAACGGTTCCACCAGACTAGAGATGCTCTGTTATTGTTCCGATCTACAAAGAGGGCTTATATTCGGAATGCGGTAGTCCTTGTGACAGCAGACTGATAACTATCGCATACAAATTACTCGATTCTATCATCCTCTAGATTGACTGGAGCCTATGAAAACCAGACTCGCTCGCGCTTATCCGTAATTATACGAATTTATTTATGCATCAACGCCAGTTGGTGGAGCACCGTCACATACATTAGAAAACCGCCGTTGTCCTACTCCTCGACATCAAATTTGCTTTGGTCTCGGAGAATACAAGTGACTTTTAGGACTGTAAGCTCGGGAAGTGTGAACTCGAGAAATATGTAAACACTTCTGATAATATTCGTTGATGTTAGGCTCAACCAGGCAGCTATCACATCTAGGAAGGCACTAGACCACCGTTTCGTCCTATTGGGACTCGCCAGTAACTCGCACCCACTGAATTCTGCCGGGTTCCAACCCATGAACTTACACTTGCAAGCTAGCGACTTATGCCACTGAACCATGTGTGACCACAGCGAATTGTCATGACTGACGTCTCCCTGCGATATAACACGGCTGGTCCTCCACTGTTATGCTATGAACGTGCAGGACAGAGCTACCCACTAGAATATTGCATGCGCGTAGTTCGGGTGGGGTGAGAGCTTATGGCAAACTGTCACCCACCTTCAATATATCCAGCGGTGTGAGACTAAGTTGCCCGCAGTCATCTCCACTGTTTGACTTCGCTTTTGACGGAATTATGCATATCACATTCACCGGAGGCGATTCGGTATGTGTAGAGTTGCTCCCAGTTGAACAGCTTCTTGGCTCAGTGTATGCCAACGATATTGCCTTCATATGTGACAGCAACGAACAAATTAACACTGGCCGTCAACCGTTTCGAAGAGCTTTTGCTAAACCTCACCACTCGTGGGGTAGGCGCGACCTCCATCTTTGTAGGGTAGATTCTGTAATGTCACCATGCCTTCAACTACTCAATTACTTTACTGCGGCTAGCTCCTGCAACAGAATGACCTGGCTTCATGAATGTCGCGAATTACAGCTGCCCAAGCGCGGCAGTCGGCGCCGCTCTTCACGCAAATACTGATCCAATGAGTTTTTCAGTGACGAGCCACATGCACAACCTGGAGTCCCAGAAAATCGACATCCGATTTCACTACAGCAAGCCACTTATTCAACTGTCCACCACGGCGACGACACCAATCCTGGCAAGGCGAGAGCGAAACCATGGCTCTAGTGAAGTCAGTGTCTGGTCTGCGGAGGACGTGACCAAACCACTGAAGTCTGCGGCGTTGGATGAACGCTGGGAGCTTCGGAAGGCCGTAACAGCGCTTACGAACTTCGTCATAGATGATATGCTCATACCACTGCGTTTTCAAGATAAAACACCAATGGTCGAAGAGTTCCAGCTTCCGGGTATCTTCGGATCGCAGCGGCCATGTTTCGCAACCGTAGAGTAAAATCGCACGAATGGTTAGTAAGAATACTCGGATTTTCGTTCTGACTAATTTCCGTCCTTCGCCACAATCTGTTTCTCATTCGTAATAAGGCTATTCTGGCGCTGTAAATACGATTCCGAATTTCAGATGTAGTCTGCCTATTGGGGAGAATAGTGGATCCTAGGTACTTGAACTCAGGAACAGACCCGATGAGTTGTCCATGTAAGGATAGCGACAGGGCGGACTAGGTGGCTGACGATGAGAAGTACCTCGTCTTCCTGATGTTAATTTCGAGGCCGATCATAGAGGCTGATTGGTCGACGCGGTTTGGTAGTGATTGTAGTGGTATAGGATCTTCGGCAAAGATAGCGATGCAGTCAGTAAATTCTAGGTCTGACAGCCAGAAGTCAGCTACTTTAACACGACAGCCCTCAAGGGCATGATGCGTAATCCAGTCGAATGCGAACTTGAATGGCACCGGAGAAAGTGGGCAACCCTGCCGGACTCTAGTGTTGATGTCGAATTCCTTTGTTTCTTTTCCATAGACCCGAATCCGGACCTTCGTGCAACGGTAGTATGTTCTCATCAAGTTCGTCCCTCATATACGTTTGTGAAAATGTTAGAAGAAAAGTTCATTTTGTTGCGTAGGCAGAATACTGGCACGTTGCCCAGGACTAGACCGGAGAACCATTAAGGTTCTCAACCAAAGCCTTTGGTTCAAAAATCTTACCCCAAGGCATCGGGTTTTGTCATTGGACTACAGAGCCCGTTTTATGCAGTAAGGAGCCACCCTCACTCCAACCCCCCAACATGGAAGACCAGGAGACTGAGTTTGTCTGGCCTCTAACCATTGACCAATCTGGTATGAGTGGCTCTGAAGGTGCAAAAGAACCACCCAGCATAGCTCAATGGATCACTGAGGCACACAAACCATCGCACCACGTTTGGGTCCAGTCTCTTTGCGAAGCTGGCGTCGGTTGGTGCATCCCGACTGCCAAGCTGGGGTCCTAAGGACGATGAACACGCTTGGTTGGACACACCTGCTTGTATGGCGAAGAACCGGTCCCAATGGCATTTGTGTTGTGAGTCTCTTTGTCCCTCCCCCTCCAATCCCGATCTCATACAAAACGCATAATATGATATTTAACATCATATTACTTGATTGAAATCTTTTTTGTAGTGTAATTTTTTTAGTCTCTCACATTAGCTGAGGTGTGTTTCTCACCCTCAAGTAACATGTATTGATGATGAGGATGATACGTTTGTGAAACTTGACCATAAGGCCGGCGGACTAGAAAAGTTGGTTGCTTTTGACCTCCGGTGCCTTTGTACTTTGGCTCACATCTGATGGAAGCGGCACGCGAGCAATGAACGTGTTCGGTACTTGAGGAAGCTTTGTGTCAAAAGCAAAACGTTACATTACAAATATATTAACCGGTTGTTCAACAAAGCCCTCTGAGGCGATGACTACCCGCAATATATTGAATGCTTGGCCTCTCGTTTACATTGAAGGAAGAGGAAGTGAGCCGCCTACCATCCTTAATTCACGCACCAGGCTCCGATGGTTTCGCGGTGCTACAAATGCCAACACGCCGACTCTAGCGACACTTTGTTTGCGTGACCGGAGTCTGGGTAGAAGAAGGAATGGGGATGACTTGATTTACTGGTAGCCCGGATTGGTGCTTCCTGGGTACAACTGTTCGCCGAGCTTCGCAATTGGTATGCAGACGTTTCATTAGCACACGAGATGACCTCCTTAGTGCGCTGCTGGGTCAAACGTAATCCGCTAACTTGGTCGTCGATTTTTGATTGATTAGCAAGTGACTTTTGAATTGACCTTGTCGATCTGTGGCCCGTGACAATTCGCCTACCCAACTTCTCTGGTAGATGCAGGCGATCAGTGGGATGGTTTTGTCCTGGCTGTTGCGGCTGTATTGTTAATGGCTCGTATAGCTGCTTGCGACGATTTTTAACTTGTTCTAATTCTCTCCGTCTTTGTGCTTCGTAAACCCGGTCAATCTCGACGTCGAAACGAGACTGGACCTTAACGTGGTGTGACGGTTTGCGTACCTCATTGACCCATTGAGCTATACTGGGTGATGCCTCCGAGCATCTTGAGAGCTACTCCTACCAGGTTGGTCAATGGTGAGAGGTCAAACAAACTCAGTCTCCTGGTCCTCCAGGTTGGGGGTTTGAAATGGGATGGCGTCCATTTCTGTAAAACTAAATCACTGCCACCCCGCTGCCTTGCGGACAGGCTTTTGAGCCAAAGGCTTTGGATGAGGACCCTAATCGTCCTCCTGTCCAGGTCTGGGCGCCCTGGCAGTATCCCAGCCCACATACAACCATGACATTTTCTTCAAACATAAACTTCACCCTACATCGACGTGCATGTTTATCGAGTGTTTTCCGTGTCTCTCCTTGTGCTATTTTATGTAAGGAACATCTCCGAGATGACGGCAAAATTATCCAAACAGCACAATCTTACAGTGGCTCACAAACCAACCGCCACATTGAAGAGAACCCTGTCGAAACCCAAAGCTAGACTGGAAGCAAACGAAAGACGAAATGTTGTTTGCAAGATACGGTGTCAAGATTGCGATAAGAACTATGTGGGTCAGACAGGAAGACAACTGTCTACAAGAATACAAGACATAAAAGAGCTTGTAAGAACCATTACGCTCTCTCACTGGTTTCAATACATACAGACGAAGGACATCACTTCGATTGGAACAACGCATAGGTCCTAGCACAAGGAGAGACACGAAAATGAAGAGTTCCTCGAGGCATGGTACTGGACGAAGCACTCGATAAACATGCACGTCGAGATTGACCCGGTTTACGAAACGATAAGACGGAGAGAATTAGAACAGGTTAAAAACCATCGCGAGCAGCTAAACGAGTCATTAACAATATAGCCGCAACAACCCGAACAAAACTATCCAACGGATCGCCCGTGTCTACCAGAGAAGTTGGGTAGGCGGATTGTCACAGGTCGAGCACTAAGGAAGTCACCTCGTGTGCTGATGAAACGTTTGCATACCAGTTGCGGAGCTCGGCGAACAGTTGAACCCAGGAAGGAATGAGGATCCTCACTATGAATTTTGCCTCAGTTGGAACCTCTAAACTCCTTGAATGGTTTCCGAAAGAGGATGAACACATCAGGTAGGATTCACTTGTTTACATGGCGGACGTCCGACTTCAATGGTGTTCGTGTCGTGAAATCTACTATCCTATTTTATTTCGCTTACCCTCCTCTTTCAACTACAATCCCATCATCGATGTATAATATAAAAATCATAACAACAGTTTTGTTTTAATGTAGTTGTATTTGGTTAGCATCTCCGCAACTTCAAAGTCGGAACCTACCATAAATCCGGAGAGCACCAATAACATCCGGTTCGCTCTTTGAGTACTTATCATTGATCCGCGTTTCCCGGCTCCTTCAGGAACCGAACTCACGACTACTAGAGGCTTCCGCCATTAGCCAGCAGCCTATGCTACGGAACCGGGGCATACCGCAACCATTTACAAGTTAACCGCAATATATCGCGACCCATCCTCCACTAAGATACAACTTACGAAGTTTGCAGAGAACGGGGTTGGCTTCACGGGGCCACGAATTCTGCTACCGGCAGCGGTGTGACGTTCCATTTAGAAGCTGCAACGGCAAAAGGTTAGACTGCCCACGAGTGGGAGATTTTGATGCTGTTGAGTATTATTGAGATACTATAAATGTTTTTCACCCATAGTCTATGTCACGTACGCGAATGACTTCGATCCGTTTATTTCAGCTGTGTGTGGATTGGTTTCCACTCAAACCAGCCAGCCAATCATCTGACACACGACCTAAGTCTCACAACACTAGTTTCCGTGAATCTTGCACCTTCCTGCTGTTCTGGCGTCTTCTGCTTGCTGGGATTACGTGTCTCAGAAGTGTGCGTTACATGCTTAATGGTACTACGTTTTACTCTAGGTGTGAAATGATGATAATGATGAGGCAAACAGCGCAGATGGTGGTTAAATTTGAAATTTGTCGAGCGCTTCATGGGGTTAACGATCTTGATCTGTCAATAACCGTGGTGAGGACGCAGTATGCCCTGCGTCCTATAAGCAAATAAATTGTTTATTCTCGACCGTGCGAAGCACGCCTATACAGGCATGGTCATATTCATACCAACATGAAAGATCAGTAGTCTACGCACTTCGTGCCATAATTCGATCACAATTTCTGCCACGAGTTTAGATTCGTATGTTACTTCCATCACTCGGGGATCACATCCTTTGTAGTTAAGTGATAACGGTAACCTTGATGTCGTATCGGCGATAACGTTTTCGATTGACACGTTTCGATTGGCACTTATGAAGTGCCATTCATCCCCGTCTCTAGGCTCGTCGTGGGCAGGGGCCAATCTTACGTCTTTTTATTTACGTAAGTCATTCGGATTTTGTTGGCGTTTTGGATGTTCGCTCTAAGAAACATCTGGAAAAATTCGAACAATGCACGGGGTGGTAAGGAGGCGGGTGGCTAACAAGAGAACTGCGAATGCATCGTTACCCTAGTAAGTGTTGTCTGGAGTGACCACGGTTCACCGTAGTGTACGGAGTTTGTGTGACACACGAGGCGCATCATACTGGCCGACTTAGCTTGAACCCTTATTAGTTGACACAGGGAGCCCTACTGTTTCCTGTCGTCTAGCTTGTGTTTTATGGATCTCGCGTCAGATACAAAAATAAACGGTATATTCCTCAGCGATGCGAGGCCCAGTCCAACTATGTGGTCCTATCAATGTGTACAGCAGGATCGCACAAATTAACCCATTGTTCACGCCTTATACAATGGATCCAAAACGGGTATTAAGCTGGCAGATTTAAGGCCCTAAAGAAATTAAAAAATCAGAAACAACAGCAAATGCAGATTTAAACAAATGCTCAGGTAATCATCATCATCATCATTATACATGTCAGCTAGAGATGGTAAAACACCTCCGCTAATGTACCGCAATACACAAAGGAAATACATACATACATACAATACATAAAGGAAAAATAAATACGACAGTTGAATGCCAGCTGAGCTACTAGCAACGGATACGCATCGTTCCGGTAAGCTACTAGCCGGCTACTAGGCAAAAACAAAAATTTAATTACGTTTTACCCTACGAAATAAGATCGTAGATGGAGGGGGAGGCTAAAGGGATGGGGAGGGACAAAGAAACTCACAGCAAGAACGCCACTGAGGTTGGCTCCTTTCCATATCAGCAAGTGTATCCAGCCAAACGTGTTCACCGTCTTTTGGACCCCAACCAGGGAGCCGTGAAGCTCCAACTGAGGCCAGCTCCGAAGTGAGGGCCTTCATTCCTCTGGACCAAGTCATCGCTTGGCCACCTCTCCTCTTCTTCCACCCACATCCCCGGTGAGCAAACAACGCACGTCGAGGGAGTCGGTGGGCTGGCATGCGCAACACGTGGCCCAGCCATCGGAGCCTGGTGAGTGAAATGACGGTGCTGAGCGGTTCATTCCCTTTTCCTAGGCCGTAAACAATACGTCGAACACGCTCGTTACTCACGCGGTGTTCCCACCAGATGTGAGACAAACTGCGAAGGCACCGATGGTCAAACGTAAGTAGCCTCTTCATGTCCGCCGATCTTAGGGGCCAGGTTTCGCAAACGTACAGTAAGGTCGAACGTACCGCTGCATTGTACACTCTACCCTTCAGGGCGAGAGTAATGTCGCGCCGTCGCCATAGGTGGCGAATGTTAGCAAAAGCACTTCGAGCTTTCGCTATGCGGTTCGTGATCTCGTCTTCGATCCCAAGGGCCCTGATACAACTTCCCAGGTAATTGAATTTCTGAACGACTTCTAGGTGATCCCCACCAAGGGTCAGCACAGGGGGCGAACCCTGCCAATCTTGGAGGAACGCTTTGCACTTCGGTGGTGCAAAGCAAAGCCCGAAGCGACTGACAGCCAGTGCTAATCTGTCCAGCGCGGCTTGACACGTCTGGGAGCTGTCACAGATGAGGGCAATGTCGTCTGCATACTCTAAGTCAAGAAGTCGTTCTCCTGGGAGTAGCTCCACACCTTCCAAGTCATGTCCTGTAAATGCAATCTCCATGACTTCGTCAATAGCGAAGTTGAAGAGGAAAGGTGACAGCGGGCATGCTTGTCTCACACCGCTGGAGATATTGAAGGGTGGCGACAGCCTGCTTTAAGCCCTTACTCTGCCCGTGCTACGCGCATATAATGCTTGGATAATATTTACATATTTCTCGGGCACACCTTTCCTGAGTAGACAATTCTAAAGGGCACATCGATCAACCGAATCGAAGGCACCTTTGATGTCGAGGAACACGACTACGGTGGGTCGCCAAAATGTGTGACGGTGCTCCAACAAGTGACGCAAGGTGAAGATGTGGTCGATGCAGCCACGACCCCGACGAAACCCGGCTTGCTCCTCACGAATCTGGCTTTCACGAGCGCCAGTCAGTCTGTGGAGAATTATGGACGCGAGTAATTTGGAGGCGATGGAGATCAGACTGATTCCTCTATGATTGCCGCATTCCGAGCGCGAGCCGCCTTTGAAGATGGGAACAATAACGGAGCGGCTCCAGTCGGTTGGGACAGTTTCCTGCTCCCACAGTTTCACTAGTAATTCATGCAAAGCATCAACAAGAGCAGAGCCTCCAAATTTGAAGAGGGCTGGAGGAAGATCATCTGGTCCCGCGGCTTTGTTCAACTTCAACAGTCCGATCTCACGTTCGACTTCTGAGCGAGAGGGTGGATCCAAAGGGACAGCCCACGGAGCGGGGCGATCAGTGACCGGCGAATCGAACAATTCTTGCCGATTAAATTGCTTTTCAAAATGCTCAGCCCAACGCTCCAGACGTTTTGACAAATCGTGGATAGGCTGTCCACTCTCGTCGCGTATAGTTTCACTAACACCAGGTCTCCTGTTGCCCGTTTCCCGTATCAGACGGAATAACTTAAGATGGTTGCCAAGGGCAGCGGCCACTTCCATCTCCGACGCACGATGAGACCACCAAGATTCGCGGTCTCTCTTCAGGCTAGCACGGAGTTTCGCCCGGAGCTCTTTGCGAGTTTCATTTTGCTCGCTTCCAGCCGGGATTTGCCGGCGAGCATCTATAAGTTCCAGAGACTGCGAAGAGACCCAATGTCCATGTTGTCTATTAGACATACCACATGAGGATTTGCCTGCTGCTAGTAAGGTCAGGCGAACATGTGACCAGTGACCATCAATTGTCTCCTGTGAGCGCTTGCTCAACTCGCATGTTAGCGTACTTCGATACGCATTCAGAACAGCTGGTTTTGTCAGTTGGCTGGTGTCAGTGCGCTCACGGCGTCGTCGTGGGCGTCCGCCAAAACGCATCCGCATGTCAGCACATACAAGTGCATGATCGGTGTCCACACATGTGTTCCAAATCGAGCGACAATTCTGGATGCAGCCTCTCCAGCGGTAACTTATCGCAATGTGATCGATCTGCGTGCAAGGCTGGTGGGCGCCAAGTCACCCTTCGGCGGGTGCTGTGTCGGAAATTAGTGCTCGCAAGAAATAAGCGAGCATCTTCACACAAATGAAGTAACCGCTCACCGTTATCATTACGGGAGCCTACGCCGTGTAGACCGCCCAGATGCAGTTCATCAGTGGACAACTTTCCAACTTGTGCGTTCATACCTCCCGCCAGCACAACAGTGTCCGTGCTTCTTCTGTGGCGAAGGAGATGGGTCAGTTGGCGGTAGAAGTCGTTCTTTCCCGAATCATCGCTACAGTTTGTGGGCGCATAGGCAGCGATGATGAATAGACATCTATTAGTCCCGCGCGACTTCGAAGCTTTAAACGAGCCAGCCAATCGGACAGCACACATCCGGCTACTGATCGGAATCCAATCAACCAGAGCAGCTTCAGCCCGGGGACTCAGGGCAATACCAACACCGGCTTGGCCGGTGCTCGAAGCTGCATCGTCACCGGATAGGCGCAATGAGAAAATACTGCTTGCGTCCCCTGAAGGGGATCGCAGAGTGAGCACAGTGCTCGAGTCTTGCAGGCGAGTCTCTGATAAGCAGCAGATATCGATCGAGAGGGTCTCCAATGTTCGGGCAAGTGCTGCCTGTTGACCGATTTGTAGCAGTGTGCGTACATTGAGGCATGCCAATCTGAAGGAGGATCGAGGGCTCCAAATGGAAGCCGATGAACTGGATTGGACCGCTTGGTTGGACATGGGCTTGTCGACAGGAGAGGAGTGACGCTCCGCGTTCACGTGTGAGTTGAAATTAGAAGGTAAATGCCTAGCAAAGCATGTTGGGGTAGGGCCAAGAATCGGGGGGTTGAAAACTGGGGGATATAAGTGAAGTTGGAATGGGACGGTAAGAGTGAAAAAGCGTAAGAGGGGGAATAAGAAGACGGGAAGGCTTGAGCAGTAGCATCCAAACCCCTATCCACCCTGCTCGATGCAGCAGATAGGGCACCGTTGATTATCCTCTGCGGTGGCCAGAGCATCAAGAAATTGTTTGAAGGAAAATTCATAGTATTGCGTGGGCAGGATACTGTCAGGTTGCCCAGGCCTACACAGGAGAACGATTAGGGTTCTCAACCAAAGCCTTTGGTTCAAAAACCTGACCGCAAGGCAGCGGGTTTGGCGTTGGGCTACAAGGAGTCCGTTTTAAGGAATAAGGTGCCACCGTCATTCCAACCCCCAACCTGGAGGACCAGGAGGCTGAGTTTGTCTGGCCTCTAACCATTGACCAGTCTGGTATGAGTGACTCTGAAGGTGCAAAAGCACCAGCCAGCATAGCTCAATGGATCGCTGAGGCACATAAACCATCGCACCACGGTAAGGTACAGCCTCATTGCGATGATCAGGTAAAGTAATACGGCCATTCGTGGAACCGTCCCCAGTCACATTGGAGCACATAATAGTCAGAAGATTATGATATTGCCTCATGTCCTTCTTTTTGGATGAACGTGTGGCTAATTTCTTTGGTTGGACAACTGATGGGGTCTTGGGACAGGTGCACGCAATGGCAGTACTAACTGGATCTGGTTTGGCAGCGGACGGGGCTACGACGGAAGGTGCTCTTGGTAAATGAGTGATAAGAACGGACGTGTATAGTGCCGATCATTTAACATTATTCAATGTGGTGCGCGGCCCTGATGAAGCATGTACTGCGAACGCATCTTCATGTGCGGTCCCTAGTATCGGGATGGCTAAATAGATCATTGCTTTTGTGCGAACATAAGAGCCTGGCCACAGTGTTCTGTTTTGGAGCTTAATGTTGAGTTCGAGGCACTGATTCGTTTGGTTCCGGTGGGACAGCTCTCACTATGGCTACTTGATCTACAATCCATGTCAAACTGTCGCAATACTGCGCCAACACAGCTATACGTACGACGAGTGGAACTGTAGTGCGCGAAAGATAATTACTATCTTTTAGGTACAATTTCATCGTTGACCAATTGTACAATATTCTTTCTTGTTTTAATATTTCTTACATCCGACTTGACACTTGCTTACCATGTAAGTTGTCGTGCTAACCTTTGCTCCTGTCTCGCTTCATCCGTTCACGTGATTTGTAGCCCATCGAATATAGTCGGATGTGTCCGACGTCACTTGACTTCTGATACCCGTGCTCGATTACGCGCACCATCTCGGACTAGTATGTACTAGTTCTACAAATTGGCGACCCAGATTCGCACGTGCGAACTCAAGTTTTTCTCGTCGGTTATACTTTTTGCAGAGTTAGTTCCTTTTTCTCGATTGTATACGTGCTTTTATCTATTTCTTGTCTAATTTTAGTAGTTCGATAGTGTTTCTGCTCACCATTGATCTCGTTTCACAACTCGAAAGTGTCATCTGAGTCGTTGCACAGCGTAGCCATGCTTACTTTGGCTGTTTCAAGTTTCAGGGAACACAGTCCATAGGTTTGGTTTGCGATATTCGAGATCGAACTCGAAAATAAGGGCATTCAGACGGACCGTTCGAAGTAAAATCAGCTATTCCCACGCCTTCCTTCGTCGGCTGTGACGCTTGTTCAGGACATTCTACTCTGCCCATCTAATGAGGCAAAGTATGAAACAATGAAGCAAGCGATTTTAAAGTAGTTACAGCGTAGCGCACGCGTTCTATTTGAATAGCCCATTGGTCTCAAGCTGGGAGATCGCAAGCCATGCTGCTGCGCGAAATTCAGCGCATCGTTGGTCTCTTATTCTTGAGCGAAGTACGAGTAACAGAGCTGTGGTTTGCACCTCTTTCAGAGCTATTGCCGGTAATGCTGTCCATGTTTCTAGACACGCCCCTAAAAGAACTAGCTACAAAAGCAAACGTCACGTTCGGGTGTTTACTGCAGCAGATGACCGATATCTTCGGTGGCGTATTCTCACCGATGAAAATCGAATCTCACATTTGCTCCAAATCGTCAGGCCGACCTGACCCTAAAGACGAGGAAATTGTGCTACTTCGCAGCAGGCTAGCAGCAATGAAGCAAGAAGACAACTTCACTGTCTCTAGCCTAGCCGGAAGGCATTTAAACAAGTCGCGCTTGAATAAGTTTCGACAATCATTCGCCACAACATATGCCTGTAAGGTCCGCTGCTCCCCATGACAATTAACATGAACGGTGTATTTTTCCCAGGACTAGTATCGGCTGCCCGGTGTACGTCCACAAAGTTGCTTCGCAGGGGAATAATTTGGGTAATCTTTTAACTGAAGCAGCACTACTTATTGTAACTGAGGCACCGGTATCAACTCCCATTTCAACCGACTGGCCTTTTATTTCCAGTTGCACAGTGTAAGGTGGGTGAATGCTGCAGATGCTGGACGTGGTGTTCCAAATCGTGTTTAGCTAGTCATTTTCGTCTGAAGACTGGGAAAACGTAATGTCGCAGCTGTGCCAAATTTAGATCGGCAAATTCGGGCCTAGTACCCTAATTTTCCACATTGGCGGCAGATACCCTGTTTACGACGACATTCCTCGGCTGATACATGCTGACTTCCACATCGGTAACAGGTAAAAGGCAATTCGGACTGCCTCAGGGTAATGTCTTTTCGGTTGATTGATTGAATTTTGTCTGTATGAGATTGTACGAAAAAGCTGCAAAATTTTTATGGACATTCTCCAGCTACCGAACTATACTGTAGACCTTCTCCCAGCTCATCGTCATCTCATCTTCCGACAACAGCCTTTCACGAGCATGTTCTTTATGGATACCGGATATCAAACACCGTAAAGCCATCGCCCTTTTGAACATCGTGGCTAGGATTTTACTATACTGACACTCTGCTAGGGCTTGCTGAATCCGCGTAATGTAATCAATGACACTTTCTTCAGGGTTTTGACGCAAGGTCGAGGAAGAACACCACGCAGTGTGTGTTCAGTCGTGAACCCCATAACCTGTTGAGGACTTCTAGCGCGCTTTTGACTCTCTTTCTCACCGACATGGAGAGCATCAAAATACCTGGCCTTCATCCCCCAGAAATTGTCATAATAATTTAATTTTGTGGCTGTCTGAGAGTACCTTGTTTGGTTGCAAGACGGGTAGTAGCTCCAAATAATCCAAAAAGTGCGCTTCCAGCGGTTCCAGGTAGACGGTGTTGGTTTCTCAGAAAGAACCTTCCAATGTACTGTTGAAAGGTGCAACATGGCAGTAGTTTAACTTCGTCGCCAGAATGTTAAGCATGACCCTTGGCTGATAAACGGACAGAACAGGAATTGATTTTCTAATAGCATGCTGGGTTACAGCGGCCAGAAAATCCGGAAAGGAAAACCAATGAAATAAGGAAAGTAAGGCAAGGTCATTGTCAACCAATCATGTGAGCGTTGCAGTGCACGAATCAATACTCAACTGCATACGTGACACAGCCCTTCACGGACCTCTGAGAAAAACTTAAGGAATTAGATTATCCTGCTGCATCATGCGCGCTCAAAGCTTTGGCAGAAGCTATCGACAACATAACTTCTATTGTGCATCCCTAGCCGGCAGACCCACTGTCGCTCACTACCGACACTTCTGATGTGGCAGTTTCGGCGGTCTTACATCAAAAGGTAGGTGACGCTTTGCAGCTTCTGTCGTTTTTCTTCAAACGCTTGCAATCTGTCAAGTCTTCGTTACAGTATTTCGGCAGAGAACTATTAGCCATCTATGTACTCATACGTCATCCGTCGCAACGAGACTGGACGTTAACGTGGTGCGACGGTTTGCGTACCTCATTGACCCATTGAGCTATACTGAGTGATGCCTCCGGGCATCTTGAGAGCTACTCCTACCAGGTTGGTCAATGGTGAGAGGTCAGACAAACTCATTCGCCTGGTACTCCAGGTGGGGGGTTGAAATGGGATGGCGTCCATTTCTGTAAAACCAAATCACTGCCACCTCTCCGCTGCCTTGCAGACTGGCTTTTGAACCAAAGCCTTTGGATGAGGACCCTAATCGTCCTCCTGTCTAGGTCTGGGCGCCCTGGCAGTAATCTCAGCCCACATACAACCATGACATTTTCTTCAATCATAAACTGCATCCTGCATCGGCCGCCGCGCAGATTATCAAGGGTCGCCTTATCTGCAACACACAGCAAAACGAATAAGCGAAAATATGTTACTGCTGGCGCCTCCCTTCTTTCTTTTCCACCTGTTTCTCTTATTCCCATCCCGAGCCCCATTACTAATCTTCCTTCTATAATTCCCAGCAACCAAAGTGCCACCGGAGTAGAAAAATCTGCAGTCACCATCCCACAGCATCTATTGGATGCCTATCGGCAAAAGTCCCTTATAAGGACACGCTATCCCGTTTCCATGGCGAAATTCAACGTTCGTACTCTAAGACAAACAGGCCAACAGGCTGCACTCGCACGCACCTTGGACACACTGGGTATTGATGTGTGTTGTGTGTCCGAAACTAGAATCAATGACCCTAACGGGGTTAATGAATTAACTGCACTCGGCTTATCCTCTCGTTATTGGTTGCACGCATCCGGATACGCCGATGCAGCACTCATGGGTCAAGCTGGTGTAGGTATCATTCTAAGCTCCAAGGCTGAGTCATCGTTGGTTGATTTGATCCCGGTGAACAGCCGTTTATATGCAGCCCGTTTGATGACATCAGCTAAGGTGGATTCACGAAGTAGTACAAAACGCTGTTTGTTCGTGCTTTCTGCTTATGCTCCCACCGACTGCAGTTCAAATGCTGTCAAGGACACATTCTATCACGAACTGAACGCCCTACTACGCAATACTACTAGTTCAGATATTATAGTACTTGCAGGGGATATGAACGCACAAGTAGGGCGTCTGAGCTCTTCAGAAGCTCAGCTGGGTGGTAATTATGGACTGAACTCCGAACGGACTGACTACGGTGAGCGTCTGCTGCAACTGTTTGCGGAGCACCAGTTATTTCTTAGTAGCACTGTTTTTAAACACAGTGGGCGCCAAAGTGCCACTTGGCGTCATCCTGTAGCTTGCCAGCGATGGACCGAAATTGACCACATTGCCATAAGTTACAGATGACGTGGTTCCACTCTGGTTTGCCGCTCGTACTGGAATACCTGCGTCGACTCATGTCATGTCCTGGTACGCTGTCCTTTCTCCGTAAACTTTACCGGGAGGCGCACCAACCGTCTCCTCCGACTGGCAACTGAGAAATTGTCTCAGCCCTCGGTCAGGCAAGCCTATCAAGACGCACTGCATACCGAACTTTTGCTATCTTGTCCTGATGACACTGAGCTTCAGTGGAATAGGATCTCGGCTGCCATGTACGATGCGGTAGCATCTGCTTGTGGCACAATCCATCGTCACCGCACCAGTCACTGGATAACCGAGAGGCCGGTGAGCATGTTGGAATCTAGAAGACACCTCCCGGCTGGCTCTGAACACAATGTGACCAGACGGGCTATTAGGCGTGAACTAAAGCAGAGCCTAAGTGCTGACAAGGAAGCCAGATGGGCCAGTAAGGCTCAAGAAATGAAAAAAGGCAGGAGCAATAGGCAATTACCGCAATCTCTTCCAGCTGATCCGCGCCACAGGTCCTAAGATACCAGGCGTCAGTGAGACAATCAGAGACAGCGTGGGTTCACTAATACACAATAAGGAGCGCCGTATGGCTAGTTAAGCGGAACACTTTAAGATCAGTTCAGGTGAGCCCCCGGCTCCCGGACGTCTTCCTACTCAGGTGATGCAGGACGAGCCATGACGGTTAGTTTAGAGCCTCCGTCGGAGGCCGAGGTCCGAAACGCGATCACAGCCCTCAATCGTTTTCGTGCCGCTGGCCCGGATTCCCTCCCACCTGCACTATTTAAGGATGGAGGTGAGGTCCTCTGCAAAGCACTGACCTAACTATTCGAATGTATCTGAAAGGAAGTGTCCCGGCTAATTGGAGCGAATCGATTATACTGGCAATATACAAGAAGGGCAGTCGCACAGACTGTTGTAACCACAGGGGTATTAGCCTAACGCCAGTTGTGACAAAATTACTGGCCTCGATTATCGTTTGTCGCCTCACTGCAGAACGGGAAGCTCGGATTAGAGAAGAGCAGGCCGGTTTTCGCCCATGGCGTGGCTGTAAAGACCATATATTCACTTTGCGGCAGTTTGTAGAGCAGCGCCACGCATACCGCAGACTGACAATAGCTGTGTTCCTCGATTTCAAGAGTGCGTTCGATCCAGTCGATCGATCGCTTATGCTCAAAATACTTGCGCGAAAAGGTGTTCCCACGAAATATGTGAACATCCTTCGTGCTCTATACTCGAACACTACAGGCCGCGTCACGGTCTACGGTGGCCTATCGGATAGCTTTCCGACCACAAGTGGCGTTCGTCAGGGTTGTCCGATTTCCCCATTTCTGTTCAATTTCGTCGTGAATTCTATCATGGAGTGTTCCCTTGCGAAATCTCATGATGTAGGCGTTAAAGTGCTGCCTGGTGAGAGGTTAGTTTATCTAAATTATGCGGACGATATCGTCTTGCTTTTCGACGACCAGAGTGGTCTCATTATTTGGTATGCACTTCGCACCTTCAAAGTGCAAAGTGTTGCTGCAGGACCACCAGCCACTTGATGACCCCTTGACGCTTGCTAACGAGGAACTCGAGGTAGTTAATTATTTCACTTATCTTGGCAGCTGCATCAGCAATGATGGGCGCATAGAAACTGGCGTCAGCTCACGCATTGCAAAATCCAGAGCTACCTTCATGAACCTGCGATACCTTTGGCGACAGAAGGGAGTTTCCCTCCGTCTGAAAGGCCGTGTATACAAGGCCACAGTGAGGGCCGTTCTGCTCTATGGTACTGATACTTGGTCCCTTCGATCTGAAGATCTGGGGCGCCTTGGTCTTTGATCATAGTTGTCTGCGAAGCACTGCTGAAGTCGGATGGCCCCAGGGTGTCCGCAACGATGATGTGCGTAGGCGAGTACTAGGTAGCTCTCTAGAACAACAGATAGCACTGAATAAGTTGCGTTGGCTCGGACACGTGCTACGTGGTGAAAACCATACCAATTAATGTAGAATGTGCCATCACAGCTCGATATTTTCAGGCTTTACATGAACTAGGAGCTAAGGACGTGGTCGTAATCAAACTAGATAAAGGTTCAGAAGTGGTGGTCATGAACAAAACTGAATACAATGAGAAGATGTGCGCCATACTCAACGATGCGAGTAAATTCGAACGGCTCACCAAAGTGGGGGACATAACCAATGTCGAAATGCGCATAGTTCGTCACCTGAAATTGCTTCTCCTCCACCGCGTGATAGACGTTGATACAATTAATAGTCTGAAACTGAGTGGTAGCACTATTCCACAGTTGTATGGGTCCCTAAAGACACATAAGAGTGAAGTGCCACTCAGGCTAATCCTTTCAATGAACGCGCCCCAACTCAAACTCGCTCGTTGGTTAGTGAAGTTGCTAGCTCCACTGAAACAACAGTTGAATCCGTACAGTCTTAAAGACTTGTTTCAACTCACTGATGACCTGGATGAACTCAACCTGTCAGACAAAGTTATATGTTCCTTGGATGTAGAATCCTTATTTACCAACGTGCCGCTACATCAGACGGTTGATTACGTGTGCGAATTAGCTGAAAACGGTGGCTGTTCGCTACTAATTCCGACTGAATTGCTAAGAGAATCTCTACTATTGTGCACGGAGAATGTGGATTTTCACTTCCGGAATACACCATACCGTCAGATTGACGGCGTAGCAATGGGTAGCCCATTAGGTCCTGTGCTCGCTGATTTCTTCATGTTGATGGTAGAAAGAAGCATTTCTACAGAAATAGCCCAGGTGCCATACTACAAAAGATATGTCGATGATATCTTGGCTTTCTGTTCATCGGAGCAGCAGCTCACACATTTGGTAGAACGGCTCAATGGTGCTCATGCTAACTTACGGGTTACATGCGAAATAGAACAAAACAATTGTCTACCATACCTGGACATACTCATAACTCGCAGGGAGGATGGATTGATTAAGAGGTCCATTTACCGAAAATCAACTTGGTCCGGTCAGTACCTGCACTTCACCAGCTTCACACCAGTGCGGTACAAACGGACACTTGTGAAGACTCTAGTTAGTCGTGCCAGACGAATTTGTTCGGCCGACTGTCTGGACGATGAGCTAGTGTTAATTACAGCAACACTAATGGCGAACGGCTACCCTCGAAGATTTATCGAGAAACACAGTCAACCGCGAGGACCAAAGGACTTGGTGCACACGGCAGCCAAGAAGAAAGTGTATATCGAGTTACCTTTCAAAGGTGACTTAGCCACGCTGAAGACAACTAAGCGTATAATTTCGGCTACACAAGGAAGTTACTATGCTGCACAAGTTGTCGTCATCAACCGAACCCGAAATTTGCCCATACCTCCAACGAAGGAAGCTCAGCCTATTGGGGCCAACTCACACTGTGTATACCAATTTGTATGTGACTGCGGAAAAAGTTACATAGGCAGAACCAATAGAACGCTGACTTCCCGAATAAAGGAACATGTATCAAGATGGGTTCAACGTGAAGTTGCTCAGATTGCCTACCCTCGTCAGATTCCATGTTCGCGCAGACCGCCGGCTTCCTCGATAGGCAAACACCTATTAGACTCGGGTCACCAATTAGAGCTGGGCTCAGCGTTTAAAGTTGTGTTACGTCACACTAATCCCCGCTTCCTTCGGTTTGCTGAGGCTGTCGCTATAAGCCGGATTAAGCCAGCCTTGTGTGCTCAGAAACAATTATTTGTCAGCCTAAAGCTGCCTTGGACGTAGGTGTGAACTTCCGTCATTCGTTTTGCACCTTAAGCTTGTCTGGTTGCACCCACTGTTAGCTATATCTATGCATATCGGTTATTGTTAATGGTACTGAGGAGACAATACGAAATGCATGCATCTACCAGCCTTCGTCTTCTTTCCGTGTTTCTCAAATTATTGAAGGGAAGTAACTGCTTTATATATATATATATATATATATATATATATATATATATATATATATATATATATATATATATATATATATATATATATATATATATATATATATATATATATATATATATATATATATGCGTTAGCTGAGGGTGAGAAACACACCTCAGCTAATGTGCCGCGATACAAAAAGAAGACAGTACAAAAATTCTAATAGTGAGAATAATGTTAAAAAAATATATAACATCAGATAGGAGGTGATTGGAAGAGAATCTAAAGAAGAGGGGATGGACAAAGAAACGCAAAACAAACGCCAGTGAGGACGGCTCTTCGCCACACCAACAAGTGTGTCCAACTAAACGTGTTCATCGTCCTTCGGTCCCTAGCCAGGCGGCCGGGATGCATCAACCGACGGTAACTTCGAAGGGAGGGCCATCATTCTTCTTGACCAAGTCACTGCTTAGCCTCCTATCATTTTGTTACACTCACACCACCGGCGCACAAACAACACACGACGTGGGAGTTCATCTGCTAACATGCACAACCCGTGCCCAAGCAATCGGAGCCTGGTGCGTGATATAATGGTGCTGAGCGATTCACTCGCTCTTCCTGCACCAAATACACGACGTCGAACACATTAATTCGCAAACCTACCTCGCGCTTTTGCTATACGGTTCGTAACATCCTCTTCGATCCCACGGGCGCTAATATAGCTGCCCAAGTACTTGAATTCCTGAACGACTTATAGCTGCTCACCACCGAGTTTCAGCGCAGGGGTGGATCCCGGCCAATCTTGGAGAAGGACTATGCACTTTGATGGAGCAAACCATAGCCCAAAACGATAGACAACCAGTGCTAATCGGTCCAGTGGTACTTGGCATGTTCGGGATCTGTCACAGATTAGGGCAGTATCGTCCGCATACTCCAAGTCAAGAAGTCGCTCACCAGGAAGTAGTCCCACACCTTTTAGGTCGTGTTCAGCGAACGCTGTCACCTGCGAAGTTAAATAGGAAACGTGACAGCAGGCAACCTTGTCTCACACCGCTGGTAATACTGAAGGTTGGCGACAGTTTGCCACAAACCCTCACTCTTCCCGAAGTATGCGCGTACAGCGCTTTGATAGTGTTTACGTATTTATCTGGCACAACTTTCCTCAGCAGGCAGTCCCAAGGGCCACATCGATTCAACGAATCGAAGGCACGTTTTATGTCGAGAAGCACGACAACGGTGGGTCGCCAATAAGCAAGGCGGTTCTCCAACAATTGTTGTAAAGATGTGGTCGATGCATCCTCGATTTAGACGAAATCAGGCTTGTTCATCAAGGATCTGACTTTCACGGGTGTCAGTCTGGAGAACAAAAGGAGCAAGCGATTTAGAGGCAGTTGTGCCCAGTTTGATCTCTCTATGCCGCATTCCGAACTGGAGCGTCGCTTAAAAAGTGGGACGACGACGGAGCGGCTCCAATCTGTTGGGAGAGTCTCCTGCTCCCAGAGTTTCACTAGTAACTCGTGTAAACCAGGTCCTTCAAGGTTAAAGTGGGCTGGAAGGATTCTGTCTGACCATGCAGCCTTAAAAAATTTCAACGGTCTGGTCTCACGTTCGACTTCTGTGCGTGAGAGCAGGTCCAAAGACACGGATCAGAGAGAAGGGCAACAAATGCCCGAAAAAGGTGATATATCAGATTGGTCAAATTGCTTTGCAAAGTGTTGGGCTTAACGGTCCCAGCGTTTTGACAAGCTGTAGATCGGCTGTCCACCCTGCTTGCGTATAGTCCCGCTAGCACCAGGTCTCCCGCTGCTTGTTTCCCGCATCAGACGGAATAAGTTCCGATGGTTACGAACAGCAGCGGCTATTTCCATTTCCGAAGCACCAGGCTTCGCGGTCTCTTTTCAGGCTAGCACGCAGTTTTGCCCTGAGATTTTGACGAGTCGCACTGTAATCGCTTCCAGCCGGAATACGTCGGCGAGCATTTAAAAGTTCCATAGACTGCATGGAGGCCCAATGTCCAGTTTGGCAATTTGAGTTGCCATATGAAAACATGCTCACTGATAGTAAAAGTTCTGGCGAATATGCGATCAGTGACCATCAACGCTGTTCAGTGCGCGCTTACTCAGCCCGGATGCTAGCGTATTTTGATACGCATTCAGAACATCCGGCTTCGCCAGCTGGCTGGTTCTATGCGTTCACAGTTTCGGCACATGTTTGCGCCGAAGCCAACTGAGATCCGCACAAACGAGTGCGTGACAGGAGTCTACGCTCGTGCTCCAAATCAAGCGACAGTTTGGTACACAGCCCCTCCAGCGATAACTGATGACGGTATGATCGATTTGCGTCCGTGGCTGGTGCGAAGCTGGTGGGCGCCAAGTCACTCTTCTATGGGCGCTGTGTCGAAAGTTTGTGCTCGCGAGAAAGAGACGATCGTCCTCACACAGGTGTAACAACTGATCATCGTTATCATTACGGGAGCCTACACCATGGTGACCGCCCAGTTTTCCGACTTTGGCGTTCTGATCACCAGCGAGCACCACAGTATCCATACTCTTCCTGAGACAAAGATCGTTAGGTTGATGGAAATCATTTCACCGGATCCGTGTTAAAGCTTGTGGGGGCGTAGGCTGCAATGACAAACAGGCACCGTTTGTCTCCGCGCGACCGAAGTTCTGAACAAGCCCGCCAATCTAACAGCGCACATCCGGCTGTTGACTGGGATCCAATTGATCAGGGCAGCCAGCTTGACCGGCATTCGAAGCGCCGCAAGCGTCGTATGTGGTGGACCACGGTAAGCACGGAGCTCGAATCTTGCAGGCGGCATTCCGCTAAACAGCAAATATCGATCGATAGGGTCTCTAGTGTACGCGCAAGTGCTGTACGTTGAAGCATGCCAGTATTAGCGAGTGTCCAGGGTTCCAAAGAGAAACGGATGAACAGACGCTGTGCGCTAGGATGAAGATGGACTTGTTGACTGAACTGGAGCGACGCCCTGTGATTGTGGGTGAGTTGAAACTAGAAGACGAGCGACTATTAAAGAAAAACGGGAGAGGGCCGAGAATTGGGGGACTGAAAACATGGGAGATGAAAGTGAAGTTGGAGGGGAACGATACGGATATATATATATATATATATTCACAAGTCTATATACAGACAATGTGCCATCAGAACCACGGCAAAATGGAAGACAATATGCGTACGAAATAAAACGAGAAAAAACAGTTCTTTTTTTGTTTCACACACGCCGTTTTGAGATTTTGTAGGTTTAAATATATACTTGAGATTAAGTAAATAATACGGCACAACAACACTGGCGTCACTGATGTCTGTTTCTTGCCATCACATCCAGTGTTTGCGACCACAAGAATTCTGAGTCACGTGCACCGCAACCTGGGAAGCGCAGTGATCCGACTGAAGCTAAGCTTGAGACAGCTTTCTTCACGCTGCTTCTCCACGTCATTGTTTGCCCATCGCGGCATTTTTTAAACTCGTTTCCGGGAAGCGCAAATAACGTTTACCGAGGAAGGCGATAGGATGGCATCCGTAGTACGTGACCGAGCCAAAGCACGCGGTGTTGGAGAACAAGGTTTTGAAGGCTGAAGCTGTTCGCTCCAAGCACTCGTTCCCGAATCTCCGTATTACGTATGTGATGTTGCCAACACACACGAGCGATTCTTCGAAGACAACGGTTGTCAAAAACTGACAGTCGTCTCATGTGTTCGGAGCGAACAGGCCAGGTCTCACAGACGTACAGCAGGACCGTACGGACGGAAGCACTGTACACCATGCCCTTGTGCTTGAGACTGACGTCACGACGACGCCATAGGTGTTCGTCTGATAAAAGCAAAGTGGGTTTTGTAATGCACTGTGGAACCTCGTCTCTAACACCGCCACCAGTCGTGACGCGACTCCCTAGATAAGTGTAGTAATCCACTTGTTACAGAATGTCACCAGTAATTGTGAGCACGGACGCAGGCCCTTGCCAATGCTGAAATAGCACTTTACATTTAGCTGGGTGAAATACAAGCCATAATTGGATGCCTCAATCGCTAAGCGATTCAAGATGTTTTGGACGGCTTGCAGATCGTCACCCAGCAAAGCGATGTCATCGGCGTAGTCCAAGTCTGCGATTCTGACGCCAGGGAGAAGCCCAACATTGCAATTAGGGACACCCCCTAACGCTCGTTGCACGTCTTCGAGGGAAATTTTGAAGAGGAAAGGTGATATAGAACAATCTTGGCGAACGCCGCTAGTGACAGCAAACGGGGAGGAAAGTCTGCCGTAAGCCCCAACTTTGCCCGACGTGTGAGTGTACAGTTCTTTCAGAATGGCGACAAACTTGTCGGACACACCCTACCTTAGTAGACAATTCCACAAAGCAGCTCTGTCTACTTAATCGAATGCCGCGCGGATGTGCAAGAACACTACGACTGTTGGTCGACGGTGAACGTGGCGCTCGAGAATTTGTCGGTGTGAAGATTTGATCAGTACAACTTCGGTCTGAGCGAAAATCGGCTTGTTCTTCTAGGGAATAACTTTAGTGGAAGAAATCCTGCGAAGTAAGATGGACACAAAAATCGTAGAAGCAACTGACATCAGTGAGATTCCGAGGTAATTAGCGCAATCTTCTCGGGGGCCTTCCTTGTGAAGCGGGACAATGATTGAGCCTTCCCATGAGTTGGGGACTTTCTCAGCAGTTCAAAACCTTTGTGAAAGGCGAGCGAAATTCGTTGACAAGTACGCCCCCGCCATCTTTGAAATGAGATGGAGGAAGGCTGTCAGGATCGGGAGCTTTATGCCGTTTCAAAGATCGGATTGCACTTTCGATCCCTACTTCGGTGGGACGGTCACTGGGGACAGGCCAAGCAGCATCCGGTGGAAATGGAGGTGCCACAGAGGGATGTGCTGGGTAGTTAAATTGAAGAGCAAAGTGCGCTGTCCAGCGCTCCAATCGTTTCTGCAGGTTGGTGACATTTGTGCCGTCTAATTCACAGATTGTCTGACTGATGGGGTGCGAATTGCAACCGGTGGCCTTGAAGAGGCGAAACAAACTGCGGCAGTTTCCAACCCATGCGGCGGTCTCCATCTCAGTAACACGCACAGAGCACCAGGATTCACGATCAGAGCGAAGGCTAGCTTTCAGTTGTAGAGAAATAGACCGACGTATTTTGCGTTCCGTGTCACCGGGCATGGCGCGTCGACGATCTAGAAGTTCCGAGGAAGTTGACGAGATCCAGCTTTTAACTGCGTAGCGGACGAGGACGCAGCTGGACAGATCTGCGGACAGCATGGCGTTTTGCAAGCCTAACTAGTGCTGGTCAACATAAAGAGAAGAGGAGGCAAGATTCTCACGAGGTATCTGTTGGTACTCTGTTTGTATTGCGGGATCTTCTAATTTGCAAACGTGCAGTCGGGCTTGTTTGGCCCTAGGGGAACCATGGAATCACACGCAAGCTGGCCCGCATACGAATGCATGATCGGTTTTCACACAAGTAGACCAGCATGGTCGACAATCCCGTATACTTCCACGCCACCTTCGACTTATGGCTATGTGGTCAATTTGCGACCAACGCTGGGTTGATGATGGAGGACGCTAGGTGGCATAATGTCGCCTGGGGTGACGAAAGCTCGTGCTGGAGAGGAAAGGTTGGTGATCGTCCCACAGATAGAGCAATCTTCTTCCATTGCAGGAGCGAACACCACCATATCGACGTGGTTCTTCGAGATGGCGTTCAGAAGGAACCAGCCGGCCAACGCGTGAGTTGAAGTCTCTTGCCATAATGAGGCCCGTTTTAGGTGCCTATAGGAACGGATCATGAAGACTTTAGTAGAACTGGTCCTTGACTGAATCCGAGTTGCAGTCAGTGGGGGCAGAGGTGGAAATCACAAAAAGGCACGATTATCGCCTCAATGTCGGCTAACTTCGCAGGAGGCACGAAGCCTAATAGCACAGTGATGACTATTGATTGGAATCCAATCAGAGAGGGCGGCCTCGGCTCCAACACGGAGCGCAATCACTGGGTGCAGTTGAAGCTCACTGGTCTCATACTCACCAAACCTTACTAGCAGCAGGAAAATCCTCATGTGGTATGTCTAATCACCAACATGGACACTGGGTCTCTTCGCAGTCTGGAACTTATCGATGCTCGCCGGCATATTCCGGCTGGAAGCGAACACAATGAAACTCGCAAAGAGCGCCGGGTAAAGCTCCATGCTAGCCCGAAGAGAGACCGCGAATCCTGGTGGTCTCATCGCGCATCAGAGAAGGAAACAGCCGCTACCCTTGGTAACCATCGTAAATTATTCCGGCTGATAGGGGAAACGGGCAGCAGAAGACCTGGGGTTAGTGAAACTATATGTGACGAGAATGGACAGCCTATCCACAACCTGTCAAAACGCTTGGAGCTTTGGGCTGAACACTGAAAAGCAATTTACTCGGTCGCAATTATTAGATTTCTCGTCGGCCACTGATCGCCCCGCTCCCTGGGCCGTCCACTTGGATCCACTCTCTCGCTCAGAAGCCTAACGTGATAAGCACTGTTGAAGCTAAATAAAGCCGCGAGACCAGATGATCTACCCACAATCCTCTTCAAATTGGGGGACCTGCTCCTGTGGATGATATACATGAGTTACTAGTCAAACTGTGGGAGTAGGAAACTGTCCCAACCGACTGGAGCCGCTCCGTTATTGTTCCCAAATTCAAAGGAGGCTCGCGTTTGGAATGCGACAATCATAGAGGAATCAAGTTGATCTCCATCGCCTCCAAATTACTCGCCACCATAATCCTTCAGTCTGACTGGCGCTTATGAAAGCCAGATTCGTGAGCAGCAAGCCGGGTTTCGTCGGAGTCGTGGCTGCAACGACCACATCTTCACCTTGCGTCAGTTGTTGGAGCACCGTCATACATATTGGCGGTCCACCGTAGTCGTGTTCCTCGATATGAAAGGTATTCGATTCAGTGAATAGACGTGCACTTTGGAACTGCCTACTCAGGGAAGGTTTGCCTGAGAGATCGGTAAATATTATCCTAGCATTATCAGCGCGTAGCTCAGGCAGAGTGAGGCCTTAAGGCAAGCTGTGATCACCCTTTAATAACTCCAGCGGTGTGAGACAAGGATGCCCCCTGTCACCTTTCCTCTTCAACTTCGCTATTGACGAAGTCATAGAAACCGCGTTCACAGGACACGACTTAGAAGGCATGGATCTGTTCCCATGAGAAAGACTTCATGACCTGGAGTATACTGACAATATTGCCCCAATCTGTGACAGCTCCCAGACGTGCCAAGCGGCACTGGATAGATTAGCACTGGCTGTCAGCCGCTTCGGGCTTTGCTTTGCACCATCAAAGTGCAAAGCGTTCCTCCAAGATTGGCCCGAACCGCCTCCTTCGAAGACCCTTGGTGGGATCAGCTAGAAGTCATTCAAAAATTCATCTACCGTGGAAGTTGTATCAGCGCCCGTGGGCGTGAAGATGAGATCACGAACCGTATAATAAAAGCTCGAGGAGCTTTTGCTAACCTTCACCACTTATGGCGCCGGTGCGACATCACTCTCGCCATGAAGCGTAGAGTGTACAATGCAGCGGTACGGTCGACCCTACTGTATGGTTGTGAAATCTGGCCCCTTATATCAGCGGACATAAAGAGGTTAGTTATGTTCGACCACCAACATCATCATTATCATACACGTCAGCTAAAAGTGGGGAATACCTCAGCTACTGTGCCGCAATACATAAAGGGAAATAAGTACAACAGTTGCATGCCAGCTGAGCTACCAGCAACGGATAAGCATCGTTCCGGTAAGCTACCTGCCGGCTAATAGGTAAAAAGAAAAATTATTATGTTTTAAGCTACGAAATGAGATCGTAGATAGAGGTTATACTAAAAGGGATGGGGTGAGAAAAAGAAGCTCACAGCAGGAACGCCAATGAGGTCGGCTCCTTGCCACGTCAGCAAGCGTATCCAGCCAAACGTGTTCATCGTCTTTTGGACCCCAACCAGGGAGCCGCGACGCTCCAACCGAGGCCAGCTCAGAAGTGAGAGCCTTCAATCCTCTGGACCAAGTCATCACTTGGCCACCTCTCCTCTTCTTCCACTCACATCCCCGGTGAGCAAACAACGCACGTCGCGGGAGTCGATGGGCTGGCATGCGCAACAAGTGGCCCAGCCATCGGAGCCTGGTGCGTGAAATGACGGTGCTGAGCGGTTCAGTTTCTTTTCCTGTGCCGTAAACAAGGCGTCGAACATGCTCGTTACTCACGTGGTGTTCCCACCAGATGTGAGCCAAACTGCGAAGGCACCGATGGTCGAACGTAACTAGCCTCTTTATGTCCGCTGATCTTAGGGGTCAGGTTTCGCAACCGTACAGTAGGGTCGACGTACCGCTGCATTGTACACTCTACCCTTCAGGGCAAAGTGATGTCGCACCGGCGCCATAAGTGGTGAAGGTCAGCAAAATCGCCTCGGGCTTTTACTAGACGGTTCGTGATCTCATCTTCAATCCCACGGACGTTGATACAACTTCCAAGGTAGTTGAATGTTTGAATAACTTCTAGCTGATCCCCACCAAGGGTCTTCGAAGGAGGCGGTTCAGGCCAATCTTGGAGGAACGCTTTGCACTTCGATGGTGCAAAGCAAAGCCCGAAGCGGCTGACAGCCAGTGCTAATCTATCCAGTGCCGCTTGGCACGTCTGGGAGCTGTCACAGATTAGGGCAATATCGTCAGCATACTCCAAGTCAAGAAGTCGTTCTCCTGGGAGCAGATCCACACCTTCTAACTCGTGTTCCATGAACGCGATTTCTGACTTCGTCAATAGCGAAGTTGAAAAGGGAAGGTGACAGCGGACATCCTTGTCTCACTTCGCTGTCGATAGTGAAGGGTGGCGACAGCTAGCTGTAAGCCTTCAATCTGCCCGTGCTACGCGCGTATAATGCTCGGTGCCTTCGTAATTTAGCTCACATCTGGTGGGAACACCGCGTGAGCAACCAGCGTGTTCGACGCCTTGTTTACGGCACAAGAAAAGGAAATGAACAGCTCAGAACCGTTATTTCACGCACCAGACTCCGATGGTTTGGCCACGTGTTACGCATGCTAGCCCACCGACTCCCGTGACGTGCGTTGTTTGTGCGCCGGGGGTGTGGATGGAAGAATAGGAAAGGTGGCCAAGCGATGAGTTGGTCGAGAAGAATGAAGGCTTTCACTTCGAAGGTGGCCTCAGTTGAAGCGTCTCGGCTCCCTGACTGGGGTCCGAAAGACGATGAACACGTTTGGCTGGATACACTTTTGATATGGCTAGGAGCCGAACTCAGTGGCGTTCGTGCTGTGAGTTTTTTTGTCCCACCCCATCCCTCTTAGCCTCCCCCTAAAACCACGATCTCATTATTTAACGTTTTATAGTTTTGCATAAGAAATTAATTTTTCTGCTGCAGAGTAGAAGGCAGGTAGCTTAGCGGAACGATGCCCATCCGTTACCGGTAGCTCAGCTGCCTTGCACCTGTAGTATTTTATTCCCTTCTTTTCCTATAGGTATTGCGGCACAGTAGCTGAGGTGTTTCCCACCTCTAGCTAACGTGCATAGCGATTGGTGTGTTAGACTACTGAAGTTTATGTATTAAGGTTATTTTACTTCACTTGACTTAGCATCTATAGCCCTGTTTGAAGGTATAGATGTTGACCGTTTAAACCGCTTAGAAATGAATTCCCAGCCCGAGTTGACGCTTTTTGTACGGAATCAATACTGTGTAAATGAGTGAGCCTGACGAGTTTACTGAAAAAGTTCTTGGCCCTGAACTGAATTTTTGTTCCTGATCATTGTGGATAAATGGTAATATTTGCTTTTGGAGTACTGCCATGTTTACCGGCGACCCACCGTTGTCGTGTTTCTTGACATAAATGGTGCCTTCGACGCAGTCGATCGATGTGCCTTTTGGGACTGTTTGCTGAGAAAAGGTGTGCCTGATACATACGTAAACATTATCAAAGCGCTGTACGCGCATAGTTCGTGCAGAGTGATGGTTTATGGCAAACTGTCACCAACCCTCAGTATTACCAGCGGTGTGAGACAAGGTTGCCCGCTGTCACCTTTCCTAGTTAACTTCGCAGGTGACGAAGTCATGGAAACAGCGTTCGCTGGACACGACCTAAAAGGTTTGGGGCTACTTCCAGGTGAGCAACTTCTTGACTTGGAGTATGCAGACGATATTACCTTAATCTGTGACAGATCCCGAACATGCCAAGTACCATTGGACCGATTAGCACTGGCTGTCTATCGTTTTGGGCTATGGTTTGCTCCATCAAAATGCAAAGTACTTCTCAAAGATTGGCCGGGATCCACCCCTGCGCTGACCCTCGGTGGTGAGCAGCTAGAAGACGTTCAGGAATTCAAGTACATAGGTAGCTATATTAGCACCCGTGAGATCGAATATGATGTTACGAACCGTGTAGCAAAAGCGCGAGGTAGATTTGCGAATCTCCGCCACCTGTGGTGCAGATGCGACATTACTCTCGCCCCGAAGGGCAGAGTTTATACTGCAGCCGACCGTTCAACCCTCCTATATGGTTGTGAAACCTGGCTCACTAAGTCGATAGACATAAAGACGCTCGTCACATCCGATCATCGCTATCTTCGCAGCTTAGCTAATGTCTGGTGGAGCGTCGCGAGAGCAATGAGCATGTTCGGCTGTTGTGTCCCTAGGGTGCGACTTAGCAGCTCCTTAGTTTGCGCCACGCGAGTCAAAAGACAACACACTAGACGAGAAGTATATTTGCGAAACACTGCACGGGCCGACGTGGGTATGAAAACACACTGATTAATGTTCAAATCACGGCTGAGTGCTAAGTTGAATTTATCGATCTCAAAGAGTCACGGGACGTGTGAGTGGTATGAAACAAGCGGTAGAAACAAATGTTCTGCAACACAGAAAAACTCTAGTCTGCAGTCATGAACAGCTACACAAGCATACCTGAGTTTTTCTTGCACCTCCAACACCTCCCTCTTCTTGAAAATGAGTTACCTGGAGGTCACATAGCTCTTCGGACGAGGGGACCCACCTGGGTCCACATGCATACAACACCAAGGTGGTTCGGGTTCGGAGCAAGTGTGCAGTGTCGTTCGTTCTAGTATGTTGTCAGCACAGGAGTATTCGGAACATCTATCCCCTTTAGTGTAAGACATGACATGATTCGTTGACGCATTGAGCAAGTATAACTTCTTAATTCGTTCCACTTTGGACAGATTAATGTCCGCACGTCTGCTTAGGTAAATGGTTTCCAGACATTGCATTTCATTGAGTCTTCGTTCACAGGCGATTACTCTGTCTGACTGTACCAGTACCCGTGGTGTATTTTGGGTCATGAGTTTGGTTAATTTGACCGACTTCGATTCAATTGTTGTCCTTACCGATCGAGAAACGATCGTGATAGCAGACGCAGGTTGTGGTTGTAGGGACACGGGAACATAATCGCGTTTCATTGTCAAGCGTCTTCTCTTTCATGCAAATATTGATACATCGTGGAATCGGGTCCTTTTCAGTTTCAAGCATGCCTGCACCCTTGGAGTACGCACGCGCCTGAAGTTACTTGCTTCTTAAGAGTGAGGAGTTTTGTAGGCGCAATCTCGCAATGGTTGCCTCTCACCATCGTTCCAAAATGTTGTCGGTGGATTTCAGTCCGGTACCTCGCAGCTCAAATGTTGGCTATGAATAACTGTGTGACAGGTTTGGGATTCTGTTCTGGAATCTGAAACTTCAATCATTTTTGTGTCATTGTTCGAATTTAGCAGCCAATGGCATTCAGATTCACTTTCATGTGATGTCAACCTAGGTTCTGGTTTCCAATCCACCTGGATGGACAGCTTTTCTGCCGTTGAGACTTTTCAACATGTAACTGCTGCTGCTGCTGGAGGAGGGACTGCATCTGTTAGAATGAAATAGTCATGATTTTCAAAACCTCCGTTGCCAGAATCTGTTGTGTCCCCAGGAGTTCGACTTAGCAGCTTCTTTGATTGCGCCACGCGATTCAAAAGACAACGCACCGGACGAGAAGTATATTTGCGAAACACTGCGCGGGTCGACGTGGGTATGAAAACAGCTGAGTGCTAATTTGAATTTATCGATCTCAAAGAATCACGGGAAGTGTGCGTGGTATGAAACAAGCGGTAGTAACAAATGTTCTGCAATACAGAAAAGCTCTAGTCTGCAGTCATGAACGGCTACACAAGCGAACCTGTGTTTTTCTTGCACCTCCAACATCGGTGTCGCGTATTTGGTGCAGGAAGAGCGAGTGAACCGCTCAGCACCACTATATCAAGGACCAGGCTCCGACGGCTGGGCCACGTGTGGCGCATGGCAGCACATCAACTCCTGAGACGTGCATTGTTTGCGCCGGGGATGCGGTTGGAAGAGGGGAGGCCAAGCGATGACTCGGTCGAGGGAAACGAAAACCCCCACTTCGAAGCTGGCGTCCGTTGGTGTATCCCACCTACCTGGCTGGGGTCCTAAGGAGGATGAACACGTTTGGCTGGACACACTTGCTGATATGGCTAGGAGCCAGCCCCAATGTCGATTGTGTTGTGAATTCCTTTGTCCACCCCCCTCCAATCAGGATCTCATTCGTTAGACATATAACTTTTGCGGCACGATATCCGGCTGTTGGCTTTCCGGAAAGATAACCATCCGTCATTGGGAACTCAGCCGGCGTGCCAGCTTTTTCTTCTTGTCTTTTGTATTGCGGCACAATAGCTGAGGTGTTTTCTATCTGCAGCTAACGTGTGAAGTGAATGAATGAATATTTGCTTTGATGAAAACCAGTATTTCCCTTGAATCACCATTGTTGTTGAAGAGAATGATGATGATCTATGCAAAAAGCCGGATCGAGTTTTTGGCCAAGTTGGAGAATATGAATAGAGTCTATTCTACGAAACGTGCCTGTTTCATGGATTCGATCACGGTTCTCCGTCCAAAGTTGACAACATCGAAGAGACGTTGAAGTCCCCTTTAAAACTCATTAAACATTACAAACTCGTTATACCGCACCTGGATTGCTTGCGTGATCTACTCAAAAATCTGCTGGTAAAGATAAACGCTGGGATTGATCCGAAGAATGCTAAAGACCATTCCGGGAGGGAAACAGAGTGGTGCATTGCGGTCGCCTGTCAATGTAACACCACTCTACTCGGGAAATCGTAGTAGCTGCAACCTCTGATAGTATCATCGGACGGCCAACTGTTTGATTGCTGCCCGCTTCTAAATTAAAAGCAGTATGTGGAAAACAAAAAGCATTTGGCACCGTTAACAGCTGCCTGAACGATCTGAAGTACGCAACAACGCACAGCAGCAACAACAACAACAACGACAACAACAACAATTTGAGAATAGATGGCTACGAGTGTGTGTAATTACTAGGAGATTTTCTCTGCTCGATTTCAGGCCGATATCGAGGTGAAAGCATTGTGTGCGAAAAGAAGGCTATAGAATCGGAGATGTCAGATGTCAAAAGCCATGTCTAGTGTTTTTATCACAGTTCCATTAGCATCTCGTTCAGGCAGCTCCCGCGCAATACACAGTTGCTATCCCAAAAAGTGGCTTTTTGGGGCGCTGCAACAGGGTTGTATAATTTACTTCAGTATTGAATGGGGTCTGGACAATCGCTAACAGGAAGCAATCAATAAGAATGGGGATGGAAATCAATGAAAAACTCGCAATTTGCGTACTGACCGTCGGAATTTTGTCCCTCGTAGCTTTTTTTCTAACAGAAATGGGATGGAAATCTGTCACTCGGCGGATACGCGCGCTATCGGGGGACGCGTCAAACTACGGTGTCAGTGAGGCCATCGCCAAAAAGGTTCGCAGACGAAACAAAAAGGTAGCTACACATGCAATCAGAGCAATGTTGTTTGCGGAATGAAATTACAGTCAAATAGCCCTGATAGCATGAGCATCTGCCGACTGACCGATTTCCGCCCGATTTCAATCCGGTGGCCATTTGATTTCTGTCCAAAAACAGCTACAACGGAAAAAGTTAGGACGGAAATCGGACGGTCAAAACAAAATTGGCACCGATCCTTAATCCCTGTTGATTGTTGTCATGTAGCGATTTTTCAGGCCGCAGTTATTATTGAAAAAACCTGCGGGACCCTTTTGCAGTGCCCCAACACACCATTTTTGCAATAGGAAAGATGTATTGCGCAGGAGTCACCCAAACGGTTTGAGCATCGGCATAACTTGTATTTCGCTGATTTAAAAGCCCCCGTTTCCCACACCGAATTCACTCCGATAGTGGACGGAAATCGAACACTCGGACAAAGCCAGGACAGGATAGGATTCAGGGACGAAACAAGCTTTCGCTTAACCAGCGTCCCGTTTCATGTGCCAATAAGCGAAAAGAGCTCCCATCACTTCGACGTGACAGTAGATTCTTACATTTACACTAATAAAAGAAAGAACAGCAAAATAGCCACTACATTTTAGTCTATTTGCATAGGCTACCTGTAATTGGTTGCAGGCTAATTTGAGTACCCATAAGAATTAGGGGAAACGTTCAAGCACATTTCGTCAGGACCGTCCTACATTGTAATAATACAGGAAGTTCATCCAAACTAGGCCTTACTCGATTTGAGAATTTAGCTCTTACATCCAGCCTAGGTCTCTGCTGCCTCAACTTTAACCTATGGCCCTGCAAGTGGTCCGACGTAGCTGGTCCAAAGAGATCGGTTGCTTTGAAATCGCTGAGACTCTTCATGATTTAGAATGTCTCTATTAAGCCCTCTCAAACTGCGTCTCCTCAATGAGTACAATCAAGTTAGATAACCAAACCTCATACGGTAACCCCGTTGGTCTTCTATTATTCGAATTGTCAGTCTTTGCGCATCCTCCATACAATTTACATCCCTCTGCAGGAAGGGAACCCAGGCCTGAACACAGTATCCTAAATGTGGTCTGACCACTGCTTTATACAATGGGAGAAAGACCTATGGCGTAGTACAAATCAAAGCTCTGCTGAGTCGATCAGTATCCTCATCAACAGCAGTACATCAGCCATTTGAACTGATGCTTCGCTGCCATACAACCATGAGGACCTATGAAATAAAGAATAAGAAGACGGAGAGAAGAGGGACTTACGTGAAAACCTTAATATCCTAAGCAAACATTCAGGGTCAAGGCGCCTACACCTTGTGTAGACAACATACCGTCACAAACAGCTGGTTATCGTGCAAAGATAAGGCGGCATCGGCGAGACAGCTTCCTGAGTAGAAATAACTGTCGTGCCTTGTTAGCAGCATGCTTACATTACGCCGGCGACTTGAAGTTATTCGTCAAGATAATGTCAACACCATGTGCTTCGAAAACACATTGCATTGTCAGGGATCCAACAGGTGCTTGTAGTATCACATTTTCGCCAATCTGAATAAGGATTTGGTATTGCTGCGTTTGAGGGCAGATAGCATGAGTGAGAGCAGTTAACAACAGTAGCCAAAGCTTTAGATAGAGTAACCCTTTCGCTCTTCTAACAAAGTTAAATCGTCAGCAAAGATATAGAAGAGCTCCACAAGTAAAAGGGACAAGTCATTAATAAAAATAAGAAACAATAACGGACCGAGTACTGAAGCCTGCGGGACTCCACTATGTGTAGTGCCGGAGCACAAAATACCATTCCCAACTCAAATATGAATTGTCCTGTCGCAAAGGAACGCGGACAGCCAAGAAAGTAGTTAAAGATGTGGTCTAAACCAGGTCATTTTTCTAGCAAAAAGCGGTGGTTTGCTGAGTCAAAAGCGTTACTGAAGTTAAGATAACATATTCCCACCGGAATCCCATCATCAAGACACTGGGTTATTTTGTCAAAGAAACACAGCAGGTTTGTGAAGCATAACTTTTTCCTTATAAAGTCATGCTGTTCCGCTCTGATCAAGTTATGGGCAGCGAGATGCTCCCAGATTCGATCTCTGATAAGCCATTCCAGACATGCTAATCAAACTAACAGACCTGTAATAATTCTGCGAGTATTTAGGGCCCCCTTTATGAGTGGCCACTACAACTGTCTCCTCCCAATCTTGTGGTATCCTTCACTCACGAAGAGATATTGTAAAGTTCAAGAACTAGAAGCTGAAGAATATCGGCAATTGGCTTTACAGTGGCCGGATGCACATTACCAGAGCCAGCGGATTCGTAGGGATCTAGATCTTCCAGAACAGGACATCCGCTGCAGTTAGTTTGATTTCCCAATTTTCCTCTCGCCTACGCTATGGGGCTGCAATGGGAGAGAGCATCCAGCCCGCTCCATGAACTTTATGAAAAACACGCAGCAACTCTTGCGCCTTATCTAGGTCTTCTGTAGCCTGAAGACCCGCTTCTGTGTTCAAGTTAACAGCTTCTAAAGAAAACGTCGACTGCACACAGCTGTAGTAGCGTTTCGGATTCGTATTTACACTACGCGCAATTCTAAGCCCGTAGGAGTAATTGGCCTGCCTCTGCAATTTGACAGCCATGTTGCGAAATTTTTTGTAGCTGTCACCTACGGAATCCGTCGGTTTCATTCAATATTTTTCATAGAGCATTACGTCGTTTTGACCATCTATCAATTCTACGGTGCCCCCAAGGAGGCTTGCCTGAGTGGCGAATTCAGAGTAAGAGAGCAAAACCCTCTAACAACTGCGTGAGCCCACTTCGATCATATGCCACCTCTGTTCCAGAGCTGCCGCTGTCTGTTCAGGAACCCAAGTAATGCTCATGGCTCTTTACCTCAAAAGCATGGTATTAATCCGGTTTGGATTTCGCGTCATGTGAAGTTCCTTTGATATCTCCCGTAACTTAGAGGGGAAATAACGAACAAACTGATCACTCTCACCGATAGGAGCTCCCATGGTAATTGTGGACTACCGACCATGCTTCGTGATTACGTCTAAGAGGAAACTTTCCCGCCATGACTTCTAGTTGGAAGATTGATGTGTTGCCCACCCACTGTACTAAGTCTCTTTCCAGAGTCTGCCTTATGGATTGCATGCTTTCAATCGGTATGCGGCAGATCAAGGACACCGACTATTACAAAGCTTGGCGCTGAAGAAGCAGCTCGTTTTAACAGCTCGCTTAGCTCCTTGTCCTCTCCTCGCGTCGAGGATGGGCTGCAGTTAACATAAACAATTAATCCGATCCTACCTCCCATTCTTATAAACTATGAAGTGACTTAAACACTTGGAGTGCATATGGTGAACGGAGCTTCCCAATAACTATAGGGAGAATGAATAAGCAATAGCACCCCAGCTCCACCCAAGACGATCTTTCCTGTATCCCGAAAGTTCAGTAAGGAGACAAATATTTATTGAATCATTCGAAGAAAACCAGGTCTCAATAATCGCAAACACATCAACACCTCGGCATCTCAACGCCAGCTACCCCACTTGTTTCTTAAGCTTCAAGCATTTGTGCACCATACATTTATTGGTGAATGCCGCAGTCTTATTCCGCCTCCAAATGTCCTTTAAAAGTTCCCCTCGGGCGCAGAACCCAACAGTGGTAGCTGGGGCTTCAACTTGGATCTGCGAAAACTGTATACAGCTGTGTGGGTTGTCAGTTTCATCACTTCTGGCTGTTTTGGTGACTCGGGTCTCAGGTTGTTTTCCCATCTTTCGGCGCATAATGTTGCTTCCATTAACCATAGGTCTCTCTCAAAAGGGGCTTAGATGTGTGTTGGTGTCCTTTGCCCAGAGATATTGTAATTGTACTGAAATGTGTAGTGTATTTTGATGCTGACACCTGAAAGTGCAAATATTGCTCTTGTTCTTGCTTCATTCTTTTGCAGAAGCAAGCAGAGTCAATCCAACGTCGAAGTGCCGGGGGCCGCTTCACTTACCGGCACAAGAAACAGGACGCTCGTTAGGCGAAGGCCTCTATCGTCCGTTGTACCTGACCTGACCTGACTGGGACAACTTAGACTTAAAAACGTCGTCGGAGAACGCCTCCCTTTGCCCGGTAGCTGAATTAATCATAGCTCATGGCGACCTCGTTTCCGGTTCCCCTGAATTGGTAGCAGCAGTCGTACTCCAGCGATTAAAGGCAAGCTGAATTCCCGTAAGCAGAGCGGAACCACGCCACTCACCAACACAGTATTGAAATTATTCGGATACTCTATGGGTAGCCTCCAGAAGGTCGAGGTCTGCTGTAGCCGCGTTACGTGGAGAGGTAGAAGCATTCACTTGGGGAGAGTGAACCCCATGAGTTCCACATAGCATATTATTCACACCGATATTTTGACTGGTGTTTGTTCATATAGTGCGGCGGTACAAATGAGGTGAATTTAGCGCTTGATGCGAGCGTGTCTGAGGTCATCTGGTAACAACCATTTGCTTGACCAGATAATAGATCCACTCACTTAAGATCCCGATATATTGGGTTTTTGAACTCTACTAAGATCGGTCTTGCAAAGCCTTCCTGGTGCAAAGCACTTACTTTCTTCCAAATACCAACTCGATGGATCCTTTTGATGACAACGAGGCGATATGATAACAATACGTAGCATACCCTGAACACGTCTCATCCAAATCAGGTCGGCTTACCCTCCCATATCACTAGCTCATCCTAATTTTATGTAAACACATTACTTTGCCTAACCACAGCAATTTCAGTGTTACGCACATTCTGTTAGAATGTTTGAGTGCATTTCATCAACTTTTCTCGAAGGTCTTCGATGACAGATCGCTGTTCTCGGATCATCTTTGCTACCATGTTGAGCCTAAGCAGATCTTTATCGTACGTGACCCACACCCTTGTCTATTTACTCGCAAAAGCTTTTGTTACACACCGCTGTATAATACTGATCGCTCAGGTAGCAGCCTGAGGTTAACGATGTCAAACGCTTTTCGTCTTTCATACACTGATTTCAAACTGGAAGTAGACGGATATCGGACAGTCGGTCGTCTGAGTTGACCAGTAGAGTGTGGTCTTAGCGACAAACCTCGCCATCAAGAAATTCTTTGACTTTAGCTACACACAGGCTGCAGCTTCAGTTCTAGCATTAAATGCAAGTTTGTTTACGGGAAAATAACACTGAAGGCATAAAAAGTAGACGGACAAATACGAAAGACGCTATAATTGTTAAGCGATCATCAACCGCTATGTCAATTGATACACAAAGTCCGCCGAATGATAATCAAACGTAGGACATTGGGGGAGCCTGAATATAACATCCTGGTATCCTGTTGTAGCCCGTAAAGCTAAAACGGCCGATTATTTCCCCTACGAAAAACCACGTGAGCACCTCGATGGTGACGAGGGTGTTCAGAAAAGCTTCCTGTGAAAATATCGAAAAAATGATGCACAAACCTTTAAGGGAACCTGTTTCCATTGCCCGGCTTTTGCAGCATGCATTAATCTAACTAATTCCTTCTGACTGAGGTCAAAGTCAGCCAGATTCGGGCGTCTCATCTCTACTTTAGCATTCAACACACCTCTTTTCAAAGACGGTATCTGCTTCTCTATGAAATAGCCAGTCATTTCTGCCATACGTCGAAAATCATAAGGAAACACTTACTTTGACCGAATTTAAGAAATTTGCCCAAGAAATCCACATACTTCTCGGCCATCTCGTGATACACAGGCCACGGTCCAGTACGTAGACCCCGCGATTTTGAATGTTCAAGTTCAAGTGGGACTGGAACGATAGGATGAATCCCGTAATTGTTCCTTCTTGAGCGGGTCGTCGATCCAGGAGTTGATAGGGGTGCTCCGACTTCTTGATGGGTCTAAAAGGAAAACACCCGAAAAACAACCTGGTCCACCAATTTAATGCCCACGTTCCTAACATTAGCTGTCCCAGCTGTGTCAGTTACGTGAAGTAAGTAAGAGAGGAAGGAGAATCGAAGGTAAGAGAGTAGGGGAAATCAGTTAAAAGAAGAGAATAATACCAATGACGAGGAAAAGTAAAGAAAATAGAATCGAAGTATGATGATGGGAATTTGTCAGGAAAACGGAAAGGTTTCGTGTTGCCACCCAAGAGCATCTAGTTGACGCTCAAACCCCTTAACCGTAGCTTCCTTGACAACATTTTCTGGAAGCAGGTTCCAGCGCTCGATGACTCGACGCGATAAGCGTGTCTCCGCTCTAACTCGATCGGACCGCGGTTTGTCCAGCTTCATACAATGCCCGCGGAGACCAGATAATCTAGCAGGACTAAATAGCATGGACAAATCAGGGCCAACTTTCCCAGTCAAAATACGGTAGGTTAGGATTAGGTCCCCTCTAATTCTTCGATAGTGCATTGACTGCATCCCCAAACTAAGTAGGCGTTCGGGGTACGTTTGCCCTCGTAATCCCTTGACCAACCTAGTACCGACACGCAACACCCTTTCTAGTGCCATTTTGTCCCGGACAAGGCATGGTGGACAGGCCTGGACGCAATATTCTAGGTGGGGTCGCACAAACGCTGAGAAGAGCTTCACAAACACATCAGCGGTTAGGGTCCCAAAAGAACGACGGATAAACCACATATTGTGGATTTTTGCGTGGTTCGGAAGACCCTGAGAGCCCGTTGGAGACCCATTCTTCTCATCCCGGGACAATAAAGCACACAAGTGGACTATTTGTATTAACCGCCAATGTGCGCAGTCTGAGGAATAAATTGGATGAGATTCAGTTGATTGCCTCAGAGACCTGCCCGGACTTAATGGCCTTCACTGAAACCTGGCTATTCACCGACATCACGGATTCAGAGGTGTCTATCCCTGGTTATCACCTCTCCCGATCCGATCGACAAGGAGGGAGGCCCGGCGGTGGTGTAATAGTCTATTGGAAGACTGATATTAAAGTGCACGTAGTTGAAGCGATCAGTGACAAAGACGATGAGTTTGATGCACTCTGGTGTCGTGTTCATGATGGTCGGAGTTCTCTCTCATTTGGTGTTGTCTACAGAGCGCCTTCAGGATCCGGAGCCCGGTTGATGGACTCGATCAGGAAGCATGGTGCACGAAAGGATTGTCTTATCGTTGGGGATTTCAACGCTCCTTCTGTTGACTGGAACCTGTTTCTTTGTGACCGACCTACAGAATCCTTCGAAGCTAACTTACTGGAGACCATTCTTCATTGTAATTTGCTCCAACACGTCACTACACCAACTCGTATTCCTCCAGATCAGACGCCGCATATCTTGGATCTCGTACTCTCCCCAACACAATCAGACATCACGAACCTTTCAGTTCTACAGCCCATTGGCAGCAGTGATCACTGTACTGTCTCATTCCAGTGGTCACGTCGCCTCGCTGTTCACAGTCAACGTGCCGACCGTCGGAATTTCTGGCGTGCCGACACAACTCGTTTGAAAACGGCGGCAAGCATTGTCGATTGGAGTATCCCTGAACACCTCAATGTTGACGAAGCGTGGCATCACTTGTACTCCAAGCTGACGTTACTCATTGAACAGGTCATCCCCTTCTCCAAAAGAAGACCCTTCTCCAAAGGCCCTCCATGGATCGACCGCGAATTGAGATCAATGATGAAAAGAAGGCGAAAACTGTGGGATCGTTTCAGAATTACGCGAGTTGAGCTTGACTACTGTCACTACAAAACGGTCAGGAATGCTTGTAACATAAAAAACGAGAGAAACGCCAAAAGTACGAACTGTCATTAGCTGCACTTTCTAGTACAAACTCCAAGGCGCTCTTCTCATACCTCAAACGAAGCACTAAAGCTGGAAGTGGTGTCCCCGCCTTGTCTCCCTGTGAGCATTTGGACCTAGTCTACGAAGACGGTGAGAAAGCTAGCCTTTTGGCCCAGCAATATTCCTCAGTCTACTCTACCGAAACCCCACTCCCAGATAGCGTTGCACCCACTCCTCCTTTCCTGCTGGAGCACGTGAATGTTTCCACTGACGATGTAATGAAACTTCTACTTGACCTAGACCCGTATTCCTCGCCGGGTCCCGATGGTTTACACCCATTGTTCCTTAAGACCGTGGCCGGACACATTGCCGCTCCTGTATGTCAAATTTTCCGTCGTTCCCTTGAGGTCGGGCGGCTTCCTACTGCTTGGAAGATGGGAACGGTTAAACCCATTTACAAAGGAGGGGACCGACAGAATCCAGCCAGCTATCGTCCCATATGTTTGACTTCGATTTTGTGCAAAGTTATGGAACGGATTCTGAAACGGGCCCTTCGCCTACATCTCGATGAGTTGGAGTTCCTATCTCATGCCCAACATGGCTTCCGAAGGGCGCGTTCATGTGCTACAAATTTGCTGGTAGCTAGGGAAAAATGGGCAAGATCCTTAGATGCCGGTAAGCGTCTGGATGCTGTGTTTGTCGATTTCAGTAAGGCTTTTGACAAGGTCCCACATGAGCGGCTCCTCTTCAAACTCCGGGGAATCGGCGTCACTGGCAATTTTCTTTCATGGGTCTCCGATTTCCTGCAAGGTCGCTTCATGCAGGTCAAAGTTAACGAAGCGCTTTCTGATCAAATTCTCATGACTAGTGGGGTCCCCCAGGGTTCTGTACTCGGCCCCGAACTCTTCAATATCTTCATCAACGACCTGCCATCCGAACTGCAGACCGACTGCTTAATCTACGCGGATGATCTGAAGCTGTGGATTGAGGTTTCCAGTCTGGAAGACGCAGACATACTTCAAGCGACACTCGATCAGCTCCACGATTGGTCACTAAAGTGGCAGTTGCCCATTAACCATGACAAATGCGCTATCCTTCCAATCGGTGCTCCTGAGCCTTTTGGGGCTTACCATATCGGGGGTTTCCTGCTCAGAAATGTCAACCAAGAGAGGGACCTTGGGGTGATTGTGTCTCCTGATCTCAAATCAATGGAGGACACCCGGAGGAGGGTCGCATCCGCATACAGAATACTTCACGCTATACGGAGAGCCTTTTCACGCCTGACCCCAGCACTCTTCAGATTACTGTTTGCTTCTCATGTACGCCCAGTTCTCGAGTACGGATTGCCTGCTGCGTACCCGCTCACTAAGTCCGAACGTGACATGATCGAGAAGGTTCAACGGCGTGGATCCAAATCCGTTCCAGAGCTTCGGGACTTATCCTACCTCCTCCGGCTACAACGGTTGAACCTGTTCTCTTTGGATTATCGTCGTCGCCGCGGAGATATGATATTCACCCGGCGTATTCTACGAGGTGAGCTGGGGAGTGAGCTGCAATCGTTCTTTTGTCCAAACACAAGTTGTGCAACTCGAGGCCACCGGTGGAAACTTTTCAAACCGCGGCGACTCCGTGTACGGTCCGATCTGGCCCTATCCACCCGGGTAGTGAATGACTGGAACAGCTTGCCAGAAGCTGTCGTCGATGCGGAGACTGAGGAATGTTTCAAACGACGGTTGGATACCCACTCTCTGAGTGCGCAGGGATTCTGCTGCCCACAATACAACCATAGCGATCTTCCGCTGAACCTTGTTCCGCAATGATCCCAGCAACCCTCGCAATGTCCGGGAAGTGACGGAGCTGACAAAGGAACTTCCTTCTGCTCTCTACTAACCAATGAACCG